>CM074724.1:383962290-384179489 GCA_037306005.1 Rhinophrynus dorsalis
TTTGTCGCTCTTTCTGTCTCTTTGTCACACTTTCTGTCTCTTTGTCACACTTTCTGTCTCTTTGTCGCTCTTTCTGTCTTTCTTTGTCGCTCTTTCTGTCTTTCTTTGTCGCTCTTTCTGTCTTTCTTTGTCGCTCTTTTTGTCTCTCTTTGTCGCTCTTTCGTCTTTTGGTGTGTGTGTCTGTCTATCTCCTGGTTTTGCTCTGTAAGCGAGATTGTGTCAATATAGTGTGACTTTCCCATCACAGACAATACACGTATTACAAAGTTTCTGTTCTTTCCTCTTAACCCTTAATGGACCAGAGGCATGTGAGATGCATTTCACATCCCTATAATCCTTAAAAGGGTTCTTGTAAAAGTACCATTTTTGAGCTGCCTTTTAAACCATTTGAGTGCCAGAGGGGTACGCAACGCATTGCAATGCTTTGCGTACCCCTCTGGCATTCAAGGGGTTAAGACCTTTGTAACAGCAAGTCCTTGCACGTGTTTCATCCAGGGTTTATTTCCAAAAGTCACTTTCAGCATCTTCGATGAGGGTGCAGTTTTAGGAACCGCTGTATAAATAACTGTTGTGGATTCGATGTAACTCATCCTTACACAAGCAAAGCACCTTCCTGCAGAGGTCATCAGTAATTGACACTTGATGCTTGCAGAGTCCACAAGGGCTCTCTTTTTTTGGATTAAGTATATAGATTATCTTCAGTTTTAAAGGGAAAGTTTAAATCCCTGCTGGGTCCAGCCTCTCGGTCCTTGGTAATGAAGGTTTTAAAATGCAACTGTTTCAAGTGCCTGTCTTTTTTTTTTTTTTCCCTTACACATGCATCACTTGCTGTGAATGACAACAGGACAGCAGGAATACAGCCACCCCCCATTCACGTGTAAAATATCCCTCTGTTCTCATTGCCAGACTGAAGCATGCTTGGTACGTTTGAAAGCTAAGGACTACTTCAGCCTGCTTAACATGTCGGTCCTGGTTCATGGAGGCGATTTTTTTTATGTTTTTATTTTTTAATTTTTTATTAATTTTGTTTGCGGAAACAGCTGTTTTCGTATAAAATATATATTACTGTTTTTCTATGGGTGACTTGTCACTAATAATAATTTTAACCCTTTGAGGGCCAAAGAGGTATCCATCGCATTGCGTTGCAATGCGATGGATACCTCTTTGGCGCTCAAAGGGTTAATGGCAGCCTCCCAACCAAGTCATGATCTGAGGTAGGTTTTATATTTTTCAGATATTTTGGGAAATATTGCCCCTGCCTTTTTCTTTTTTTTTTCTTTCACAATGAGAAACCTGAAATTCATTACTTTTAAATAAATGCGAAGCATTTTCGCCAGCCAATGTTTAGTAACGTAGTCTTTACAGCGTTGTAAATGCTGTGTTTGATGAGTTGATCATCTGCTTTAGGGCAGTGGTGAGTAACTCATCCTCTGTTGCTCTACAATATATGTGTTATATTACATAATATAATAATTACTATTATTATTTATTTTTTTATATAGCGGCAACTAATTCCGCAGCGCTGTACAATTGGGAATAGTCTTACAGAGGTATTAAATAGTACAATCAGATGTGGAGAACATAAGGATCAGAGGGCCTTGCTCAGTTACTAAACCTTTAAGCAGAGAAAAGCTAGAGGAATAAGGACTTATCTGCCTCAATCAGCGGACATCAGTGACGTCTAGAAACCGAGCGATTGAGGAAACTGTCGGGATGGGGGAAGTTCCGTCATGTAGGATCACCAGGCATGATGGTCATTTCCTGAGTGTGCACTGCGTGTAGAGGCAGATACAAGAAGTCCTCCATTAACTGTTTGGTGTCAAGTGTTTGCTGTAGACTCATGTAACCGGAAAGTGCCAAAGTTATGTAATTGTCAAACATTTTTGTCTCAGTAGGATAATGTTCTTGACTGTATCTCCTCTTGAATTTGGAGCATTAAAGGGGAACTTTACCCAGTAAATAAAGGGGTCTTGATTAGCTAGGTAGTTGTCCATCAAGCAGTAGGCAGGTATTTGTTTTACAGTTTTTGTGTGCATTTGTTTTTTTTTTAATCTATTGCTAGTTGTTTCCATTTACAATCTTACAAACTAGTTACCCTTACAGTTAGTTCATTTGGGTGTATCGATGCCTTTTGTTTGCCTCAAAGTGAGGAGTAACTTGAGACACATTTCAAACATCATTATATGCAGGAAACTGCAGATATAATACAACATTTTATTGGTGAATGCATCTGACTACTGAAGGACACCCACCCAGTTTATTCCAAGGGTAAAGTTTTCCTTTAAATCGGGGTGCCCAAGTTCGATATTCAAGGGCCACCGACAGGCCGGGAATTAAGGATTTCCATGATTTAGCATAGGTGAGTTTACAAGTGGCTCATTCATATTGACTGGTCTACCCCTGCCCAAACAGGGAAATCCTAAAATCTGTTGGTAGCTCGAGGACAGAACTTCTTGGACTCCCCTGATTCAAATTAATCTATGGTAAAGTTATTGAAGAGTGTGTGTTTTGCAGAGTACTTGTATGTCCTGTCTGTCTGTCTGTCTCTATCTATCTATCTGTCTATCTATCTATCTATTTATCTATTTATCTTATTTATAATATGAAAGTGTGTGTTTGTGTGTGTGTAACATGCCAAAACACCAAAGCGATTTCCAATTTAGCCCCAAATGGATAACAACAATTCCTTCCCGACTCCAAATGGCAGTCAGATAGTTCCCGGGATCTACATCCTATCTACACTGAAGCCATCTGTCATAATTTTCAATCTTGTTCTGTGCTAGATAGCCATCCATTGCTTTTTTGAAAGCAGTTACAGTATCTGCAAGCACAACATCTAGAGGCAAAGATTTCCATAGCTTTACCACCCTTTCTGTGAAAAAAAATCCCTGCCTTTGTTTTAAATGTATTGAAGAGTCAGTGTGTGTTCTTTTTATAAATGCGTCATTGAGGTTCATTTTGTCACAGCGAGATTAGTTGAAGCTGATGTATATTAAGATCATGTCTAGAGCAATTCTAGGACAAGCCAACTGTATCATGAGACAATAACAATTCCCATCTTGTTAAATGAGACTTTTAACCTCTTGAAAGCCGTGATGAGATGGAGTCCTTAAGCATTCAAGTGGTTTAAAAACCCTTTTTTAATCTAATGGGGAATTTTGGTCATTTGTATTTGTCCCCTAGGCCGTAGTTGGATTGTTACTCCTGCTTCGTACATCAGACTCGTTGAATAACAATGGCGTCCTGCTTGCAGATAATTTACAATTGCAAATTAATGGACATCAGTGCATTCTGTACTGATTAAGAAAGCTTTGCATGCAAAGTCAATCAACCATATTGACAAAACACAAATATCCCAGGCAATCGTTACATGAGGTTCCAAGCACATAATAGACATTTGTGTCCACCATGACTGTTTGGAAATCTCAGAGCCGCTTGAAGCGGGATGTACTAATGCTATTATGCTAAACTAGGCGCCCAAGCCAATTTCTTATTGTTACACCTGCCTTACTCCAGTTTGATAAATACCTGCCCAAATACGTTTACTACATTGTTCCACGTCTACTATAGCAAGGGTGATGGCAACGTTTGAGTGAAGGGTGCCTTGAAAATTTTATGTTCTAAAGCAAACATCCTTGATAGTACAGCTCTCCCAACGCTCAAGCCACCTCTATCCTACCATCTGGATTTTCATGGTACCCGTTGCATTTTATAGGTAATTTCTCAAAGGCTTAATGGGGGAGATTATATATATATATATATATATATATATATATATATATATATATATATATATATATATATATATATATATATATATATTATAATATAATAATTGTGTATGTATCATTCTTAGGCCATGCAGTCGGAATGACGAGGACCATACTATGTATAATCTTCTCTATTAATGTGTATTAGAAATTCAACTTTAACTTTTTTAATGGTTAAAAATTCCTGAAGCCCCATTTTTTTATCTTTTGGACTACATCTCCCATCAACCCCAGCCAGCTAATGGAAGATGCAGTTCTCAACAGCTGGCGACTCAAATATATGACTAGCCCCTGACCTAGGATAAAGGTGAAAAGTTCAACCTCCCCCCCCCCCCCCCCCCTTCAATTTTATTATCTTCATTTTGTGTTCTAGAGGTGACCCGGCCTAAGGGCATCAGACAGGTCAGCTGTTATCTGTTTTACAGCAGTGTCTGTCTAAAGGATGGCCATCTATTTGTTCATTTTATTTATTTATTTATTTATTTTACAACCTTTTCTTTCAAGGAACCCATAAAATACTTTCTCCAATCCACAAACAAGTCAGACAGGACTACAAAGAGAGCAGGGCATGGGCCCACCCCCCCACATACATCATTCAGACCCTGTCCTATAGTACACACATAAATCTGTGTATATAAGTTTATACTTGTACAATACCAGGAATGAGACCAGTCTGTCAATTAACGTTAGAGATGGGCTCTAAGGAGATTCTGCTTTTTAACCCTACTTTGTATACCCATCTGATATATAATAAGTTAAAACCTTGTTGTATTTGAGAGCTTATGTGTATGTAGTTCATATTTCCAGCGTAATCAAATACATGCTTGTCCACTTTTATATACGTCAGCGGTTCTCGACCTTTCTAGTGCCGCGACCCTTTGATAAAGTTTCCCAAGTTGTGGCGACCCCTAACAGTAAAATTATTTTAGTTGCTTCTTCATCGCTGTAATTTTGCTACTGTTATGAATCGAAATATAAATATCTGATGGTTTTAGGCGACCCCTGGCAAATCGTCATTCGACCCCCAAAGGGGTCCCGACCCACAGGTTGAGAACCACTGATATAAGTAGATGTGTGTTTTATCTGCAGAAGTGCATGTATTTCTATGTCGTATGTTGGTGTCATGGCGGGGGAAATATGTATATATATATAATCTGTCATACATATAGATGTTAGTGAGCCAATACTTTAATGTTGGTACCCAGGACATGCTTGAAAATGAGAATATGTGGATACTTCCTGGTAAAATACTTTCATTAAATGTTACGTATTATGGGTTTAGTTATTTAGTTTTTTTGGTGGGGGGGATAACCTATAAGATTATGTATTTAAAATAGGGGGGAGAGGTTGAGTTCCTGTGTGTGTATGCCGAGGGGTTTGCAAAAAGTAAAGATGAAATGGTATCACCTTTACTTTTCTGAAAAAAAAAAAAAAATTGTTTTTGGTAACAATACCTACAATACGTTAACATTACCTATAATATGCTATGTGTAATTTTGAAGTCAAGTGTTATTAGATCTAAATGGAGGTGGGCGACCTGCAACAGTCTGTCTCCTTATTGGACTAGAGTGGTCCTAACATTTGTAGTCCAACAACAGCTGATAGAGGACATGCAGGCTGACCATCAGTTGCATTGAGAAGCACAACAACAATAAATGGATAGTAATACTTCGTTTTATCTTTATTTTATTTTGTAGGCATTAAAAAAACATGAAGAACGATATAAGTCTTATCTCTCAAACCTTTATGGTTTAAGAGATATTCACAAGCAAAGTATCCCCCCCCCCCCCCCCCCCCCCGTTCAACCAGATCAGAAAGGAGGCGCCCAGGTAGACTGCAGAGAGGGACAATCTTCAATTAAGATAATGGAAAAACCTGAAAAACTTGTCAAGGGGGGCAGGGCTTTCATTGTTCTCATAGGAAGAAGATTGTCCCCTGCTGTTACCTGTCTGGTCTATGGACTGGATCCCACATCTGAGAAGAGATGGCTTACACTAGATAAAAGGGGCGGGAGGGGAAACTTTGCTTGTGAATATCTCTCAAACCATAAAGGTTTGAGAGATAAGACTTATATCATTCTTGTTTTTTTTTAATGCCTACAAAATAAAATAAAGTTAAAACTAAGTATTACTATCCCTTTAAGTCTTGTTATTGGGCGTGGGGGAAGGTGCTAAAGCAAAATCTGATCTGATCGGGGTAAAAGAGTACCGGGGGATTCTGGGCAACCTCTGTTTGTCCTTAGTATGCACTCTTGTGTACACATGTTCTGGGTTGGAAAAATATTTATTTATTTTTAAACTAGGCTTGGATTTGTGGAAATTTCTAGTTGTACGCATGTGTGCTGATGATATTACAAAAGGCCAAGTAGCTCATTCTGGTGTCTTTGCATGTTCTAACAAAGATTTCTTCTTTTCTTTTCTTTCATGTTCTACTTTTTGTGCTGCGCTGGATGTGGGTAAACAGGTAAGACTTGATTTATGTTGTCTGTCAAACACCTGCATACACATACACACAAACTGAATGTTATAACTCCTCCTGTACGTAAGAGAATGCAAGCTATTGTTTCATAGAAGCTGGTGGTAATGTTCTTCTTAGAAAATGTATTTTAACCTAGCTGTGCAGCATTTCTCAGGTTTTCTGTGACGCTAAGGGTCCGTTCAGGCATGTCCGTCTAGTTCCTACATAGTGGTGGCCTTGTCCCTCATGGGAACTGACATATGGCACCAATACTCACAACATAAATAGAGAAAATTGTAGTGGAAGTATGACAAATAATCAAATACGCAACACCTGGTATTCAGCAGCTTGTCTCCTTGCTCTTCAGGGAATGAACTGGCTCATTTGGTATTTTACTCGCTTGCAAGGATGCACATGCAATAATGATAGCAATATTTCTAGCTCTGAGACAAGAGTAAGCACAGGGAAAAGTGCCTGGATACCTGTGAAGTAATGTAATTTTGATATATTTCCTTAGCAACTACTCTAGTTCTTACTAACATCCTCCTGGATCTTGATGGCACTGGTTTCCAAGGCAATATTCTTATTTATGTGTGCATAGTAAGGAGCGTAGCTATCTATAACGTGAAGTAATTATCATCTGACTTGAAACAACAAAAAGAAAATGCACATCTGTAGATAAGAGGTAGTCCGTTTCTGGACCACTAGCTGTTTTGGAAACTCCAACTTGCATCATGGATGAAGGGAGCTGAGACCCACAGCAGTTTGTGGTCCAGAAATTGACAGTTTGAGACCTCTCTAGCATTCAAGGATTTCAAAGCCCCAGTTAGTTTTTCCTGAATTATTTCTCTCATATGGCCTTTATAGGTCTACATCAGTGGTTCTCAACCTGTGGGTCGGGACCCCTTTGGGGGTCGAATGACGATTTGCCAGGGGTCGCCTAAAACCATCAGATATTTATATTTCGATTCATAACAGTAGCAAAATTACAGCGATGAAAGAGCAATTAAAATAATTTTACTGTTAAGGGTCACCACAACTTTATCAAAGGGTCACGGCACTAGAAAGGTTGAGAACCACTGGTCTACATCATCGGTTCCGGAGGCCCTTTGATAGTTGTTTTTTTTCTAGTTAGTGGTCATTTGTCCAGTAACTTTTTTTTTTTTTCCTCTTCCTAAAAACTCGTACATGTAATTTATTTATTTATTTTTAAAGCCAGGAGATCCTAAACACCATATTTGAAGTGATTTTTTGGGATGGGTTTCCATTACAGATAAGGTTATCAATACGTTCATGTACAAATCCCCCCAGAGATTTCAGTAAGAATCTATTGGTGACATTGATCATCTGTAGTATGATCCAGCCTTTATTAGTAGATGTTCCACAATGCAGAATCCTATGGTCTGCTAGGTATTATTGATCTACAACTACACTGGCTGAGCATGATGGGAGTTGCAGTCCAACAGCAGCTAGTTACAGCTTGCCCATTGTGGTCTAGAGTGTCTTGGTTTTGACCTTAATCCATCTTTGGTGTACAGCTTTGTTCACTGTTGTTGTTTTTAGAATAAAAGCGTACAAATTGTTGTTGATCCACACTGTACTCTGAAAACGACGTAATAGGCATTGTATTTAATCATTAAATAGAACACTTTGGAATATGGCTTAAAACCCATAAATGCATGAGGTCTGTGTGAAAGTATGCCGCCTTAAGCCACCGAAAGAATCGCTCTGCCTTTCAAGAGTTACGCAAAGATGTGTAACCATTTACAAATAAATGGGGAATATGTCAACAAACTTGACTTGCTTTTTCTGTACGAGAAGGGTAAGAGTATTTGAGCTATTGGAATGTGGAAAGTACAGTGCTGACTAAATATTGAATTAACCTTTACATAGCATTTATGTTTAGTGTAGAAGGCCGGGACCCAGGAATCTCTGTGTACTATTGAAAGACAACCTCTTTGGGAGTGTCATTACTCAAAACTGTCTATAATCAGTGTGTGTTCCCCAGACCTAGTTGTGTGTTTTTATCAACTCGAGCATTTTTTCCCCCATTTAATTGTTTTACGGCAAGTTTCGCAAAGACGTTCTGCAAAGCGGTTAATGATACATTTTCGGTTGCAGTATTTCAGATGTAAATGGGTCACTTTTCAGGTTCCACAAGATAAGAGATATGTGAAAACTCGTTGCAGGAACCAGCCTGTCCTCCGATAGTTAACTGATTTATGAGTTTATATGAATAACGTTTAACCCTTTACCCCTTTGCGTGCCAGATGGGCCAGGGTGACGCATTGATTCCCCTTCTTGTCCTTAAGTGGACATGCTCCAGATTGTAAAAGGAATTTTTATTGAGAAGTCTCCAGTTCAACGCATGGAAAAGACTGTGCGCTGGAGACCTCTAACATTTCAACTGGGTGAAATCCCCGATTTTTTTAATACATGGGAATTTTTATTTTTGTGATATTAACTATATACGGCTCATCTTGATGTTGGTCCATTTTAAAGTGTCTCTTATTCAAAATGGTTTGTATAAAATGCTGCTGTTTATTAACAATCAGAATGTCGGAAATAAACTTTAAAGCGATTGTATTGTTTATGTAAAATGAGTTGCCCAAGTCTTCTGTATATTAAAAGGATCATATTGCTCTATGTCTAAGCGCTTACTTCTTTGTAGTTCAAAAGTTTGTGAATCGCTGAAGATCCACCACCTGCCCCTTCTCCCCACGTCACTCAGAAGATACAGGATGGTCGGGATGGCTGCAGCGAGGGACAATCTTCAGTAAGCAAAGGGAAATCCTGCCCTTCTTCGTCAAGGGGGGGGGGCGGAATTTCCCTTATACTTACTGAAGTTTGTCCCGCACTGCAGCCGTTGAGTCACATGACCAGATCTCAGATTCCATGGGAGGCGGCCAGAAAGGGGCAGGTGGTGGCTCTTCAGTGCTTCATAACTTTTGAACTACAGAGAAGTAAGGGCTTAGACATAGCACAATCCATTCCCTTTTAATATACAGAAAACTCAGGTAACTAATTTTAAATGGACATTACCATCACTTTAAAATAGATTCAGTATAGCAAGACACATGGAAAAGTGAAGGCCTTTCAGTTTGCTTATTTGATCCTAATAGCAATTTCAGTGCAGTGTTGCTAAGGAGTTCAAGGAACAGTATTTAGATAGGTTCTCCCTGTATTAGATAAGTTCTAATACAACAAAGAACAATGACTGTGATTGGTTTCAAGCTGGCGCACAATGATCTTGCTAATAAAATAACCAAGTTATCCAGACATGCGATCTTAATTGTCTAACTCTCAAGGAAAGCGATTTCAAGCAGCCAGAACATCAAGGTCCCCCCATTCAGGCTGGAGTTAAACTTGCTACAAAAAGTATTGTTCATTGATATTTATTTCATGGTCGTTTACTGAACGTTCTTATATCACATATCTAAACCTTATGTTTCAGTTATGCATATCTCTTAATTGTGGCTTTGAAGGACAGCATCGCTGAATTAAGTGGTTACAGTTGGCGCAGTTCAAGGGATTGACAAGAATGCTAAACTAGATTAGAACAATAGTACAGAGCGAGATCCCTGGACTTAAAGGAGCAGTAAACTTTTTTTATGAAAACGCATATTTTATAGAACTTGTCCTGCTGCATAAAACAAGGTCACTCCCATCGCTGTCATATATATATTATTCAAAAATTATAGCAGTTTAAATAATCAGGAAGTGGATTTACTGTGTTTACTTCCTGATAGTTCTAACTGACAGGAAGTGAATTTACTGTGTTTACTTCCTGATAGTTCTAACTGACAGGAAGTGACTCAGCAGTTTCTATCACATTCTGTGGAGAACTGTATGTCACTCACTTTTCTGACTTTCCTCTCCATTAGAATCTAACAGGAAATCTAATTAGAGTTTGACTACTAGAGGGCATTGCTAATGTAAAAAAAAACATGGGTTTAAACTGTAATAACTCTGGAAATATAAATCTCTCGGCAGTGGGCGTACCCTTTATTTTACTCAATAGGAAAATCCCTACAATATATATTTTTTCATAAAAAAAGTTTACTGCTCCTTTAAATTACCTTGTTGAAATGTAGTTCAACCCTTTGAGTGCCACAGAAGTATCCAACGCATTGCATTGCAATGCGTTGGATACCTCTGTGGGCAAAGGGTAAAAGACACTATAGCGGAAATCTTAACTTGATGGAAGGCAAACGCCTCCTGATAAACCCTCACTTACTTTGATCTGGACAAAAAAAAATAATTGCCTTTATGAATTAATTCTGCACGGGTGGGTTCCCCAGAATGAATGTTTTATTAGTCGTCTGTATCCTGTGTACTGATGAGGATGTGAAGCTTTCGTCACGACTATTCCAAATTCCTTAACCTGACCAAGTCCGATAATAATGACATACTGTGATTAAATTCCCCAACTAATAAATCAAAAGCCTCTGAAATTATTCAAGGAATAGTAACCCTTTATTTTGAGTTTTCAAATTCTGCGAGTACACATGTGCCATCAAATGCCTGTACTTGATATTTGCTTTTACATAATAATGTTCTTGACAGTAAACTCCCTTGACCTCCGTTTCAAGAGAGTTTTCTGGTCAGTCGGCCGTCAACCAGGACAGTGATTACAGTGTTACACTCTCCCTGCAGCACTGAATGCTCTGTGTGATGCAATACTTTACATTCTTCCTGTAGCACTGAATGCTCTGTGAGATTTAATACAGTGTCAGTCTCCCTGCAGCAGTGAATGATCTGCGTGATGTCATACAATGTTACACTCTCCCTGCAGCACTGAATGCTCTGTGTGATGTAATACAATGTTACACTGTCCCTGTAGTACTGAATGCTCTGTGAGATTTAATACAATGTCAGTCTCTCTGCAGTACTGAATGCTCTGTGTGATGTAATAGAGTGTTATACTCCCCCTGCAGCACTGAATGCTCTGTGTGATGTAATACAATGTTACACTATCTCTGCAGCACTGAATGCTCTGTGTGATGTAATACACTGTTACACTCTCCCTGTAGTACTGAATGCTCTGTGAGATTTAATACAGTGTCAGTCTCTCTGCAGCACTGAAAGGTCTGTGTGATGTAATACAATGTTACATTATTCCTGTAGCCCTGAATGCTCTGTGTGATGTAATACATTGTTACACTATCCCTGCAGCACTGAATGCTCTGTGTGATGTAATACAATGTTACACTCTCTCTGCAGCACTGAATGCTCTGTGTGATGTAATACATTGTTACACTGTCCCTGCAGCACTGAATGCTCTGTGTGATGTAATACAATGTTACACTCTCCCTGTAGTACTGAATGCTCTGTGAGATTTAATACAATGTCAGTCTCTCTGTAGCACTGAATGCTCTGTGTGATGTAATACATTGTTACACTCTCCCTGCACCACTGAAAGGTCTGTGTGATGTAATACAATGTTACATTCTTCCTGTAGCACTGAATGCTCTGTGTGATGTAATACAATGTTACATTATTCCTCTAGCCCTGAATGCTCTGTGTGATGTAATACAATGTTACACACTCCTGCAGCACTGAATGCTCTGTGTGATGTAATACAATATTACACTCTCCTGCAGCACCGAATGCATTGTGTCCTATCTGGTTTACACTGTATCTTTTCAACTTTATATCTCTAGCCCTACTTTCATGTTACCTGACAGAAAGCTCTCTGCAAACAGATCCAGGGAGATCGCGGTCATATATGTAAAAACAAGTGAAGGCGAAAACTAACAACTTATAGGCAGTTTGACTGTAGATATTATGTGTTTGCTGAATATACCCATTAGGAATAAAGGGTTACAATTCCTTTAACCTGTTTGTAAACATAAATCACTAGTTATACTATTTTAAATAGATATATTTATTGAGACTAAAAGCTATATAGGTAATCGGTCCACTTTATTGAATATGGCCCTTAACCCATTGAGTGCCAGAGGGGTGTGTAACGCACCTCTCTGGCACTCAAAGGGTTAATCTCAGTTTTGAGAAAAGCAGTGATAAATAGGTTTATTTATAGGCTTCATATCCCCCCACCCACACACCAGTGTAGTTGCAGTATTCCTGGATTCATGGATACAACTTCTGTCTTATGATGCAGATGTCAACATGTGGTGTTTACTCAATAAATAGAAAAGTTCATCTGAGGCTTAACAAAAAATTGATGTAGGCACATAGAAAGCTCTTAAAGGGACAGTAATATTTCGTTTTATCTTTATTTTATTTTGTAGGCATTAAAAAAACATGAAGATCGATATGTCTTTATCTCTCAAACCTTTATGGTTTGAGAGATATTCACAAGCAAAGTTTCCCCTCACTGACCAAAAGCGGTCAAGTCTGCCATCTAGCTGTCAGATTTGGAATCCGGTCGGCAGATCAACCCGTGGCTCTTCAGCAGAGCCGAGATCGCAAGATATAAAAATAACTATTTCATTGTAAGGGTCTAAAAAGTGTGCTTGCAAACCAGGCACACTCTGTAGACTATTCAAATGAAGTAGTTCTTCTTATATATCTCGATCTCTGCTCTGCTGCAGAGCCACGGCCAGTTCGCGGACCGGATTCCAAATCTGACAGCTAGATGGCAGACTATGCATTCGCAGATATCTCTCAAACCATAGAGGTTTGAGAGAGAGGATTTGTGTCATATCCTTTATTTTTTAACCTCTACAAAACTCTAATAATTTCTTATGGGACATTACTGTCCTGCAGTGTTGCATTAATCCAATATATATGGCAGGGACAATGGATACATTTAAAGCAGAACTACCACCTCTAAGCCACTTTGTTTCTAATAATTCCCTATCTGGCGACTAGCTGCTTAGTAGCTCTAGTCGCCAGAATTATTACCTCTTTATGGAGAAATATGCATTCATCCTCGGCTGACAGGCAGGACGGAGCGCGGACATCTTGCCCTAGTGACGTCCGCGCGCCTGCGCTGTCAGTCCCAGACGGCTGTAGGAGGCGTTGCTAGGAGCCATTCGGCTCTGGAAGGGACTGACAACACAGGCGTGTGGACGTCACTAGGGCAAGATGTCCGTGCTCTGTCCTGCCTGTCAGCCGCAGATGAATGCATATTTCTCCATAACCAGGTGATAATTCTGGCGACGCGCTACTAAGCAGCTAGTCGCCAGACAGGGAATTATTATAAACAAAGTTGCTTAGCGGTGGTAGTTCCACTTTAAAAGGCGATTAGATACATTCAGGGTTATACTGTATATTAGTGGGCAAAACAGGAAGGTCCGATGAACACTAACTTATTTGGTAGCAAGACAGCTATCTAATTATCATGTCGCTGGGATATGAGGCAAGGGTTGAACTTGATGGACTTGTGTCTTTTTTCAACCTAATTGACTGTGTTACTATATGGAAGTCTCCTTTTGGCCAAGTTCAAAGATGGCCACCTTCCTGTCCAGTTGTGAATCCAGGAGACAAATGATGCGCTTCTGTATAGCGCCACTTCCTGTACCCCCCTGGGCATCGCTCTCTGTTTCCTCCGTTATGTTTTAACTTCCCTAGTTTTACTGTTTTCCTCCTCATCAACATTTGAGTGACTCTCGTTTAACTAAAAAAAAGTGTAATAATAAATAAAATAAAAAGTCCCCATAGAATGTGAATTGTGGGACAGACGCACTGAATTACCTCCGCGAGCTACCATGGCAACCGGAGTTTTGAAACCAGATGGTTCTAAAATGACACAATGGTGAAAGAACGCAGAAAACAGGCTAGCATATGCAACTGTTTTATCTCCTGCTGGAGGCAATATGGGTCATTTTTTTTTTATGACCAATCACATGCAGAGATTCTCAACTGAATCATGATTTTCATAATGAAAAAAGAGACTTGCGTCATCGGCTACATTTTCTTATTGTTTTCAAAATCTTATTGGAAATATCCACTAGGAGTTGACAAGATGTTTCTGTAGCTCTCATTTGCTGTCGCTTTTGGTCACACTATTGTTTGCTCTGCATATTCCATGCTTCTCCGCTTCTGTTTGTTTTCGTCCTTACAAGGATCCCTGCCCCCCCCCTCACCCCCACCCCTCGGTGTGTTGGTCGTGAAAGCCAGTTGTGATTGTAATTTGTGGCCCTTTATTCAGTAAGCTACAGGGGCAATTGTGGACCAAATCCCCTGCACCACGGACTTAAATTGAGAATTTTTGCAAATTTCCGGCGATAAAGCATTTTTTAACCCCTTGACGTCCCTTGACGGTCATAGTACGTCAAGGGTCAATCTGACTGAACGACCCACGATGTACTATGACCGTCATGGAATTCCGGGCTCCTCCCACGGCTGCACGCCGTTTGGGGAATCCGGAAGCGTAAGAACGAAAAAAAAAAAAAAAAAAAGCTCTGTGGTCCTTAACTGAGCGCACTGATCGGCCGGTCGTTAAGGGGTTAATCCATTTCAGTGTATTGCAAAGCAATGCATTGGCGACTTTTTAGCATTTAATGGGTTTACCCGTTTCAGTGCCGAAGAGGCATCAAATGCATTACGATGGAACGTGTTGGATACCTGCGTCTCTGACGCTCAAAGGGTTAAGAATCCAGTTTATTGTGGCTGTCCTTCCGAAAAGGAAAAAAAAAAAAAAAAACTGAAATGATGCGGTATTGCAGAGCTTTTTCCCTAACCTGCCTAAATGGCTTTGCAATTTTAGAAAATGTACAGTCCGTGTTTGGCATTGTGTCCATTATCTGAATTTTTCTGGGACTTCTAAATTCATCTGATCTCCTCCTACCACCCCCTTTTATTATATAAACCTCCCACTGATGCTCCAAAGCCACACCTACTGATGGAATAACCTGAGAGAGATTTTAGAGGCTGACATTACCAGCATAAGAGCAGTTAAGAATACAGACTGTTTGTGGACACAGACACAAGAAGCTTGTGAACCCTTTGAGTGCCAGAGAGGTTTGCAAAGCAATGCGTTGCACACCTCTCTGGCACTCACAAGGGTTAAACCATTTTTATGTGAAACCAAAACAATAATAAAAACAGTGATATGCATCATTCTGTCCTCTTACCAAGCTTCTGTGCTCATCTCTGTTTTGCTCTTGTCGGTACTTCCCCTTTAAAAGCCAGTAATGCTAGTCCTGTTTGGTCTGCAAATCACAGACATGACTTATAAACTAATTAGCCTCGAATACAAACATCTTGTCAGATCCTATCTCCTGTTGGAGTGTAGAGCACAGTAGCAGTGACATGTAGCCTTTGAAGATATCCCATTTTATATCCGATGTCAATGTATTTTGTCATACTCCTGCTAGTTAAAATCCTGGTTTCCCAGCAGCCTTTGCGAGAGCTTTCTTGGACTCTCCTTGCCCTCTGTTTGTAGTAAATATCCACACTTGGAAAGCTTGTACTTTTCAACTCTTGATTTATTTCTAAAAGCAGTAATTACGGCTATAAAACTAAATGTCCCAGGGTCCCTGGACAGTGAACAAGTCAGAGAGCATGCAGAGGGCAAAGATCAGAGGTCAGCTCTACTCAGTGAGGTTGACCAGAAGCCACTCAGACAAACACCAGCTAACGGCAATGGAACCTTGTGAATCTCCTTGCAGAGGTCTCCAACGCTTTGCAAAGTCATGCATTCAAGATGTTAAAAATCCCACTGAAATCAAGCTGATTTTTTTTTTTTTTGCATATAATTTACCCACTTTTTAGTAAATCGGCCTCACTGAGACTTATAAAAAAAAAAAAATTCCCACCCTTTGAATTCCTGCAAATGGACCCCAAGAGTTTTTATTCCTTCAAATGAATTTTTACATTCATTTGTTTTTTAAGTACCACCTCTGCTGGGAGTCTATTCCACGTAAGACACTGTAGAGTACTGAAATCATTAAAGGTGAATAGTGAAGGTTAAAGGAAGCTTTAGTGCCCCCAAAAGAATCAGCCACAGTAGCAGTGTTTTTAGTAGAAGGAGCTACTTAATATTAACCCATTGAGTGCCAATGTGTTGTGTGTGTGGGGAATTTTGTTTACGCCCTCTGAGCGCTACAGGGGTAAGCAATGCATTGCCCATCCGCCTGGCACACCATGGGTTAGCTCTAACAGCGTGAAGACATTATACAGGGCACAAGAGACGCGCGGGCACAGAAAGTGACTAATCGGCATGCAAATGGAGGTGAAGGAACACCTCTTTAAGAAAAGCAGAAGTAGGCAGAGCGGGTGCCTACTGCCGCGCTGTCCACTTTCATCACTTTACCAACCAAAAGGGGAGGTGGGGGGGTTGTCAGGTTTCACAATTCATCCTGTCATTCTCCATGGGTTTCTTTAACTGTGCACAAAAAAAAACAAAATAACCAAACTGATTAGAGACTGTGAGGCTGATTGATTACTCATGTGGGATTATGCAGGGAGATCTTGAAAAACTGACCAGTTTGTGTTCACCAAGAACTAACCTTGAGAAGTAGTGCATCAGGGCCTCTGTAAGTGTACTTCCTGATCGATCGATCGATCGATCATTCATTCATTCTCTCTCTCTCTCATTCATTCATTCATTCACACATACATGCGCACACACACACACATGCACACATACATGCACACAGTTTCCCTTTCTGTGTGTGTGTGTGTGTGTGTGTGTGTGTGTGTGTGTGTGTGTGTGTATGTATGTGTGTATGTGTGTATGTGTGTATATATCCTATATATAATAATTCGCTAAGTTGTGTGTAACGCACAAGATGCGCAGTAGACACTGCTGCGCGTGCGGCAGTCATGCGCACTACAGACTGCCCGCGCCTCGGCTGATACAGAGCTGGGCGCGGGCAGTCTCTACCGCGCGTGACTGCCACGCGACCCGCTGCCAGAGGCACTGTGGCCCGTGTAACGGGCTGTTCAACTAATATATATATAATATATTTGTGTGTGTGTCTCTCTATCTCTTCCCCCTACTCAGTGTATGTGCATTAATCCCATCCCCCCCACACATACACTTCCCTGCAGTGCCGTTAACAAGGTCTTCAGGATATATTCCTGATGAATTATATACTAGGAGAGCGCTGTAGGGGCTGTCCATACAATGGAGAGACTATTTCCCTCTCGTCTAGGGGGACGTGCTCATTGATGTACGTTTATTATGGACGCACTCAGCCATCCTGGTTTTATTATTTCGCATCCCATACTTGCAGCCTATTCATAAAGGGACAGGGCAGCAATGCAGCTGTTGGTAAAGGAATGAAACGCAAGCCAGGAGCGGCTGGATATGTTCCTTCTAATCCGCGGCCATCTGGTCACCTGGCTGTCTCAATTATGTAACATTTACCAGAACTGTTCTGCTTTTTATTTAATTCTTCTTTTAAGCGCAAAAAAAAAAACCTGAACGATTCTGGAGCAAATCGACTCCACCATTAGGGTCAAATGAGATTCTCCAAAGTTCCAATATATTTTAATGCAGATGATTAAGTGATGCTATTTTGTAAATCACGAAACGCGTTAGGCGACAGAGCCTGGTGTCATTTGACTATGTGACATCTTTGTGTAACCCCATGAATGTTTTTATTTTTGTATAAAATAAATCGAGTTTTTACTTTGACTTGATGGCCTTTGCTGATTTAATGCTGTGGCGGACCCGGGTGCGCTTCCCTCCTGTTAACCCCTTGAATGCTAGCGAGGTCTCCAACACATTGCAAAGTAGTCACATGACAGAACATCGCTAATGGTCCATAGGAGCGCGTAGGGCCATGCTAAGATTTAAAATTACACTTGTACAGCAACGGAAAAATTACCGATCTCTAAAAACTACAATGCTGTATAAATAGGCAATATTACCCCTTTGAGTCCCGGTGGTACTAATCTACCTACAGGTAATAGTGCAGCTGGGCTTCACAGTGCCTTATGAAGTATTCGGTTGGACCAAGCTCCTGTGTCTTTTAGAATCCGGTGAGCTCAAGATTCTGAGGTTCTACTGACACAGCACAAACATTTCCTGCATATACTATGAAGCAAGCGCAGTCAGGAGCTAAACGTTGTGACCTGTGGGACTCTGACCTATGCAATTACCCTGTATCCCAGCTCGCGTTCCCCCCGGGGGCCTCTCTCTATGATCTTTGTCCTTCATTCTTACTTTCTAGCTCTTGTCGTGTTGAGAACATTATGTGCAATTGTATATTTTCCGTGCACCTCTTCTGCTGTCTTCTAAAGATCTTTTATTCCCTGAAGACCTTGGGTGTCTTGGAAATGGTACAGAGGGAATAGTGTGTGATCCGATGCAGATGTGCTAGTTATGAGCAGGGCAACACCTTCGTTTTAATGCCAGGTTCGTTGCAAAATTATGAGCTGCAGAGGATAATTAGGCCTTCCGTTTACTTGAAACTCAGCTCCTGTAGGATTTAGCACATGCAATACATTGGTTCAGAGAATTAAAGGGATAGTAATGTTTAGAAAACCAGATCGTTTGTGATACTGAATAGTCCTCATGTCTGAGGCTCTCAGAGTTCATACCCTGATAGTTATGCAGTAATCGGATGATGAATTTTATCCGTCCCTTTTCCTGTTCTGAAGCCACTTCCCCTTAAAGTGGACCCGTCACCCTTCGATAAGCTTACTTATAAAGATCATTAAAAATGACGCTATATATTGTTGCGCTAGTCATTGGTCTTTAATATAAAACGTTTTTGAGAAATTAACATGTACTTGGTTGCGCAGTGTGGAACTTTATGCAAATGCATTTGAGGTTGGCCAATATGGCCGCACTGAACTATATGGATAAAAAGCAGAGACGTGCAATTTTTGGGACAAAAATCTGCACACCAAATTTCCACAAATCCCCACTGATTAAAATGTGTAATTTTTAAACCCTTTAATGCTAGGAAGCTTCTCCATGACCTTGTTTCGCAGTGTCTCGGAGACCTCTGTAACGTTAACGGAATTAAAAGTTCGATTTTATTCGATCGTAATTTTAAAGTCACCCCTATGGCGAAGTTGGTTTTGTCCAGAACAGCAGCGTTTTTGCTTTTATACACGGTTTATTATGCCATGAATGAATGGAGGCAGAACCTGCTCACACCAGAGAAATTTGTAATGGAGCAGCAGGGCTAATTTGCATAATGTGCCATGAAAACACACAGGTCCATTTATCAAAAATTATTTATTTTACAGGAAAATATCTAAAACATGTAGACCTATTTTGAACCGTTTGAGGACCAGAGGAGCGTACAATACGTTGCACGTGCCTCTGGTCCGTACAGGGTTAATTTTCTGTAAGATCAACAAAACGTTTTCGGTCCTCTTCTAACCTTTTTGAGTCCCGAAGTGACGCCCAAAGCATTGCACAGCTCTCTGGCACTCAATGGGCATTTTAATATCGGAGTGCAAAAATCTAAGAATCAACCTTAACCCTTTGAGTGGCAGTGGGTATGCAACGCATTGTGTACCCCCTGCTGCCGAAAGAGTTAACATATAAAGGTGTTGGTGTGGTCGGAGAGGAAAAAATAAGTGTGCCTAATTATTGAACGCCTTGTGTGTGTAGTCTTGAACTGACCTGAATACATCTTGTTCTTGACCTCGAAGCACCCTTAGGGTCAGGTGTTGAAATGTTAACATGGAATAACATAATTGGAGATGACGCAGGAACTACCATTTATAATGTGACAACCTGCAGCATTCCAGCTGTTCATGGGCTGCTGATCGAAATTGTAGTTCAACAACGGCTGTGGCGGCTGCAAGTTGCTCAGTTGAACAGCTGGGATAGGAGGATTGAAATAAGAACTGTAACGATTATTATAATCTGTTAGTACGTAAAACAGTGGATTTTAAAGGGAAAGTGACAATTAATATGGAAAACAATATATATGTGTGTGTGTGTGTGTGTGTGTGTGTGTGTGTGTGTGTGTGTGTGTGTGTGTGTGTGTGTGTGTGTGTGTGTGTGTGTGTGTGTGTGTGTGTGTGTGTGTGTGTGTATAAATTGCAGAATTTATCCTCCCAAGTAAAACAAGGATATCCGAATTGCTGGGAGAATTTTTATTCACGCTTTATTGCTGCTCAAATTCACTTTTTTTTGTTTTGTTTTAAATGGGTGCGCTATTTCCGTGACCTAGAATGGTATGGGGGCGCTGTTACAGCGATGCATGGATTGCTCTGGTCAGTTGACCATAAATCTCCATAGAATGCTGTACTAACAGCACCACTGTAACGTTTCAGGCCATGGTGGTACTGCACCAAAAAATTCAACTCTGAGCAGCCATAATCTTTGAATTAAAAAAAAAAAAAATCTCTCAGCCTTGTTTTATTCAACAGGATATACTCTGCAATATATATTTTTTTCAATCTCAAACATTACTGTCCCTTTAACCGTAAGGGCCCATGACGTGCCAGGACTGGTGACAGTCGTGGCACATCATGAAATTCTGGGATGGCAGCGTGGCTGGGCACCACCACCCTGCCAGTCCACAATTCATGGAGTAAATCGCCCTGGCTCCTGAGCGTCTGGCATGTTTTATATCTAGAGCCATTCAAATGTCAGTTAAAAATTCTAATAGAAAAACACAATGGCACTCAAACGGTTAAGCCACTGAAATATCATTGGATGTGCATCAATATTTTTTGAGTTTTCGCTTTTAGTTATTTTGGACAAATCCTTTTTTTTTTTTTTTTTTTTTTTTTTTTTTTTTTTTTTTTTTAAATTGGGGGGGTGTTTGGAATTGTTTGCCCCTTTGAGTGCCGGAGAGTTCGCCAACACATTGCAATGCATTGAATGCCTTTCTGGCATTCAAAGAGTTAAATGAGGGGACCTGCAGGTTTGATTCCTGCCCAGAAATGTCACTCTGTGGCTTTCTTGCAAGCAGTGCTGCGGTACAGCTTTAAGTCTCTCTCTCTCTCTCTCTCTCTCTCTCTCTCTCTCTCTCTCTCTCTCCATCATGCGTTGTCGGCGGCAGACAGCTCTGGCAGACTGTGGGGAGAGAGAGGAGGAGAGTGAAGAGGCTGTAGAGGTGGTGGTGGGGAGGGAGGAGGAAGAGGAAGGAGGGGGCACGGAGGACAGAACAGCCACAGTCTGGGCTTCCAGCCTCCTGGCTAGACTGCAGAAACTTATAATTGAGTTCCTGAGCTCTGCCTCCCCTCCCTGCAGCTCAGCTGAAAAACATCCTGGCGCACAGCCATGCCCTTTCGCAGTGACCTTGCCTGCAAATAGCAAGCAGGGATTTATACAGGCAACTCTGCACTTGGGGGGGACTTTAGGGGAGGAGGCATGAATGACAGAACAGGGTAGTTGCTAGAAAATATAGGGAAACCACACTTTTTGGGTTTTTTTTTTTTTGTTTGTTTTTTTTTTGTCCTCCTTCTCTTTTTACCCTATCCTTGGTACGCTCGTGTCCCTAAAGTTTTGCAGTCTAAAATTGGTAACGGGTCTAGTGACGTGCGTCCTGACCTTGCATTGCAACCTCTGTCGTTATTTTCTACTGCTTTATTATTAATGCAGATGGTAAAATACATTTCTTGTCCGTCTGCCCTAATTTATAATAGACTTTTTTTTTTTTTTTTTTCCTTACCAATTTTTATTTTAACCAGACGTTCATCATCAAATTATCGAACCAGCTGACTGATAATTTTCAGGTTTGGATCACCGCTTCCGACCCAACAGATTACAATTTTTTAACTCTTTTGTGTGTTCCAGAAGGGGTGAACAAAACAACGCTTCCCCCTTCCCCCCCCCAAGCATTTAAAGCGTTAAAAGGAAAGTATCGTGATACGGAACATTTTGTTTTGTACGGCGTTTCTTGCGGAGGAAAAGGGTTGGTTCTTCCGCTCTGAGATTTTTCATTCAAAAGTTATTTCACATCCAACTTGCTTTGGTTTAGATGCGGTACCTCTGTGGATTGATGCAGAGTGTGGCACTGCTGCTATTGCTCTCTATAGATGATTTTTGTCACTGACAGTAACTTGTAAATTAAATTCCAGGGTATGCGAATACTGCACCCCCCCCCCCCCCCAAAAGGAATTGTATACACATATTTGAATGAAGCCCCTTCGAGCCACTCTGTTTTAGTCTTCGTTTAACTCTTTGAGTGCTACAGGGCACTCAAAGGGTTAATCTTTTGAGTGTCAAAGGTGTATCCACAGGATTGCTTTGCAATGCCTTGAACATTCCTCCGGCACTCAAAGGGTTAACATACTTTGAGTGCCAGAGCTGTATCCAGCGCATTGTGTTGAATACCTCTCAACGCAAAGGGTTAAATTGTTTCCCCTGTAGGGGTTTCGTAAAATGCTCTCTAGCCTACCTGACAGCGATGCAAATATGGAAACACAAGGCCACAAAATCAAGTTAATGGTTGGTAAAACGCGTGCACTTAAGAGGATATAGACCATTACCATTGAGGGATTACTATCCGATATCAATAACGCTCGCTCAGCCACATCCTTTCATTAACCCCGTAAATGACCAGATGCATTGATAAGCAACGCAGCGCACACCCCTATGGTGATGAATGGGTTATGTTTGGTATTATGGAGAGACGTGTGACTAAAGGAGAAATGGGGTTTTGTGAAATTCGCTTGCGGGAGAACTAGAATTTCTGGTCGGGCCACTTAGCGGGGGGAAAAAATTGACTCTCAAACAAGCTGCAGGCGCTCTCTGTAAGAATTCCTTCAAGGCCTCCTCTGTAGTGAATGGCAAATACTGTTTGCGCAAGCAGAGTATTACGGAAAGAGTAGTTTGCAATTGTTATGGAGAGGGTATTAACATAAAGACATTTGATACAGGATATGCCAGAGAATGGATTGTTTCCTAAACCGTTGTGGATCCTGCCCCAAAGCGGACTTTTTTTTTTTTTTTTAAATTACTTATTTATTTTTAGTTTCAGTCAGTTTTCAAATGCAGTATTGCACTCTGTGTCCGCTGCCATCTTTCACCGGTGGATCTAGGCCCCGTTCCTGGTGACTCGCTGACAGGGCCATGTGTTAAGGATATCCTGATTTTAACCCTTTGAGTGCCAGAGGGGTATGCAACGCATTGCAAAGCACTCAGAGGGTTAAATATTGGTAAATCGGTCGCCGTGTGTGACCCACCCGTGATCCAGTAGGAATATCCTGCAAACCTCACCTGACTACTAATGGCGAGTATATTGCTTCCTTATGAGAAGCGCTACTCTGCTTAACCCCTTAACGACCAGCGGTCGCGGGACATTTCCCATAATGACTGCATAGGGGCACTTTGACGCGCCGGTACATGTGACCTGTCACGTGTATCGGCGCGTCACTATGGGGCTTGAAAGAGATCGCTCCGATCTTGGAGCGGTCTGTTTCATGCCGTATTTTTACTTACAGCGCTCCCGGTAGAGCGCTGTAAGTAAAAAGTACGTGACGTACCATGACCGTCATCGGTCCTTGAGTAGTTCAAGGACTGTGACGGTCCTGGTACGTCAAGGGTCCCTAAGGGGTTAAAGGGCAACTGTCACGTTGATTCGCTAGTCTCTTGGCAGGTCTACTCCAGGTTCAGAGCTACAGACGAAGCCATTGCTTCACTGTGAGCAGCTGCATATAATGCGGAGAGACTCCATTTGGGGTCAGAAAAGTGACCCTGATCACCTCTGACCTCAAGAGACCACACTAGCATTTGAAACTGCTTGAACCTCCATTGAAATGAATGTTGATTTTGCAGGCAATATGCTGAAAGCTTGATTTCTGCACAAGGCTTGTATTCAGGGTTTTGGGGAAAATCACTTCAGCGTAGAGCACAAAGAATATTTCCCAAACTTTCCATGAGGTTGCGGTCCCTAAAGGACCAAGGATGTACATGTACGTCATGGAATTCCGGGCTCCCCGAGCGGCTGCACGCCCTTTGGGGAGTCCGAAATCGAAAGGGTAAAAAAAAAATGCTCTGTGGTCCTTAAGTGGCCGCACCTTGCGTGCGCGGCCGGTCCTTAAGTGGTTAAAGCATAACGTTCACGTAGGATAAAGTCGCCCTTCAATTATTAAACATATGGCGACTAGCTTCATAATACGTGTATTACCTCTCTAAAGTGACATTCTAAACAAATCCTTAAAGGGATAGTAATACTTCGTTTTAACTTTATTTTATTTTGTAGGCATTAAAAAAACATGAAGAATGATACAAGTCTTATCTCTCAATCCTTTATGGTTTATGAGATATTCACAAGCAAAGTTTCCCCTCCCGCCCCTTTTACCTAGTGTAATTCATCTCTTCTCAGATGTGGATCAGGTTGTATGACCAGACAGATAACAGAAGGGGACAATTTTCTTTGTATGAAAACAATGAAAGCCCTTCCCCCCTTGACAAGTTTTTCAGCTTTTTCCCTTATCTTAATTGAAGATTGTCCCTCTCTGCAGTCTACCTGGGCACCTCCCTTCTGATCTAGTTGAACAGGGGGGGGGATACTTTGTTTGTGAATATCTCTTAAACCATAAAGGTTTGAGAGATAAGACTTATATCATTCTTCATATTTTTTTAATACCTACAAAATAAAATAAAGTTAAAACGAAGTATTACTATACCTTTAATCTTGGGAGACCTGAAGCCAGGCATCAGAGCAGACATCTTGTCTGGGCGCCTGAGCCGTCAGTCCCGGTCTCCTCTAAGAAGCATTGCAGCGTGCCACAAGGTAACCGGAAGGGACTGACGGAGCAGACGGCGCTAACCTGGCAGTCAGTCTCGGAAGATTAAGGATTTCTTAAGACTCTGTCAGTTCTGAGAGGTAATACACATATTATGAAGCTAGTTGCCGTATGTTTAATTATTAAAGCGGAACTTTCACATAGGATAAAGTTACTCTTTAGTTGGGTCTTTTAAGTCCT
Source organism: Rhinophrynus dorsalis (assembly GCA_037306005.1). NCBI lineage: Eukaryota > Metazoa > Chordata > Amphibia > Anura > Rhinophrynidae > Rhinophrynus > Rhinophrynus dorsalis. The sequence goes on from CM074724.1 coordinate 383,987,286, forward strand.
TGAATTTTCGATCTAGCATTCCAGCCCTGTTCAGTTCCAGAATTACTCCTCTTTATGTTATTGACTATAGTGAGTTTGCTTGGCATTTGTCCTGAAGCCTCGTGGCGCAGGGTCCCCTACCCGAGAACATATGGTAGCCCTGCACCTGTTTTTTTTTTCTTTCTTTTTTTTTTTAAAGCACATTGCAGGCTCAGTGCAGCCAATGTTCAGATATGCACATGAGGAAGTTTCAATTCCGTTTCCCCCAGACCCCACCGGACTGCCACCTGCTCTGCCTTCTAAAATTGGCCAATTCTCCGTGCCCCTATGGCGGGGTTACACAGAAGGGCAGAACTGCTATACACTGAAAAGTAAAATGAATAATGCAGGCTGTAAATTCTTAACCTTTTGTATACCAAGGGTTTAACAAGTACATTGCATACAACATTGCACTCACAAGGGTTAATCATCTTAATCGCACAAGGGTGCATGCGGTCGGTTCTGCCTTCTTCGTTCTGTGCAGCGATTATTGAATCCTTTCGTTTTGTACTACAACCTTCTGGTTCTGAAAGGGTTAAAATAATCATGGGGGGAAAGCGAGAATACTTCAATTAAGGCAATACATGGCAAAAAAAATAGTTTTAAAGTTTTTAAATTTATCAGTTCTTTTTGAATAGCGTTGGTTTTTCTCGGCAGCGTTTAAGTATAGAATTTTTCGCTCCTTTTCTAGTAAATAAGAGAACTCTGTACGGCTTAGTAATCGCCAAGTGCAGTTATCACCAAGTGCATCAATAAATTGCGCTTTCGGAGCTTTTACCCCTATTTTTTCTCTGTAATTTTCAGTATCCGTGCTTCCATGGTTAGACTTAAATCCTCTCTGGACACCGTGTATTGTGGGTAAAGGAAAACTCCTTTTGAAAACAAAATGAAGTATTTTACAATGAAATGGAATTTCCAAAGTAGGTGTTTCTGGTTTTCTCTCACCAAGAGCTTTTCAGATTGTTTTAGTGTTTATTTTAGGCCACTGAAAATTAACCTTTTGTGTGGTGTCTTCCTCCTTCTTTCTCTCTCTTTCTACCCCCTTCTCTTTTGCTCTCTCTGCTTTTCGCTCTCCCCCTCGCTCCCTCTATCTTTCGCTCCCTCTATCTTTCGCTCCCTCTATCTTTCGCTCCCTCTATCTTTCGCTCCCTCTATCTTTCGCTCCCTCTCTCTCTCGCTCCCTCTCTCTCTCGCTCCCTCTCTCTCTCGCTCCCTCTCTCTCGCTCTCATCTGTGAAGCTTCTTGGACCTTAGGGTTCCATTAATATGCCTGACCTTCCATTTCCTTTCATTTTTGACCCAGAATTGCATTTTCATTTTTTTTTTTTTTAATAATCCCTTCAATGTAAGAGTTCTCCCAGTGCATTTCTTCACATCCAAGGGGTTAACACAGTATTGCTGTAACCCTTGAGTTGGCATTTACATAACCACAACAATAGGCTGCCTAGTTGATTACAGAAAAGAATGTGTTAATCCTTTTCCCTTGATGTAATCAGAAAGACATAGTTACATTCTTGTATCTGATCAAATAAATACCTCCTTATGCTTTTTACCCTGAGAGCAAAATCAGGGCAGGGAATGGATTGTCTAGTGGTAGGACATGACCCATTAAATAGTCTTCAAATCAGACAGCATTAATCCATCCTTATACATCCTGCCAAGTGCATATTAGTGTCGCCCCTTCGAGAACGTAGGTCGTTTACAGATAAGGATAGATTAGATCCCTCCAAGGAATATCATGGTCTGAGCCGAGGTGTCAATAGCAATTTAGCAAAAGGAACTAAATCAATATGAGAGCTCGGGCATTCGGATTCTCCCTTTTAATATACATAAATGCGGACACATTTTTCAGGAACGTGGTGAAACAATCCCGATTTAGACAACACAATGTCATTTTCACTGCTGAACGAAGACTACTCTTATTCCCCAGGGAGTCAATGAATAATTGCATTTAGGCTTCATCAGTCAGTGAGGTGGCTCTATGAAACAGAATCACATACCCTCCAACCATTTCTACTATTTTGCTGCACTGCTCTTTTTAGGTAACATTCTAAACCTGCTCCTCTATACATCATACATGCGTATACCCACTTGAGAGTTGGTCTGAAATTCAATAGCTGTGTGATGAGACAAAGCATTCTTTTCCTGAGTAGGACTGCAAGTCCCAGGATGCAGTGTTTTGAAACTTTATTTAAAAGGTACAGAAAGCTAATCCTGTTTACTAAGATATAGAAGGACAGAACGTTTAATGTCCTTTAAACCAGGAGTGGAGAAAATAAATAAATAAATAAAGAAGTCTGGAACCAGTAATAAAAAATGTAGGAGCCAGCTGGGAGTTTTAGTAGCCAGTGAAGGGGAACCTTTACACAGATGTATATAAAATGCTTCTAAAATTTTGGAGCCATAAGTACAATTTTAGGATCCCTGGCTCCCAGGCACCCATGATATTTCCACTCCTGTCTTTAAAGGAGCAGTAAACTTTTTTTTTTATGAAAAAATATATATTGTAGGGATTTTCCTATTGAGTAAAATAAGGACACTCCCACTGCGGAGAGATTTATATTTCTAGAGTTATTACAGTTTAAACCCATGTTTTTTTACATTAGCAGTGCCCTCTAGTGGTCAAATTCTAATTAGATTTCCTGTTAGATTCTAATGGAGAGGAAAGTCAGAAAAGTCAGTGACATACAATTCTCCATAGAATGTGATAGAAACTGCCTGTCACTTCCTGTCAGTTAGAACTATCAGGAAGTAAACACAGTAAATTCACTTCCTGATTATTTAAACTGCTATAATTTTTGAATAAAACATCTGACAGCGATGGGAGTGACCTTGTTTTATTCAGCAGGAAATGCTCTATAAAATTCGTGTTTTCATAAAAAAAGTTTTCTGCTCCTTTAACGGCTTAATGAATAAAATACCACATTAGAAGTGTAGTAGAGACAGATCTCCCTAACCCTTTTAATTCACTTTATTTAGGAAGTGTTTGCTTGGCTTCACTGTTCCAGCTAATTATATTATTGGACTAGGCAGTTTGGGGCCATACATTTGTATTAAAAAGTGTTATTCATATGTCCCATGCTATTCATATGTCCCATGAATGGGAGAATACATCGAGCAGGGCTCATTTACAAAGGATTCCTTCATACCCTTGTGTATACTGAGTGATCTGACCTGTGAAATAGAACCCTGCCATAAACATAGTATTTCTTCATTCATGTTTTCACTGTGATAAAATGAGGCGGGTACAGGAAGTAGAAGCGGAGGAATTCTGCGGCAGCTCGACTAGGGGACGGGTAAACCTTCCCTTTGGGCGAACCCTTCAAGAGATAGCGAGGCGTCCAACGTTTTGCCTTGCAATGCGTTGGATAACTCGCTGGCACTCAAGAGTGTTAAATAGGGATTTAACACCTGGGATGTTAGAAATGTCTCCAAAACTTGTAACCTCTATGGTGTTTAAGGGGTTAAAACCATGCGTTTAAATCAGTGGATATTTTACTGCCGTACAGTGCGGTTTGCTTACCCTACAATGACTGCTTTTGAATGTAGGGGTCCAGGACCGTTGCGGCTGATCTGCTCTGGATCCTTCCTGATAAATTTGCATCACGGGAAGCAAAAATTTCCACAAACTCCCCTTGATTTAACCCCTTAAGGACCAGATGACGTGCTATGACTGTCACGGTCCTTATACCCTTAAGGACCGGTGACGCTCATAGCACGTCACATACTTTTTACTTACAGCACTCTACCGGGAGCGCTGTAAGTACAAACGGGGCCTAAAATTGACCGCTCCAAGACTGGAGCGATCTCTCTTTGGCCCCAATGCGGCACGCTGGTATGAGTAACAGGTCACTTGTACTGGCGTGTCGGCAAGGATCAAAGCGGTCCTTAAGGGAAGGTAACGGGTTAAGGACCCATGACAGTCCTGGCAGTTCATGGGTCCAACATGCGATAAGGACCCATAACGTGCCAGGACTGGACTATCACGGATTTCAAGGCTCCAGCTCGGCTGCACGCTTTTCGGGGAGCCCTGAATCGGATAGGAAAAAAAAAAAAGCTCCATGATCCTTAAGTTGCTGGCCGCTCACGGACACTCCTTAAAGGGTTAAGGACCAGAGGTGTGTGCAACGCATTGGTCCATGAGGTGTTAAAATTAGCTTTTTTTTTTTTTTTTTTTTTTTTCCTTCGTCTTCTTTTTGCACAACTAAAATGCTAGCAAGGCCTGTATCTGAGGCTTGATATTGCATGTTTTCTTATCTAAGTGCAGAATAGATTCTCAGTGAATTCAGCTACATCTGTTTTCAATAGTCAGTCTTTGGCTCTCGGGCATGTTGTCAGCGTCGGAGCTTAGAGACCTATGTGTTCCTCCTTCCTCCAACACTGAGAATTTTTGACTCTTTAAAGAGATAGTAATGTTTCACAAAAAAAGCATCTCCGATTAATCTTCATGGTATTTTGTCCATGGAGAGTGTTATTTCAATACTGTCACAGTTGTAGTCCAAGAATAATCCTATATAATAATTCGCTAAGTTGTGTGTAACGCCCGACATGCGCAGTAGACACTGCTGCGCGTGCGGCAGTCATGCGTAGTACAGACTGCCCGCGCTGCTGCTGATACAGAGCTGGGCGCTCCTCTGTATCAGCAGTGGCGCGGCCAGTCTCTACTGCGGGTGACTGCCCCGCGACCGGCTGCCAGAGGCACTGTGGCCCGTGTAACGAGCTGTTCAACTAGTTGGATGATAAAGTATCCCCCTCCCTCCCCTTTTACTGATGTAACACTGCTCACCTCCGAGCAGCAAGACCATCCAGATGGATCGCAGAGAGGGACAGTCTTCAGTGATCATAAGGAAAAACCTGTCAAGGAAGGCAGGGTTTTCCTTATGATCACAGTAAGAAGATTGTCCCTTGCTGTGATCTGTCCAGTCAAGAGACCAGATTCCACATCTGAGGGGAGGCGGCTTACACTAGGTAAAAGGGGCGGGAGAGGAATACTTTATCATTCAATTACTCTTGAATTACAACTCTGACAGTATTGAAATAACACTCTCCATGGCCCAAATACAATGAAGATTAATCGGAGCTGCTTTTTTTTTTGTGAAACATTACTATCCCTTTAAGTTACATGCTGACATTGACAGATCGTTTCGTTTACTGGACCCAAGACAAGACATTACAAAGAAGTACCTATCGGCCCGCATTTTAAGCATGATTAAAGGTATCCTTCTTGCGAACGTAGGGGATAATCTAAATACAGTCATGAACAAGAAGAGGAATGTTTTTAGTGAGCGAGTATGCCTCTTTACCGCAGGAATTTGTTTAGTCTTTGCTGTCACTGCAAATGTTAGATTATGTCTTCCCAAAGTACTGCTCTCTCTCCCCTTCTTCCATGCAACCGCAGAAACTAAAGAGAAAACTTGCATTGCAATCACAAAGTTACAAGATATCGATGTCATTTTGCTGAGCTGAGTAAAGAGATGAATTTAACTCTAGAAATCAAGAGAAGCAATTCTGTAATAAAACGGCACAATCTCCACCAAACTCTCTTCGTTGTAAAGGGAGAATTTAACCAATTGAATGCTAGAGCGGTCTACAATGCATTGTCTTACTTCTCCTTTAACTTCTTAATAATAACTCCTTCACTTTACTAGGCCCTTGGTTCAAGAGTTAATTTCTTCAATCAGTTGCGGATTTCATGACGACAGAAGTAGACATGACAGCTGCTGGCTGTTTTTGCAAACTGGTGCAAGCAATCTTTGAGATTATCATGGTCAGTGGGCGGAGTTTGTGCCCTGTGCTTGAAGCTATAAACTGTCATGTCTGCCTCCATAGAGCTCACCTCCAGGACTGGTTTGAATGCAGAAGGGCAAAATTTACAGGGGACATTGGGATTTTCAGGCCATAGTAATGTAAGTGGGGGGTCATTAGGTGGAGGTAACATGCACAAACTGAACCAAAGTGTACCAAAACAAATCTCTTCTAAGTTAACCCTTTGAGTGCCAGGAAGGTATCCAACACATTGCAATGCCCTTGTTTGGAGAAACACAATTACGCAAGTCATTTTATTTTTTTATTATTTTGGTGCGTGGGGGATGACGGTTGTTGTTGGCTCTCCTCAAATTTACGTGAAAGCTTGATTTGTTTAAGGGCCCCTCTCCCCTGTGTCAAATGGTTCCTTCCATAATGCAGTAAAAAGTGACATATGCAGAAAGAAAATGGAAGAAAATTATGGGGGCGGGACCATTGTACCATGGGAACAAATTAAACATTTCCCAAATTTCCATTTATATAAATGTGTGTGTCCGTCCGTCCACGTGTATGAATGTGTGTGTGTGTGTCTGTCCACGTGTATGAATGTGTGTTGTGTCTGTCCACGTGTATGAATGTGTGTTGTGTGTGTCTGTCCACATGTATGAATGTTTCTGTCCATGTGTATGAATGTGTCTGTGTCTCCATCCCCGTGTATGAATGTGCCTCCGTCCGCGCGCCTCCATGTGCGTTTTTTCTGTTGTGCGTTTTTTCTGTTGTGCGTTTTTTCTGTTGTGCGTTTTTTCTGTTGTTTGTTTGTGTTGTTATTGGACACTTAATGGGTGCTTTTGAATCCATTAGCTTTTAGAGAAGTTTGTAACGCCTTTCTTTGCAACGAGTTGGGGTCCTTTCTGTCACCCAAGGTGTCAAGTTAGCAGAATGCAGGAAATAAATCTAATAAAATAAACCCGCTTTATTTACTTGTGATTATTAACCCCGTACAGACTAGATGGTCGTGCAGTGCACTGCTTTGCACAGGAGGGTATATGAGAATCAGATGCAGCGCTTCATCCGTTGCACTGTGTAACTTGTCCCTCTGCAGAAATTTTGGGGCCCCTTACAGTATTTTTGGTGCGGGTCCAAGCTTCCTCCTCTTCTATCTCTGCTCTTGTTCTCTAACCCTTACTGATTGCCAAGAATGTGGAAAAATAAAATGTGAAAAGAAACACAGGAAATGCCTCTTCTTTGTGTCTAATGACATCCCCAGCTGCAGTTAAATGGGAGAATTTAGTGGAGGAGGAGGAGTCAGATCGGTGGAAATTTGCGCAGCTGCCAAACCAAATGGGTCCATCCGCGCTCCGGAGACAGTAGGCTCTTTCTCTTCATATCTGGCCTAAATTAAATGTCTTGTTGGAGGGAAAAAAAATGACATCAGGGATGGTTGTTGTATTATTTTTTTCCAGCATTTGCTTGCGAATATAAGGCTATTACAGACTTGAGGGAGTATGCAGAAAGTAAAATGGGGTCAGATGCATCATGGGAGGGGTACATAAAAATTCTCATTTGTTTAAAAGGGGCTTTTAACATCTTGAGTTCTAGAAAGGTTTCTAAATGCATTACAAGGCAATGTATTGGGGGTGGACGAATAGATGAAAATACACCGTGATATAAATGGGGGCTGTCCCCATGGTGCCATGGAGTATTTGATTTGTATACATCAGTATTAACCCTTTGAGTGCCCGAGGATTCCAGTGCACTGCTTTGGCTACCTTTCTGGCACCCGAAGGGTTACAAGGCAGCGATCAAGGAAAAAAAAAATGCTGTTTTAAACCCTTTGGGTGCCAAAGGGGTACGCAATTCATTGCAGAGCACTATGTTGTGTACCACTCTGGAGCTCAAAGGGTTAATTAAACGCTGTTACTCCCACGTGTGTGCCAAGTTCTTTCCTGGGCTTCTGTTTCTGTTTTCCAGAACTGGTCTTGATGAGTTCTAGAAATTCAACTGGTTATTCCTATTGGCTACTGCAATGGATCTTCCACTTGCACAACCAATAGGACTGCAGCTGCCACTAGCAATGTCAGCTCTTGCAGGAGGTGGGCTAAAAAAGCCTGGTGCATACTAGCACACAGAGGGGGGAGATTCACTAAGCGGTGATAAAGTGGAGATGACTTCTCCAGTTTTGGAGCCAATGCACTAATATTTCTTCAGTGTGATATCCCTGGAGAAGTCCTCTCCACTTCATTACTGTGAATATATCCCCCAGAGAGCAGTACGTTTATAATGCTGAGTGGCAGAGGTCATAATAGCTCCGATTAAGGAGCAAAACATTGATCTTTACCATTTATCTGTTTTGTTTTCATGATCGTTGCATTTTAACCCCTTAAGGACCGGCGGTCACGGGACATTTCCGTCCCATAATGACCGCATAGGGGCACTTTGACGCACCGGTAAACGTGACCTGTCACGTGTATCGGCGCGTCACTATGGGGCTTGAAAGAGATCGCTCCGATCTTGGAGCGGTCTATTTCATGCCCTATTTTTACTTACAGCGCTCCCAGTAGAGCGCTGTAAGTAAAAAGTACGTGACGTACCATGACCGTCATTGGTCCTTGAGTAGTTCAAGGACCGTGACGGTCCTGGTACGTCAAGGGTTCCATAAGGGCTTAAGGCTCTTACACAGTGTTAGATGTAAACATCACAGATATTGTTTCAATCTATACACTCATGTAATCACTGTAATCCTGCACTGCTAAATTAGCCACAATTTAGTATTTGTCATCCAATGTGGCAGATTACATTCTATAAATGGCCCAAATACCCCATCTCTCAAATTACTTACAGTACAAAGACTGACTGATTTCCAGTGTACTTCTGATGATTAACCCTTTGAGTGCTTGCAACGCAATGTGTTTGATACCTTTCTATCTCTGAAAGGGTTAAGTACTTTCTTTAGGCCTGCGAGTTCATTTGCAAGGTTTGCAGAAGTGTAATAACTCTCGGCCATGTTCTCAAGTCACCTTTCTTCTGTCTCGCGGAAGTGTGTGCGTGTTGTGGTATGGCTGTTAGTATCAGCAGAATATTATTGCCCGACTAGTGTAAAAGCCCCATGTACACGGGCTCTGCAATACGATGCATACACCTCTGGCACTCAAAGGGTTAAGAGGCCGGTCCTGCTCTGCGTCCTGTCTCCGACGCAGTCATGCACTGTAGAGACTGCCCGAAATCACAGAATGCTCCCAGCACAGAACTCCCAGCATTCCGTGCTCCCAGCATTCCGTGCTCAGAACTCCCAGCATTCCGTGCTCCCAGTATTCCTACTCCTCCCAGCATTCTGTGCGTTTGGGCAGTCTCTACTGTGCATGTTGTCTTCTGACAAACATCCTAGCAAATTATTATATAGGATTCTTGTGTGGGCCTTTCGTTCATTGGAGGTTTGAGCATTGCAACCTCCAGTCTACATTGTGTGCTGCTAGCCCCATAGACGACTTTACGGAGTTTCTGTGTGCGCGCAGTACAGCTGCTGCATGCTGGACTTTGGAGCATTCAGGCGAGGCGATAGCTGCCAGTGTAAAAAAAAAAAGCACCATCACTAGCGTTCAGTGGGTTAAAAGCGTTATTTAAAATCAATGAGAATTCTGGGAAAATTCTTTTTGTCCGCTATGATGCAGTTGGTGTGCACAAGAATTGCTCCTGTCCCTTTTAAATCTATCCGCCTCATTGGCAGGTACAGCCTTTCTTATTAAAGACGTATCCTGCAGAGAAAGCTGCCTCCACGGTATTGAGGGAGCGGGGGAAAAATGAGATGGACAGCGATAATTCAGTCTGGAATTTTTGACTCTGAGCCCTAGACAAAACAGACAGAAACAAGGAAAAAACATAGACGTATGTTTATCTCTTACAGCAGCGGTAAGATGGACTTATACCAAGAATGTACAGTCTGAGAGAGAGGTTCAGAGCGTAACTAGCAAAATCTACCTAATATGTTTAACCCTTTCAGTCCCAGAGGAGTAAAGTACTGCATTGAGTGCCCTTCTGGCACTTAAAGGGTTAAAGGAAATCTAAAAATAACCCCCACTTATCTTATTATGACCAAAAATCATAATTGCCCTGTGAATTTTGCCCTTGTTCGAGAGATGACGTCTCCAAATAGTCCTGGATGTTGGTCTATAATGGTAGACGTGAGTTGCTGGCAAGTTTTCTCAAACTTGAATCAGGCGAAATGCAGGCGTCTGCTTAACCCGTTTAGGACCAAGGAAGTACATGTACGTCATGAGGTGAACATGCCTTAAAGGACCCATGACATACATGTACGTCATGGAATTCAGGAGACCACACCTTTCGGGGACCTCTGATTCCAATAAGACAAAAAAAAAAATAATAATAATGTTCTGTGGTCCTTAAGTGCCGTTACGCACTATCACGCAGCAGGTCTTTAAGGGGTTAAACCTTAATTCACCACAGGGGGTGCGCAATGCAACTGCGACATAGGGGAGAAAAAAAATTCCCCACATTCTCTGTAGCATTCAGTAGGTTAAGAGCCCATTTCAATCCTTGGGAATTTTAATTGGTTCCCCTATTGGTTAATTGGTTTGCGCTGGATTTATATTTCTTTAACTTGATAAATCAAGAAATTGTGCTTTGGAACTTTCCATAGACTAGTCATCCTTTCGTGTTGTTGGCAACAGGAGGCTCTCCAGCTGTTGGATGGCTGGATGATTGGAGTTGTAGTCATGCAGAAGCTGGAATTCTTGACATTATCAACCACTCTTTTAAACCCTTAGGGACCGGCGGTCCACAGATAATTGTACACTTGAGGACCACATAGGCTTCATTCAGGGAAATGGTACATGTGAGGGATTACACTTGTACAGGCTGTCTGAAAGAGAGGCCGATACTGACTTCTCCGTTCTTGGAGCAAAGCGATGACAGCACGCCTGTACGAGAGCTGTGATCACAAACTTTATGATAACCATCCATCAATCAGGATCTGGACCCAGACATCGCTTTTATTTGTAACCAGTTTCTGTCGCTACAAGTACATATTTTTTCTTTATTTTTTAATTATCTCTATGACACTGTGCCTTGCCTCGCTGGGTGCGGGGGGACACACTGAGATATACATTTGGTTTGTGGCGTGCCTCCTTGGCACACAGGGGGTGGACATATCAGACTGAGAGACGTGGGACTACTGTGGTGACATCGGGCTAATTTCATGTGCTGAGGGGTATCGGACGCCGGCAATTTGACCCTTCACGCGCTGGGGATGTCACATTCATAGCATGTTTGGCTGTGTTTTGTGGCCCTCTGACACGGGAAGGGTTAATTGATCATGGAATTTTTGTCCAGGAATAGTCTTTTTTTTTTTTTTTTTTTTTTTTTTTTTTTTACTCATAAGTCCTTTTGAGTTCTCATTACATTGGGGATTGTCCCCAATTTGATATTTTATATATATAATTGTAGAGTGTATCCTCTTGAGTAGAACACTTTGCTGAATGGTCTCTTATTCAAAAGTTATTGCACCTAAAACTTGAATTCTTTAGGAACAATATCTTGATGGCCTGAAAGGTTACAGTGGTGCTGTTGCTACACAGCTCTGGTCAGTTGACCATGAACCTCCATAGGATGGTGTAGCAACAGCACCACTGCAAAATTTCAGGCCATTGAGATCTTGCACCTACATAATTTAAGTTTGCGCTGCAATAACTTTGAATCAAACACCACCCAGCACTTAAGAGTACCCTTGTTTTACTCTGGAGCATACACCATACAATATATATTTTTTACATATTAAGTGTTACTATCCCTTTAAGTAGTAAACTGTAAGCAATTACATTGGCTTCCTTTGGTGTATACAGCAAAGGGTCTCTGTGGAGTCTACTGGAATAAATGAACATCTGAGCTAGCTGACCTCTGCCCGGCTATTCTAAAGAGTTCTTATGTAACACTGCTCGATTGAGGTCTTCTTCTGATGCCACAAGCTGTATAATCAGTTAATGGGATTTAGACTCCTGCCCCAAGGCACAAGCATCGAGGACCTAAGGGATAAACGAATCCAGGCTTTTTTATTTCTCACTTTGTAATATAGGTCTGGATTGCTTTGCTGCGGATACCTTTATCAAGGGTTTGATCCATAAATGTCTCCATAGGCTTCAGTACGAACCTGTTACATACAGCTATTGATAATTATCAAATGCAATGTTATCTAGGCCATAGGGTAAAATAATCTGTCTGTAGGACAGTAACAGGCTACATAGTTCTTCCCACTGGCCTCGTACACAACTTTCATGCCCATATTATAATTAAAAAAAAAATCTAAATGGGGTTAAAAAAATGTAGATTAACCCCTTGAATGCTAGAGAGATCTCAAGCATTTTAAAATGTGTTGGAAACTTTTCTAGAGCCTAGGGGATTAACAAGGGGAACAGTCTATCAGAGAATAGACTGGGGGCCACAGAAAGGGAGTTGAATTATAACTAATGTTAATGGAACATTGTTATCTATGCCATTTTATAAGGGGGGAAACTCCAATCCTGCAAACCATGTTGTGTTTAAAGGGATAGTAATACTTTGTTTTAACTTTATTTTATTTTGTAGGCATTAAAAAAACACGAAGAATGATATAAGTCTTATCTCTCAAACCTTTATGGTTTAAGAGATATTCACAAGCAAAGTTTCCCCTCCCGCCCCTTTTACCTAGTGTAAGCCATCTCTTCTCAGATGTGGAATCCAGTCCATAGACCAGACAGATAACAGCAGGGGACAATCTTCTTCCTATGAGAACAATGAAAACCCTGCCCCCCTTGACAAGTTTTTCAGGTTTTTCCCTTATCTTAATTGAAGATTGTCCCTCTCTGCAGTATACCTGGGCACCTCCCTTCTTATCTGGCTGAACGGGGAGGGGATACTTTGCTTGTGAATATCTCTTAAACCATAAAGGTTTGAGACATAAGACTTATATCATTCTTCATGTTTTTTTAATGCCTATAAAATAAAATAAAGATAAAACGAAGTATTACTATCCCTTTGAGCACATATTCTGTGTTTCTGTAATATGCATGAGAATCCTATTTAGTGTAGGTGGCTTTAGGTGGCGGTAGCATCCACTGTTAGGAGTTTTCAGTGTGGGGGGGGGATAAGGGTTGCGTGTGTTCTAGAACCTCGCCTTGCCCCAGTGATGTCATACACCAGCAGGCAGACTAAGCTGACATAACAGCTCCAGTAGGTTGTGTAAGGTTTGTGCAGCCTTAAGCCATCTAATGGAGCTGTTAAATCCTCCTATATTAAGCCTTGTGCTTCTTGATAATCTCATGGACATTCCTGGAAACACTCCATGATCTGCCCTGATGACTCCAGTTTTCAGACTGAATTATTGGGTCTTCGGGGACAGAGACTGTTTCTCTGACGGTGGTGGTATCTTCTCCTTCCACTTCCTGCCCTCTTCTCCTTCCACTTCCTGCCCACTTCTCCTTCCCACCGTGTTCCTTCCACTTCCTGCCCACTTCTCCTTCCCACCCTGTTCCTTCCACTTCCTGCCCACATCTTCTTCCCACTGTGTTCCTTCCACTTCCTGTCCACTCCTCCTTCCCACCCTGTTCCTTCTACTTCCTGTCCACTTCTCCTTCCCACCCTGTTCCTTCCACTTCCTGCCCACTTCTCCTTCCCACTGTGTTCCTTCCACTTCCTGCCCACTTCTCCTTCCCACCGTGTTCCTTCCCCTTCCTGCCCACTTCTCCTACCCACCGTGTTCCTTCCACTTCCCTCCCACTTCTCCTTCTCACCCTGTTCCTTCCACTTCCTGCCCACTTCTCCTTCCCACCCTGTTCCTTCCACTTCCTGTCCACTTCTCCTTCCCACCCTGTTCCTTCCACTTCCTTCCCACCGTGTTCCTTCCAATTCTGCCCACTTCTCCTTCCCACCATGTTCTGACCACTTCCTGCCCACTTCTCCTTCCCACCATGTTCTGCCCACTTCCACCCTCTTTGACATAGAGACGATTAAGCCATGCCCACCCAAATAAGCCGCCTCCCCTTTATGATGCAAATCACTTCATGCTTTGCAATGCGTTGTGTTACCCCTCTGACATTCAAAGGGTTAACGCGATTCCATAGAAGCCAATGGTGGAAAAATTGATGGGAGTCCAGACGTACCGTGAGACCAAAATCGAGACAAGCTGTGTTGACATACACTGATTAGATTGTATTGTGAAAAGCCTTATAAGATACAGTGTTACCAAAGTCAGGCGGTTATCTCCGGCGTTGAAAATGGCGCGACAGTCACCTGTGTAAACGTCATTTGCTGGGTAATGACCAGGCCTGAAGACGGAAGGCGGAAACCAATGTCTTAACCCTTTAAAAGGACCAAAGATGTGTGCAGCTTGTTCCTCTAAGATGCGTTTCATACCCCCTCTGGTCCTTAAATGATTAAACCCTTTGAGTGACAGAGACCTGTCCAACGTACCTCCCCAGCATGCATAGGGTTAAATACTCCTTGTTTTTTTTTTTTTTTTTTTTTTTTCCCTGCACATTCATCTGTTACTTTCAGAAAAACCAAGAGGTTATGATGAAATGGAATAAACGCCAGGGTACAAAATGTTTCTTTAATGGAAAATAAAATAAAGGAAAAAAAAAAATTGGAGGAGAATACCTCGGCAAGTCACGTGTGTTGGCAAGCACTTTCGATATTGGGAGGTTTTTGCTGGACCCGCTCTGTGTTTTTTTCTCGAGATGGAGTCGTCTCAGGCTCCCTGTTATGTCGGTTTCTATGGAGAGAGAAAAAAAAACAGAACGACTGCCAGGCCTGAAAGGGTAAGGAGGGGGGAAATAAAAGGTACCTGGACGGTGAAATAGGATTGTGGCGCAATGGGAAGGTGTAAAGATTGGCACTGGCATTTTGCCCTGACCTTGATTTGGAGGATGCAAATCTGATTAACATCTAAGAGTTTTACTTTTAACCCTGTGAGTGCCAGAGGGGAACCGTTGTGTTACCCCTCTAGCACTCAAAGGGTTAAGCTTTCAGTGATCGGTTGGGACCGCAAGGCATTGTGTGGCAAAAAAAAAAAAAAAAAAAAGGATTTCCCGCTAATTTTCATCTAAAGGTTACTGGCAATTACCTGTACCAGTCACCTGGGGGTACTGTTGCCGTCAATTAATAGGTAGATTAGAGTCAGCGACTGCTCTCCTTTATTGAGAATGCATGGGGGGGGGATAATTTGTCTTTTAGATGCCCAGGTGACTCTTATTAACCCAATGAGTGCCACAGATGTATCCAACACTTTGCATTGGATACTTTTGTGGCACCGAACGGGTTAAGCGTTTGATGAAAAAAAAAAAAAAAAAGGTTGAGTTGTAGGTGCGCAGAGAGGACTACGGTCTGAATTTCGGAGTGCTCCGCTCCATTATCAGCTGCGTCACAGGCAGTCTCTACTGCGCATGACTGCACCGCGGCCAGCCAGCACTGTGACCCGTGTATATGGGCTCTTCAACTAGTGTATGTATATATGTATATATAATTTGCTGCAAAATACACTGTTCTGGCAGCCACAAAAATGCTGTTTTAGTTTATTCTTAAAAGATTTGGGCTACAATACACAACCAGCTATTTTATATGAGAGATAATTCTGCATCTCTCTGTTTCCTGACATTTTATGAATTATGACTCAGGGCTGAGTTAGAAATGTAGAAATATTTTTGACTTAAACTGGTATTTTTCAGTTTTTTTTTTTTTTTTTTTTTGGCCGAGAATACAGTTTGTTCCACTCTTTCAGATGCTGAATTTTAAAGATATCCATCTGCACTTGTTTTTATAACACACTCCCTCGATTCTCCGCTGCCATGTTTCCCAAGAACCGTTAATTTTAAATGTGGTGCAATACGTTTGTTAAAGGAACAGTAAACTTGTTAAAAAGAAGTGGTAGGGGTTTTTTTTGTTTTTTTGTTTTTTTCATTTTTTTATTTTTAGCAATATTGCCAACTTTTTATTGTTTTTCTAAAGCATCTTTATAGGTTGGAGCGCATGAGTCATAGACTACATTTCTCCATAGTAAGTAGTGAGAACAGCGCCACTTGGGGACCATGATGGAAAACCACAGGTTAATTCAAAAGCGAAACAATGCATTAGAGACCAGTAGCTTTCAAGGGGATAAATAACAATTTTGCTAGGATTGTCATATGAAATGTGTTTTCCCTAGAAACTAGTCCAAATGAACTTTTTTTTCCATGTCTTGAATAGTTTCTCCTTATTAAATGATCTTTCATTCTCTAGAACAGTTTCATGATGTGCGTTACTGTGCATTTCACAGAGATGAGAGGATTTATTTTGCCCATAAAGAGGTGATGGATTAGCAGAGAAATGAGGGTTCAATATTACAGCCGGTCTTGGAGCCAGATGTTCTTGCAGCCCTGAAATACATCATTATTATAAGCCAGACCACTTCCCGTGTCCCCACACGGACTAGCTGTCTAACCATTATTAGGATTCGTGCTTGGTTCCCACGTGCCCCCTTGAACGTATTCTCAACTCCATATGGTATAATTGGTTCCTAAGAGCTTTTAGATTTAACTTCTTCTGTCCAACATATTGCCATTCAATGAGGCCGTTTTAAAGGGCTAGTAATACCTAAAATGTAAAAAAAAAAAATGTTGTAGGGTTTATCCCCCTGAGTAAAACAAGAGTACTCCCACTGCTGAAAGATGTTTCATTCAAAAGTTATTAATTTTCAAAGTTGCATTTTTTAGGTGCAATATCACATTGGCCTGAAATTGTACAGTGGCGATGTTGCTACACCATCCTATGGAGATTTATGGTCCTGAGACCAGGGCTGTCCATAGGATCGTGTAGCAACAGCGCCACTGTACAATTTCAGGCCACTGTGATATTGCACCTAAAAAATTCAACTTTGAAAATTAATAACTTTTGAATGAAACATCTTTCAGCAGTGGGAGTACTCTTGTTTTACTCAGAGGGATAAACCCTACAACATATTTTTTTTTTACATTTTAGGTATTACTATCCCTTTAAGAAGGACTAAGCAATTCTGCAGAAAACCAATTGTACAGCACAGTTTGGATAAAGGAAAAATAAATCCCGTTGATATTCATTGCACTTTTAACTGTTTGTATGCTGGAGTGCATTTGCATCATTGTGAATTTTTAGTGCTCCTTTACGGTATGGATGTCTTTCACCACATATTACACCAGTTCTTATCAGTATATCGCCTTGAATTCCTATTTACTTAACCACGAGATCAGTTATGTGGTTGAGGGATCTCCAGCGTTTAAAGGGTTAAATTGTCTACTGGTTTATCTCGGAAATGCGGTATAGTGTTTAGACATTACAATCCCTTTAGGTACAGGATCCTCAGTCTTTTTCCTTTAATTCTCTGTTTTTTTTACCAAAAGAGTTGCAGAAGTCACAGTGTAACATTTTGAATAAGTTGTTCTTAACCGTTTCAGTGCTGTGGTCCTGTACACCCCCCCCCCCCGACTCTCGTGGTTAATTTGTTTATTAGCTGGAAGTCTTACCTAGTCAGGTATATCAACTTGCTGTTTCCTTCTTTTGAACTGTGCTGCAGTCTATCACTGGACAGATACATTTTACCATCCTGAGAATGTCTTTATGGCACTTCAGAATCACAGACAGATCTGACTCGAGCCATAGAAAGATAGACACATGCCAGTGATTCTAATGAGCCATGTAAATGTTCTCAAGGAACCAACATTTCTCTGTTCACTTACAGCCTGCATAAGTGTTGACTGTTGTAAAAATGACACCTGCCAAGGTAAGACTCACTTTTAAACCAGAAAAATATGTGGCTCTTAATTTACTTAAAGGGATAGTAATGTTTCATAATAAAAGCAGCTCTAATTAATCATCATAGTATTTGGACTATGGAGAGTGTTATATCAATACTGTCAGAGTTGTAGTACAAGAGTAATTGAATGAGAAAGTATCCCCCTCCCTCCCCTTTTACTGATGTAACACTGCTCAGCCAGAGCAGAAGGGAGGTGCCCAGGTAGACTGCAGAGAGGGACAATTTTCAATTAAGATAAGGGAAAAACCTGAAAAACTTGTCAAGGGGGGCAGGGCTTTCATTGTTCTCGTAGGAAGAAGATTGTCCCCTGCTGTTATCTGTCTGGTCTATGGACTGCATTCCACATCTGAGAAGAGATGGCTTACACTAGGTAAAAGGGGCGGGAGGGGAAACTTTGCTTGTGAATATCTCTCAAACCTTTATGGTTTGACAGATAACTTATGTTCATTTTTTTTTTAATGCCTACAAAATAAAATAAAGATAAAATGAAGTATTACTATCCCTTTAACACTGGAGCAAGCAATCTATGGACATCCAGCTGTTGGAAACTTAAATACTCATTGGCTGGATGGGGGAAGGTATGAACTGTAGACCCCCAAAAAGTTGTACAACCCTCAGTGTTAAAATAAGAGCTCCTTATCCCAAGGGTGTAATTCCACATGAATGAAATTAAAGTAGACTGTAAGACAAATTGAAAACTGTGGTTCCTGCCACCTATTTGATACCAAGCTCCTTGTTTTTCACAGTTCATGCTAGGTTTGCATGAATCCCCCGTGAAACCAAGCTGCTACATCATGTACCAAGGTGTACTGGTGATTCAGGAGTGAGCCGTCACCGGAGAGAGAACAAACATTCCCCTCGGTAAACAGAGGCCTCTGCCTGGCAGCCAGCGAGAGACGAGCGTTTATTTTTATTTCTTGGAATTCAGCAGACACAAAATCTCTGTTAAATGTTAATGTTTCAAAAGACGCACAGATCAGCATTCTGCTCTCACCGCCGAGGAGGTGGGGGGGGGGGGGGGGAGAGATGAGAGAAGGGTTTATGGGGAACTGAAAATTCAAGATGGTTTTATGGGCTTTTTTTGTTGTAATTCTACCTTTTCACTGTCGCCCTCAGTTTTCTGTCCTGTTGCCTTGTCCTCACCTCCGCTGTTCCGCCTCCTTTTCTCCTCTTCTCCCCAAGCAAAGCCGATCAGCGCCTCGTCTTGGCACTTCAGGTACTGGGCGGAAAATCGAACAGGCAGGTCGAACAACCGTTCAATTATTCTATTCATGCCAGTTTGATTCAATGAAACTTTAAACTGTTGATGGAAGGGATCCCTACTTTTTACTGCGCTGCTGATGGGCTCTTTTCAGGGAGTCTTTTAGAAGGCAGATCTTGCTTAATCCCTGACTAAAAAACTTTTTGAAGCTTAAGATGACTGCTGTGTATTAGTAGGCCTCAAACCAGTCCCTTGAGCAGTACTGCTATTGTGCTAAGTGGCACATTAACAAAACATGGTAGACTTCGTACAGATTCTTACCATACGTTGTTTCATACTTAAAGGGAGAAACGTATCACCTTCCCATAACACCACACTTACCTTACTATGACCAGAAAATCCTAATGACCCTTATGAATTTTGTCCTTCTGCTTTTATTCATGATATAACCTGGATCCTGGATGTCATTTCTATGAAGCAGACATGGCAGTTTTATCACACATAAACAGGCAGAATGCGTGAGCTTGCTTAATGCTTTATGCACCAGAGGAGTACGCAACGCATCGCGCAGCAATGCGTTGCATGGACCAGAGAGGTGAGCAGTGCATTGCGGAGCAATGTGTTTAACACCTTTTATGTTCTCTTTAGGTTTAAAGGGATAGTAATATTTGCAAATTACTAATCTCCATATTGTAGCTTTGTTAAAAAGAAACTTATTGCCCCCAGTGTCATTTCTCAGACCCTTATGGTTTGAGAGATGATAGCGCTCAAAGTCCCCCCCCCTCCCTGACTGACCGGAGTCCTTTCTGAATTCGAAGCGCCTCGCTCCGCGTCAGCCGCGGCGCTGGCAGTCTCTTCTACGCATGACTACAGCCGTGGCACTGTGGCCTGTGTAAACGGGCATTTCAACTAGTGTATGTGTGTGTGTATATATCATATATATATATATATAATATATATATATATATATATATATATATATAGTTTAGGAAATATACTTTTATTTCTGGGAAAGTGAAAGTTGCCTGGTACAGCACAGAGTTTCATTAGCATATAAAACGGCACAGATGCCTGCATTAGCGTACATAAGCATATGGTAACAAGTATGAATGTCTCCTTAACCGTGGCATTTGCTATTTTTTTGCCAACATGACCGTTTTTAATGCAGTTTTCAAATATGCAAATTTAGAATTAAGGTGGAAGGTCAACTTTAAATTGGGTATATAAAAAAAAACCTCAGCATTTCTCCTGGATCATTGTTCCCTATGGTGCAATTGGTTTGTCCTAGAATTGCTCATTTTTTGTCTTTGTTGATATTGCCCTATATATGCTCTGTTCTCTGCAGTCTCTGACCCTTTTCACTTCCGATGTTGGGGGGCAGGAACGTAAAAGATGAAGGACATCCGGCCCTCTGAAGTGTAAAAGCCAACCCCTCTAGGAGGACCCATAGAGAGTCAGCTGCTGATCCTTCTTGAGTTGCCCATTAGGGAAGTGTCATACAAAAGCAGAGTCCTAGCTAACCATCTCCTGACAAACCCAATTGTGAATATTACATTTCCTTGCAGGTCCCGCATTAAACAAGGTAATGAAGTGAAAATGTCACGTTTTCCTGCTAGTCGGCTGGAAAGCTATTATTTTCTTGATGTATGAAAAGATCAACTGCAAGTATTTGATGGATTGAGTTGTATTCTGCCCCAGCACTGGAACGTATTAACCTCATCAGCCACGCACCAGTTCAGAGCTTGATATTTATTTGGGAACGTGATTTGTCAGTTAAGGCTAATAAACCCTTACCGTTGAGTTCAAAACACATTTATTTATTTATGTTTTTTATAATTTCCCTTAACCTTTTGAGTGCCAGAGGGGTACGGAATGCATTGCAATCCCTTGAATGCTGGAGTGGAGGTCTCAGTTACTAGGAGGCAATGTTGCATCTAGACAGAGTTTTCGTAAGACAAGGCTTTGGGCCCGACAAAGCATATCAATGATTCTTTTAACGTTACAGAGAGCTGACACATTGTAGCCCACTCAGATGGCTAAAATAGGTTTCGTTAATTGTTTGATCCACTGCTATTGGGGACTACAACTCCCATCATCCTCCACCAGCCATTCCCTGGGTGGGGGGTGGTGATCTGACCTGGAGGTTTAGCCATTCACTAACCCTGCTTTAAGAAGTCCAGGATGTGTTGCATTTGGCCTTAGTAACGATTTGCTCTCCTATTGCATGCACATGACTTTCTGCGGCTGGTTATGTAAATATGTCTGTACAGTGTGGCTAAGTTATATACTTAATCTGTGTGCACTGTAAAATGCAGTCCTTTGCATAGCGTATTGACCTGGCCACCCCTGTCATTCTGTATTTAATAGTAAGACGGTGTCATGAATGCTGACTCGTTTTCTTTTATTGTTTAAGCGGTAATATTCATGGCTGTAAATCCTCAGCTTTTATCAATACCCATCAGTGAGCGTATTGGGGATTTAAAAAAACAAAACAAAAACAAAAAAACACAACATTGTTAGAGTAGCTAAAAGAAAGATAAAGGCAAACATTTTTTAAGGTGATACATCCCCTTAAGAACCAGAAGGGAAAACGAACGCCTTTAACACACACACACCCTCTCTCTCTCGCTCTCCCCCCTCTCTCGCTCTCTCCCCCCTCTCTCGCTCTCCCCCCCCTCTCTCGCTCTCCCCCTCACTCTCTCTCCCCCTCACTCTCTCTCCCCCCCTCTCTCTCCCCCTCTCTCTCTCTCCCCCCCTCTCTCTCCCCCTCTCTCTCTCTCCCCCTCACTCTCTCCCCCTCACTCTCTCCCCCTCACTCTCTCCCTCTCTCTCTCTCTCCCCCCCCTCTCTCTCTCCTTCTCCTTCTCTGTCTCTCCCCATCTCTCTCCTTCTCTCTCTCTCTCTCTCTCCCCATCTCTCTCCTTTTTATAGACCAAGTGAGTTTTCAGGGTTTCATAAGTCCCCAAATATATATTAATGTTTTAATTTTCCTTTCTTCTGCAGTTGTATATTGTGTATATTATGTGTGCAAGGCTAATGAGATGAGATGAGAGAGCACTGCCTAGCCTATTGCGGCCCGAACATGTGGATATGTAAAATACAAAGCATTTCAAGTGTCCTTCATCTAGTGTTCGCCGCTGAATAAATTGAAACACTTTGAGAGGGACATGTTGGAAAATTGTAGCGGAGAAATAAATCTTTGTAGATCCCTTGAACTGAGACTTGAATGATAATGTCGGTTCTCTCCTCGCGCTCAGTAATCCTAGTGCAACAAGGGACAAAGAGCATTGATTTTGCCTGTAACAAGGTAATGAGGCAGCCAGTTATAAACCTGTTATCCTTCTGACATTTTATTTGTAATCTGAAATGAGTCATGCTTTCTTTGGTATAGTAATAAAAATTATCTAATTTTCTGTGGGAAGGAAGCCCATACACTAGTTGTTGATAGATCATCGAAGGAGTGATAGAGTTGACTCCATACGATGTCTACTTCTAATAGGCCGTGATTACATTCAGAGTGTGAATTCCCAGACTGCATATTCTCCTTTATGATTAATTTTATCATTGCGTTCAGTATGTTAGCATGACATTAAAGGTCTACGGTCACTTCAGATGCCCTGAGAACAAGGTATCGTTTGTACATCTGACGTCCCGCTCAACAAGAGCATTACTTGGTCATGTGGGTAATCATCAACACCTAATCTTGAAGGTCTCTGCTTATTTATTTATTTTAAAGGGAAACAATCTTTAAACTGGGTCGCCATAAACAAGACGCACGCTTCCTTGATGTTCATATTAAAACATTCTCTTTTAATTAACTTGGATTCCTAGTGTATAAATGTTCCAAGTGCTGTGACCACAACATCCTGTTTCTCTCTCTGCCTTTCTCATCTTGGGCAACATCTCCTTTAATCCTGAATGGAAAACTTTGCTTGTTGCATATTGATCCTTTGTGAGGAAGGGCAGGGAGCCAGAAATCCATTAAGTTGTGCACCCCACATCTTTGGCAAGTCATGTCATTGGAATGTCTGATGTGAAACAGCCTCAGAAGCTTAAGCTAAGGGTTCTAATTTCCATTGGGAATGCTGAGAGATAAAGGATTCAGTTTTTTGTGCACTGTGTGAAAAAAGATAATATATATATATACCTTTTTTTTTTTTATTCTTAATTTTAATTAGACTTTCAGCCAGAGGATTAATGCAAATGTATACTGTTAAGCAGTAAAGCAGTGACTCTTGGCTCCTGTCACAGGAGCGTAACCAGCAGATCGGGTTTCAGAAGATCCCTAGTTAAGCACAGTCATCTCAATCGCATGAGAGTGCCACTGACCTAGTCTTGTGCCCCAGGGACAAGCATTGAGTAATACTGCTTTAAAATCTTTAGAACCTATAGGAATAAGTCCCTTATTTAACAGGTGGACTTCTCTAGGTAGAATTGTTTCATACAGAATTATTCTTTCTCTCTTTACTCTGCCCCTTCTTTCTCTCTTTCTCTCCCATACCTACACACACTCTCTCCCTCTCACCATTCTCTCTCCCCCTTTTTCTCCCCCGCTTTCTCTCCCCCCGCTTTCTCTCTCCCCCCGCTTTCTCTCTCCCCCCGCTTTCTATCGCTCTCCCACCTTCTCTCGCTCTCCCCCTTCTCTTGCTCCCCCCTTCTCTCGCTCCCCCCCCTTTCTCTCGCTCCCCCCCTTTCTCTCGCTCTCACCCCCCCCTTTCTCTCGCTCTCCCCCCCCTTTCTCTCGCTCTCCCCCCTTTTCTCTCTCCCCTTTCTCTCCCCCTTTCTCTCCCCCCTTTCTACCCCCGCTTTCTCTCGCTCTCCCCGCTTTCTCTCGCTCTCCCCGCTTTCTCTCGCTCTCCCCGCTTTCTCTCGCTCTCCCGCTTTCTCTCGCTCTCCCCCCCTTTCTCTCGCTCTCACCCCCTTTCTCTCACCCCCCTTTCTCTCGCTCTCACCCCCCTTTCTCTCGCTCTCACCCCCCTTTCTCTTGCTCTCCCCGCTTTCTCTCGCTCTCCCCCTTTCTCTCGCTCTCCCCCTTTCTCTCGCTCTCCCCCCTTTCTCTCGCTCTCCCCCCCTTTCTCTCGCTCTCACCCCCTTTCTCTCACCCCCCTTTCTCTCGCTCTCACCCCCCTTTCTCTCGCTCTCACCCCCCTTTCTCTCGCTCTCCCACCCCTTTCTCTCGCTCTCCCACCCCTTTCTCTCGCTCTCCCACCCCTTCTCTCGCTCTCCCACCCTTCTCTCTTGTCTTTCTCTACCCTTCTTCATCTCGCTCTCTCTCGCTCTCATATAGACAGTCTGTGTTCTCCCCTCTTCTCTCGCTCCTTCATCTTGTCTCGCTCTCCCCCCTTCATCCCCCTACCTCTTCATCTGCCTCATATACTTTTTTCATTGTATATGCCATTTGTTTGTATTTACTGATCCCCCACTGAAATTTGCTATTTAGTTGATATTTCCTTAAAATGGTTCTTTTTTTTTTTTTTTTTTTTCTTTAAATCCAGTATGGGATTGTTGGAGGAACAAAGAGTTTTTAAAAAATGTCAGCCATCTGTCTGATTATGTGTCGTTGCTCTTGGCATCCTCGGATCAAAGCCCTCCTAATTCTGTGATACGATATTCTGAGGAAGTCACTCTGAAAATATTTTGGAAGCACTTCACATACCCCTACCAGAATGCTTAGAACGCAGACTGTTTTCTCACAGTGGCCCATAAACGCAAAGCAAGAGAGGACGGATTCTTGGGCCAAATCAATTGCACCATAATGGGGCTATAAAAAATGTCCAAAACGCGTATTGTTTTAACCTTTTGAGTGCCAGAGGGGTACGCAACGCATTGCTTTGCAATGCATTGTGTACGCCTCTGGCACTCAAAGGGTTAAATTGAGCTTTTAACCCCATGAATAATTTAAAGGGATAGTAATACTTCATTTTAACTTTATTTTATTTTGTAGGCATTAAAAATACATGAAGAACGATATAAGTCTTATCTCTCAAACCTTTATGGTTTGAGAGATATTCACAAGCAAAGTTTCCCCCTCCCGCCCCTTTTACTTACTGTAAACAATCTCTTCTCAGATGTGGAATCCAGTCCATAGATCAGACAGATAACAGCAGGGGACAATCTTCTTCCTATGAGAACAATGAAAGCCCTGCCCCCCTTGACAAGCTTTTCAGGTTTTTCTCTTATCTTAATTGTAGATTGTCCCTCTCTGCAGTCTACCTGGCCACCTCCCTTCTGCTCTGGCTGAGCAGTGTTACATCAGTAAAAGGGGAGGGAGGGGAAACTTTGCTTGTGAATATCTCATAAACCATAAATGTTTGAGAGATAAGACTTATATCATTCTTCATGTTTTTTTAATGCCTACAAAATAAAATAAAGTTAAAACGAAGTATTACTATCCCTTTAAAAGCATTGTAGACTTTGCAAAGATTCATGGGATTATAAGTCCCAAGTGAACCAACAGGAATTTTTATGCGTCCCCTATGGTGGAGTTGGTTGGATCCAGATTTGCTCCACATTTGTATTGAATGGTAGTCTAGGACAGGCTGGTCATGTACCATGTGAACAAGCAGTTGAGAGCTAATCCCGCACTTTGTCCTTTTGTAGCGAGTCTATTTCCACCTCCCTTTTATTGCGTCTGGTCATCAATCTAAAAAGAGAGATAAGATTTACTGTCCTTCCTCAGTGGAAGAGCAGCTGTTGTATTGGTCCTTGTCTAGCCGTGTTACCTCTGAATGAACTGAAGAGGGATGGGTTGCGGTAGCACACAGACAAGGCTCCCTGTTACCCTATTTTAGGACCTGGAAGGGGTGCCACAGAGTTAAAGGGCAATTATCGAGTTTAACCAAGTTTACTCCTGTGGAAGCCAACGTGGCAAAAATCTCGACTGTGCAAGCCAAAGTGGGTCCTGTCAGTAGGTGACAACAAACCTCCTCATTTGGCAGCAGACTTGACATAACTACAAACTTGGCGAGTTGAGTAGTTGGCCACCATAGACCCCAAGTGTCGAGTTTGTAATCCCGTTACTAGCTTATATGGAGGTTCCTCAGCAGACTAACAAGAACCTGTGAAATTTCAGTGTCTTGAGTTCAGCTGCCCTTGTAGAACCAGTAAGGAAGCACTGGGTGTTCAGTTTCAGCAAAATGCAGCCCCGAATTTGACTGGTCTATACTCAAAGGAATATATATATATGTCCTCATGATATAGTTTCCTTTTAAAAGAGAAGAGAAAGACGGATGGCTGAGCAAAAATAAAGGGTACTTCAACTGCTAGAATGGGCTCTTCATTATTCTTCCCTTCAAATTTGCTCTCTGATAGCCAGATCATTATTATGCTGAAGAGGTGAGTTACTGACCTCAGTTTTCCATAGAATGTGAAAGTAACTGTTGAGTCACTTCCTTTCATGTTGAACTTTCAGGAAGTGAGCTTCAGAGGGTAGAAAAGCTTTGAACTGTTAGAACTTAAAAATAAAACAACTTCCAGCAGGAAAAGACTTATGACTGGTGGTAGATTTACTGGCGGAACATTTACTGCACCTTTAATTGCTCGCTGTTGCTGAACTACAGCTTCCATCATGCTCAGCCAGACATTGGCTGGATGAGCATGATGTGAGCTGTAGTCCAATTGTAGGTAGGCCGTCATTGTTTTAGTACCTACTAGCACATTGCACACCCAGTAAGAAGGGACTGATCTGTCTTCGCCCTCCCCTTGTTCGTGGTGTTTTTTCATTTCTAAGCCAATTATTTTGTCACCTTGGGGACATCATTTGTTGTTTTGTTTTTTTTCCCCTTTCCTTCTTTCAAGCACAACATTTGACGTTATTCACCAAGAAAAAGTGTTGTAATTCCGGAGCAAACAACCAAGCTTACAGGGTTGAAATGAAAATTGTTAATTTGAGTTCAGTTAAATGTCCGCTATGGTGAAATTAGCTTACGGCAGAATTGCTCCAGTTCCAAGTGCGTTCGCCTCCTTATGACATCACAGTGGTATTCATTACATATGTCAGGTCCGCTCAAACCTGTCCTCAAGCTCCACCCCCAACAGTGTATGTGTGCAGAATGTACTCAAATTACAGTGAATGTGGTTAACTCGCAGATCCCTGTGAATGGTTGAACCACTGATTGATTCACCTGTACCACTGGTCGATCCGAGGGTAGGTTTTGAGCGCCCCTGGCATAGTCCACTTTTTTCAGAACAAACGGGCATACTAGATACATTTTAGAGAATATCAGATGCATTTCTTTCAGAAGGGAACATACAGGGTAATACTGTGTATTAGTAGACAAAACAGGAAGCTCTGATAGACTAAATTATTTGGCAGGAGGAAAGCTATATAATCCTCATGTCTCTGGGTTATGAGGCAAAGGTTGAACTTGATGGTCTTGTGTCTTTTTTTCAGCCTAATTTACCATGTTACTATGCCAAACCAATTGCAGAAAACAAGTAATATTGTAGGATCCACTTTTTTTTTTTTTAATGGAAAAACAAATTTTAACTGGATTTGAGTTATACTCTGTTTGCATTTTTTTTCTTCAATAATTTTTCAGCATTTGTGTTGACTTCTGAAGCCCACCTGTAATGATACTTTGCTTTCTCTAGAAACGCCTACATAATTACAGATGGCAGATTATGCTTCTCTATGGCTTAATTGGAGCTAGCAAAGCTCTGATCTTTACAAAAGGAGACACAGCTCGTGACTTGTACAGTAGAACTTGTCCCCTGATCGCTTGAGTCAGTCCTCTGTGCTCTTCTCTGACTAATCTTATTCCACACTCGTTTCTAAATTTTGAGTGGAAGCTTGCCAGAAAGAAGAGGACACTATGATGAACGTTATGTTTAAAAGCAAAGTGGAGCCATTTTTGCACTTTAGGGGACAAATGCATTTTCCCCAGATCCATAATGATTTAAGTAGGACCCTCTAGTCCTCTAGAAAGGCCTCTAGTGGCCAGATATTCTGTTGGTGACTGACATCAGTTCTTCATAGAATGTGATAACTGCAGTGTCACTTCCTGTCAGTTTGAACTTTCAGGAAGTCAGCACTGTGGATCTGTACACCATAGGCAAGAAACAGAAATTTAAATCTATCTCTCTCTTATAACCCATTGAACACATTAAAGAGGTCTTAAATACATTGATGAGCAATGCATTGCGGATTTATTTAGAGATCAGAGACTTAATAATCCAATTTAAATCAAATAGAAAATGTTATTTTGCCTCCTTTATGTGCAGATGGTATAGCATAAAGGAGATGCTATAGCAGAATGATAGCAATTCTGGGTCAAACCAACGGCACCATATGGTAGGGATGGGAAAATCTGAGGATTGCAAGCTCTTAAAGGGATAGAAATGTTTCACAGAAACAGCTCCAGTTAATCTTCATAGTATATGAGCCATAGAGCATGTTATTTCAATACTGACAGTCTGTGTCTCTGTGTAGTTCAAGAGTAATTGAATGATAGTTTCCCCCTCCCGCCCCTTTTACCTAGTGTAAGCCACCTCCCCTCAGATGTGGAATCCAGTCCATAGACCAGACAGATAACAGCAGGGGACAATCTTCTTCCTATGAGAACAATGAAGGCCCTGCCCCCCTTGACAAGTTTTTCAGTTTTTTCCCTTATCTTAATTAAAGATTGTCCCTCTCTGAAGTCTACCTGGGCACCTCCCTTCTGATCTGGCTGAGCAGTGTTACATCAGTAAAAGGGGCGGGAGGGGGATACTTTGTCATTCAATTACTCTTGAACTACAACTCTGACAGGATTGAAATAACACTCCAAAGTCCAAATACTATGATGATTAATTAGAGCTGCTTTTATTATGAAACATTACTATCCCTTTAAATTTTAAGTGTTTTTATTTATATATATATATATATATATATATATATACACACACCTATGTTCATTTGCACCCTCGCTTGGTCCTTAATATTATTTCTGGCTCCAAATTTTATTTGTTATTTGACCATCAATAAAAATATTCTGTTTGTTGTAAATTGTGCTTTTTAACCCTTTGAATGCTACCATTCAAATCATTAAAAAAAATCCCCAGTAGAATCAAAGAGAATGTTGCATAATGTTGTCTGCCTCCTAAGATGTAGTTGGATTTCCCAGAATTTCTCCACATTGGCATTCTACATAAGCCCCATTGTCGCCGAGCTGTTCCACCACACGTGGAGCCTGCCTATTGATAAATCTCTGGCAGACAGCCAGGCACCCAGCTCCCCTCCCCTCTCACCCCCCTGCGAGGCGCGAGCGTACGGAAAAAAAAAAATGGCTAGACAGAAAAATTGATTGTTCATGTAATTTGATTTGACATAAGGCAAAGTGGAAAAAGAGGACAGGATAAAGCCACAAGCTCAGCACTGCATTAGTAGAGCGGCATTGATGTGAAAGAATTTATGGCTGGCCTATTTCTCCTCAGGAAGCACATTTACACAATCGTTCACCAAAAAAGCGGGTCAGAGGACCCAACAGCAATATCGGGATGAATACTGCCTCTGTAGTCTAGGATACACTGTGGATTTATTCAGAAAAGTCCCCGTTGCAAGAAAATGGATTTCATTGAAGTCACATATTGGGCAAGATGCTTAGCTCAGGTTAATTATAATCGGCCCTTATTAACGGTGTTAATAACAATATTAATAATCTATTTTATTTAAACGCTTTTCTCCCCTTGGGTCCTCAAAGCGCTTCAGCACATGGACTCTGAATTAAACCAGCTGGAGGATGCCGATAAGTAGTTGTTGGTTACCCATCTCGGCGGTACTCGTTTTACTGCCTTCGGAAGGATGAACGGCTGACACGGGTCATATAGTAGAATACAAGAAAGGCGCGCGTGCGCTAAAGGTGATCTCATGCATATTTCCCCTGCAGAAAAGCTATTACACGCATTCTGATGAAGGAAGCTCAATACCCCGGAAGGTTCTTGAATTGCGCAAATGTGGAGAAATTAACGGCAAGTGGGGTACAACCGTATGAAATCGTTCGCTACACTTTATATTGAAAATGTTGCATTCATTATTCACCTTGAACAGATACGTTATTTCTGACCAAGCCCAGTTAAAAAAAAAACAAAAAACAAAAAACATACGACCATTCGAAAAAAATGTTTAAGCGTAATCCAGCCAATAAAAAAAGGCACAAATGTATTTGCGCTACCCGTCTGCATTATACTTGGGGTCGTAAGTTGTATTGGATGAATGCAGGAAACATATGCATGTGCTAAGGTTTGAACAGACTCTTCAGTTGGTGTATTATGTAACAAGTCTGTAAATGCCAAAAGACGAGAAAACGTATTGTCTTTTCCTGCGCAGTAAAACGTATTTCCGATGATGGCAGCTACATTATTCAAATGTGTGTGTGTGTGCGCGCGCGTGTGGGGTGATTTTTTTTTATTTAATGAGAGAGAGAGAGAGAGAGAGAGAGAGAAAACAAACTGAAAAGGTTATGGTGGGGAAAAAAGTGAATGACAACCCCTTCCACCTGAATTTGGTGGGTGGTAGATACAGTGTTAAACAAAAATTTGACACACCAGTCAAGCCATAAGACTTGCTTTTCCCACAGAAATCTCATATTTGCAGTGTTATTACTACTGCAAGGGATTCTGGGTAGGCATATGCAAATAAGTTTAACAAGGAATCAATGAAACGGCCGTCCATGAGGGGTTCACTGGCTTCGCATCTCTTCCTGAGTTGTGTCTTAAAGCTGTTGCTCAGCATACACATACTCTAAGGAATCCATGGATAAAGTGGAATCTGAGGCAAAAAGGTGATTCCTTGTTAAACTTATTTGCATATGCCTTCCCAGAATCCCTTAAAGTAGTAACAACACTGCAAATGTGAGATTTCTGTGGGAAAAGCAAGTATTATGGCTTGACTGGTATGTCAAATTTTTGTTCAACATTGTATCTACCACCCACTATATTTTCTTAATAGCATTTTTTTATACAATGAACTCTGGGAAAACTTAAGTTCTAGACTATGGATTTCCGTGGCAGTGATAAGAATAGCACCACCTAGTGGTGACCACAATAAAAAAAATTACAGTTTAATATTAAATGTTAAGTCTGAGCTGTAATCACTTTTAAATGGAACATCTCTCATCAGTTGAACTACCCAGAAAAAAGCCCTGCAGCATCATTTTTTTTTCCATAAACACCTTGACGGTTATAGTACATAATGGGTCGATCCGAGTTAACGACCCATGACATACTATGACCATCACGGAATTCCGGCCCTCCCCTGTGGCTGAATGCCGTTCGGGAAGTCCGGAAACAGCAAAAAAAAAAAAAAAAAAAAAAAAAAAAAAAAAAAAATGCTCCGTGGTCCTTAAGTGACTGCGAAGCGCCAATCGGCCAGTCGTTAAGGGGTTAAGAACAAGAAATGTGTGCAACACATTGCATTTCCCCAGTGGTATGTTTGATTTACTTCAGTTCTTAGTGTTAAAATACCTCTGTAACCCTTTTGAGTGTCATAGATTGCCAGTGTATGGTTTCGCAATGCATTGGGGGAACCCTGGCATGTAAAGAGTTAAGCTTTCTTGCCATGTAAATTAAAATCACATATGTTTTTCATTGTTACAATAATAGATGATACACGATTAATACGATTCCGTTTGTTTCGAACTGAAGTGTCTGCGCTCCACCTGACAGATGTTTGTATATTTTTTGTATGGAATTTAATTAAATTACATGGTAATTTTATATGATCGTGACGGTGGAAAGTCAAGCTTGCTTAAACGTGCTCTCTGACACAAAGTGATTCATCAGAACAGCTTTTGCCTGGTGTTAATTTTTGTTTGGTACCCTTAAAAAGTATGTATTATAAAAATCAAAACGTAGAATATAGATTTTTTTTTTTTTTTTTCTTTTTCCTGATGGCACTTAACCAAATTTCAGTCTCCCCTTCCCTTTTCCACTGCAATGAATTGTGGCTTGTGTGTTATAGAGAAATACAGTATTTTGTGCTGAGCTGTATTCATTAAAACAACTTGCTTCTGTTTTGCTTCCAACACACTTACGTGTCTGTGTTTCTGTCTGTCTGTGTTTCTGTCTGTCTGGGTCTCCTGTCTGTCTGGGTCTCCTGTCTGTCTGGGTCTCCTGTCTGTCTGGGTCTCCTGTCTGTCTGGGTCTCCTGTCTGTCTGTTGCTGTCTGTGTGTGTGTCGCTGTCTGTGTGTGTGTTGCTGTCTGTCTGTCTGTCTGTCTGTGTGTGTGTCTCTCGCTGTCTGTGTGTGTGTGTGTCGCTGTGTGTGTCTGTGTGTGTGTCGCTGTCTGTGTGTGTGTTGCTGTCTGTGTGTGTGTCGCTGTCTGTCTGTCTGTCTGTCTGTCTGTCTGTCTGTGTGTGTGTGTGTGTGTGTGTGTGTGTGTGTGTGTCGCTGTCTGTCTGTGTGTGTGTGTGTCGCTGTCTGTGTGTCTGTGTGTGTGTGTGTGTGTGTGTGTGTGTCGCTGTGTGTGTGTCGCTGTGTGTGTGTCGCTGTGTGTGTGTGTGTGTGTGTGTGTGTGTGTGTGTCGCTGTCTGTGTGTGTGTGTCGCTGTCTGTCTGTGTGTGTGTGTGTGTGTCTGTCTGTGTGTGTGTGTGTGTGTGTGTGTGTCGCTGTCTGTGTGTGTCGCTGTCTGTGTGTGTCGCTGTCTGTGTGTGTCGCTGTCTGTGTGTGTCGCTGTCTGTGTGTGTCGCTGTCTGTGTGTGTCGCTGTGTGTGTCGCTGTCTGTGTGTGTCGCTGTCTGTGTGTGTGTCGCTGTCTGTGTGTGTGTCGCTGTGTGTGTGTGTCGCTGTGTGTGTGTGTCGCTGTGTGTGTGTGTCGCTGTGTGTGTGTGTCGCTGTGTGTGTGTGTCGCTGTGTGTGTGTGTGTGTGTGTGTGTGTGTGTGTGTGTGTGTGTGTCGCTGTCTGTGTGGCTGTGTGTGTATGGTGTAATACAATACACAT
The DNA here is from genome assembly GCA_037306005.1 of Rhinophrynus dorsalis. Lineage (NCBI taxonomy): Eukaryota > Metazoa > Chordata > Amphibia > Anura > Rhinophrynidae > Rhinophrynus > Rhinophrynus dorsalis. Next base: position 384,019,972 of record CM074724.1, read on the forward strand.
TCATTCATATTCATTTTTAATGTACTATTCTGTTTTATACACAAATTGAAGAAAGAAAAAAAAAAGCAGCTTTGTCCTCTTGTACTTTCCTCGAAATTCCAGGTCAACAGGACTGCGAGTACTTTCCTGTGTTTGCGGTTGTGTAAGTGGGTTGAACTGGACTGGTATCTGTCGGCTCTCAGGTTCAAGGTGACAATAGGTAAACATTCACCACATATTTCCCTTGGAGTTTGCACTCGCACAAATTACCAGCTCTTGTACTACAAACCCTTTGGCAATAAACAATCCAAGTGAAAGGTCTACAGACGAGAGAGGTTGATGTAGTATTGCTATTACTACTACTTCTTAGTTTTGACTGTATTCCAGGGCTGCAATTATATCGTACTGGTCAAAGCAGACTATGACAAATGTAGGTCACTGCTTGGCAGAGCTTACAATCCATGGAACGAAAAAGTACAACAGGACAAAGTGTTATGTTACTGACCTTACTGGGGTGTAGGGAGATATAACGAGTAGGTAATCCATTGTTTTTTACTATTGCTATATAATTTCTGATGGTCAACTGAATGAGAGGGGGGGGCCATACTATTAACCCTTTGAGTGCTAGACGGGTACGCAATGCGTTGCGTACCCCTCTGTCACTCAAAGGGTTAACCGCTTGAGTGCCTGGGAGGTATCCAATGCAAGCTTCCATAGTACACGGAACCTTCCATAGTACACGGAACCTTCCATAGTACACGGAACCTTCCATAGTACACGGAACCTTCCATAGTACACGCAGCCTTCCAAAGTACACGGAACCTTCCATAGTACACGCAGCCTTCCAAAGTACACGCAGCCTTCCATAGAACCATATTTCTACCTCGACTGGTTGTTAGGAAAGCTGCTTTTTGCTCGGTACCAATTATTTTATCTAAAACCTGTCTTAGTAATTTTTTTTTTTTTTGTAATGTTCAAAGTACACAATGTTATTGAGTTCAGAACCACTGCCCTGTTATAAATTTGTATACATCTCAGCTGTTATGAAGTCCTCACCCTGTTAATTACACTGGGTACAGAATCTTGTGTATCACAGAGTCTTTGAGATAACGCTGCGAGTGTAACAAGTACAATCACGCACCCGTACAGTGGCACACTGAAGAGCATGCAATGTCCTTTTCATCCCTGTTGACCCAGAAAATGTACAGACAAATTGTTGGAGAGGCACTTGCAGTGGCTATGGCTATCCCAGTCATTTCTAAAGCTCTGTTCTGCAGACATATGTCTGCCAAGCGCAGTACCCCCGGCTTCATCAGCCCCCTTCCTCCGTTCAGTAATCAGATGTGAAATTTAATTGGTCTTGAAAAGGGAGGCTTACTACGGCAGTCTGACCTACAAGAACTGAACGATTTGTCTGGGATTTGATCACTACTTTGACCTAGGCAAATCCTTTCATCACTGGGAAATCTGCTTAGTAAAAAAAAAAAAAAAAAAAAAAAAACGTGTCTCCCCTTGAACCTGGAAATGACATTCCTGAGCATTAATTGGTGCAATAAAAGGCAGCTCACAGGACTGAAAAACAACTGATTAACGAGTGTCAGAGGGAGAAACTAGATTAGACTGACAATTGAGAAGAAGGGGCCTTACAGGTTACATAGCAAACTTAACCCTTTGTGTGCCAGTTGCGCTCAAAGGATTACGTTTGTTCTGTAACCCATATCTGTAGCTCTAAGAACTGTCGATGTGCCACAAAAACCACATTTGTCCGTGGGCCTTAGGCACCAAACTGACGTGGAGCAGTTCTGGGGCAAATCAACTGCATTGCAGGGAGAAAATAATGTTTATCAGTGTGTTGCACTTGTCTTTTTAACACCTTGGGTGCGAGAGGTATTCAACGCATTGCTTCAAAGCCCTATTTTATTATCAGTAAGCAGGGTTTTTTTTTTAATCCCTAGGATAGAATTGCCAAAGTACTGCTCCAATCGGCCGTATGCACGGTGAAAATGTGTCGTAATTCTGGGGCAGACCAACTTCGCCATTTTAATGTAAATGTGGCGTTTAACACCGCGAATGCTACATTCAAGGGGGGGATAGTAACACTTAATATGTAAAATAAAAAATAAAGTGTGTGTGTATATGTGTATAGTGTATAGTGTGTGTATATATGTGTATAGTGTGTGTGTCTGTGTGTGTCTGTCTGTGTGTGTCTGTCTGTGTGTGTCTGTCTGTGTGTGTCTGTCTGTGTGTGTGTGTGTGTCTGTCTGTGTGTGTGTGTGTCTGTCTGTGTGTGTCTGTGTGTGTCTGCGTCTGTGTGTGTCTGTGTGTGTCTGCGTCTGTGTGTGTCTGCGTCTGTGTGTGTGTGTGTCTGTGTGTGTGTGTGTGTGTGTGTGTGTGTGTGTGTGTGTATGTATATATATATATATATATATATATATGTGTGTATGTATGTATGTATAATGTGTGTGTGTGTATGTATGTATAGTGTGTGTGTGTGTGTGTGTGTGTGTATATATGTATGTATGTATAGTGTGTGTGTGTGTATGTATAGTGTGTGTGTGTGTGTGTATGTATAGTGTGTGTGTGTGTGTGTGTGTATGTATAGTGTGTGTGTGTGTGGTATTGAGGGGTGTTTTATTCAAGAGGTATTTCAGTTGAAACTTGAATTTTTTAGGTATCTCAATGGCCTGAAATATTACAGTGGCGCTGTTTCTACACCATATTGCGAAGGTTTATGGTCAGCCGACCAGAGCTGTCCATAAGTAGCAACAGCGCCACTGTACAATTTCAGGACATTTCGATACTGTACCTGGAAAAAAAATTCGAGTCTGAGCTGCTGTAACTTTAAAATAAAACACCTCTCAGCAGTGAGAGTGCCCTTGTTTTACTTGAGAGAATAAACTCTAGAATATATATATATATATATATATATATATATATATATATATATATATATATGTTTTGACTCCATTTTGTCAAATACTCTTGTCATGGGAAGAGGCTTGGAATCCAAGAATGTCATTTATTTCCTGTTATCTTTGTTTGATTTGCAGTAGACTAACATCCAACATATGCTTCTTGAGCAACTCTGAGGCTGTGTATTAGGCAGATGAAGCGTTGTTCTGAAATAGACTAGTTAAGTCTTTAGTCTTTCCAGGCGCCTGTGAGACTGCCATTTAAATCTCCCACGAGTTTCGGCATGCTGTATGTTTTTAAGAAGCTGCACAGTGTGTGTCTAAGCTCATGCAGCTTGCACCTAAAAGCTTTCACCAGCCCTGTTAAGACAGGCCCCCGTCCCTCCAAGCACACAGTCAAATCAAATCCTTCCACTCCGCACAGGATAATTGCACAGAGACTAGCAGGTAGGCTTTTTCCTGACGTTCATCCACCCACCCACCCACTTTCCTTCTGGGTGCAGCATGTTCTGTGTGAACACGTGACCTTCCTAAAGGCAGCCAAAGAGGCTTTGGAAGTCTAAGACTCTAATTGGTTGACTGGCTTGACAATTACTTCAAGTAATTAAGTTCTTTCAGATTTTTCTACTCCGTTTTAATTCCCCTCTTGTGGAAATGTCTGCTTTAACAAAAACAAAAAAAAACAAAAAACTTTTGAGTGGCAGAGGGGTACGCAATGCGTTGGGTACCCTTCTGGCATTCAAAGGGTTGATCTGAATTTTTACAAATGGGTTAGAGAGTTTGCTTACATGAATTATTCCCAGATTTTTGCTGTCCTCCTGGAATGGTAACTCCAGCATTTCACTAGGTTTTTTTAACCCTTTGAGTGCCAGCGGGGTACTCTCTCTCCCGCGCACACTCTCTCCTGCCCGCACACTCACTCTCTCTCACACACACAAACACACACACACACTCACTCTCACACACACACACACACACACTCTCTCTCACACACACACACACACACTCTCTCTCACAAACACACACACACTCTCTCTCACAAACACACACACACTCTCTCACACACACACACGCGCACTCTCTCTCTCACACGCACACTCTCTCTCTCTCTCTCACATACGCGCTCTCTCACATACGCGCTCTCCACACGTGCGCTCTCTCTCACACGCGTGCACGCTCTCTCACACGCGTGCGCTCTCTCTCACACGCATGCGCACATGTGCGCTCTCTCTCTCACACGCATGCGCACATGTGCGCGTCCTCTCTCACACGCATGCGCACACGTGCGAGCTCTCTCACACGCATGCGCACACGTGCGCGCTCTCACAGCGCGTTCTCACACACGCTCTCACACACGCTCTCACACACACGCGTTCTCTCACACACGCGCGTTCTCTCTCTCTCACACGCTCTCTCTCTCTCTCACACGCTCTCTCTCTCTCTCACACGCACTCTCTCTCTCTCTCACACGCACTCTCTCTCTCTCTCACACGCACACTCTCTCTCTCTCTCTCTCACGCACTCTCTCTCTCTCTCTCTCATGCACTCTCTCACACGCACTCTCTCACACGCACTCTCTCTCTCTCACACACGCACTCTCTCTCTCTCTCTCTCTCTCTCATGCACTCCCACACACTCTCTCTCTCTCACACACACGCACTTTATCTCTCACACACGCACTCTCTCTCACGCGCGCTCTCACACACACTTTCTCACGCACACACTCTTTAATATAATCAGTGTTACTATACCTTTAACATAAGAATAAAGCGTTTTCTCTGCATAGCCTTCCAACATGTTTATTTTCAATAATAAATAACTGCTGTTCCTTTAATGAACTGTCGCCTGTATTTTCTCGAATACCTATAATCTGCGTTTATAACAGCCGTCTCTTTTGCTGGTATTCGGCAGTATAACAAGAAGTAATGTGGGTTTCCAGTCTGCTTTGTGGAATACTGGTTTTCCTGCTCTCACAGATCAGTTACCGGCGGGCATCTCTTACAGGTGGGTATAAGCTGTGTCTACATAACCTAAACACAGCTGTGTTGGTTCTTCTTGTAGTTACCTGTCAGAGCTGTGTGTAACTGATCTGTAGAGGGAAACAAATGATACAGCGTACCAACAGAGTGGAAGAAAGACTGTATCCATCCTACGATTCACTGCCGTCTGCACATCGGTGACACGTAACACACCTTGGTGAGTTGCACAGTGTAGTCTGCAGCTGTGCTCTTTGGCCCCAGTGGTTTAGAGAATCCAAGCAGGAGGAAACAGGTGGCACATGCACAATTAACCACAGTAGCTAACCTCTATAATCCAAGTCTCATTACCGTCTAATCCTTTTTGCCTCAGGGAAGAAGAGACGTTCACAACGTTTGTTGTTTTGGGAAAAAAACAATAAATAAAAAAAAATCTTTGTTTTGGTGCCTTTTGTGGACAGTAATCTTGCTCTGTGAGAGTGGTAGAGTTGTAGACCTCAAAACCTATAAATACAAAGATTACCCTTGTGATACTGGTTTATTTGCCAGTTAAAGAGAGAGTAATACTTCGTTTTATCTTTATTTTATTTTGTAGGCATTAAAAAAACATGAAGAACGATATAAGTCATATCTCTCAGACCTTTATGGTTTGAGAGATAGTCACAAGCAAAGTTTCCCCTCCCGTCCCTTTTACCTAGTATAAGCCATCTCTTCTCAGATGTGGAATCCAGTCCATAGACCAGACAGATAACAGCAGGGGACAATCTTCTTCCTATGAGAACAATGAAAGCCCTGCCCCCCTTGACAAGCTTTTCAGCTTTTTCCCTTATCTTAATTGAAGATTGTCCCTCTCTGCAGTCTACCAGGGCACCTCCCTTCTGATCTGGCTGAACAGTGTTACATCAGTAAAAGGGGAGGGAGGGGGATACTTTATCATTGAATTACTCTTGAACTATAACTCTGACAGTATTGATATTAACACTCTCCAAAGTCCAAATACTATGATGATTAATTAGAGCAGCTTTTATTATGAAACATTACTATCCCTTTAATATACCTATTGGGTGCTGGTCTGGTCTTCAAGTGGAACTATCAAATAAACCCCCCCCCCCCCAATCCTACATAATAATTCGCTAAGGATGTTTGTCAGAAGCCGTCATGTGCAGTAAAGACCTCCCGCGCCGCAGCTGATATGGAGTGGGGAGCTCCGAATTCAGACCGTAGTCCTCTCTGCGCACGTGCGCAGAGAGGACCATGGTATGAATTCGTAGCGCCCCGCTCCGTATCAGCCGCGGCACAGGGCAGTCTCTTCTGCACATGACTGCAGCGGTGGCATGTGGCCCATGTAAACGGGCTTTTCAACTAGTTGTTCATATAGCTTTGAAATCATACCATTATCCACCATAAGTACAGCGTTATTAAGAAATCTTCTTCTGAGACTGACGGGCAGGCATCAGTGAAGACATCTTGGATTAGAGACATCTGTGCGCCTGCACTGTCCATCACGGTCTCCTCTAGGAGGCGCTGCATTGTACCTTATGGTAACAGGAAGGGGCTGACAGATCAGGTGCACATGTGCTTCTAAAGCAGGAAGTCTGGCCGTCAGTCTCAGAAGAAGTAGGATTTCTTAACCCTTTGAGTGCCAGAGTGGTACGCAACGCAATGTGTTGTGTACCACTCTGGCACTCAAAGGGTTAAAAACGTGGTACGTATGCTGGATAGTACTACTATTTCTAAGCGTATCACTACATGACTAATTATTGGGGAGACACTTTATTTGGGGTGCTAGTTCTGCTTTAAGTTCATTAGTTATCAATGGGAGTAAGCTCTTTTGGGTGCGTAGGGAGCTGGTAGGGGTCATATATGCATTGAAGGTGCGTCTATGGGGTACATGAGGTGCCTCTTTTTCTCCATGGTAATCTAAACTAAATACAACATAATAGTTTTAAAGACCTTGATTAGGTATTTCTGCAGCAGATACTTCCTGGGTAAAACAAAGTGCCAAGAGCAGAAGGGTTAACACGCAAGGCACGCCATCTTTAGTGTGTAATTTGTTAATGCTTTCGGGAAAGCACAAGATTCTAATGCAGGTTAAACTGGCTGCTCTTGATCCTAAATCAATACATTTTAATGTCCATTAGCATTACATCCAGGTACAAAAATAATAAAAAGCTTCTCAGCAGCTCATCTTGGGGAAGTCGCATCCTTCTTAATGCTGAATGTAACAATTACAGTACTTTACAATTCATAAACCTCTAAAGAGATCTACGCCAGCCCGGGTCCATTGATTAGTGTGCCATTGGAATGGGTGTCACTGCTGCCGGAAGTATGAGCTTATAACCCTTTTTCTTGGTTGAGATTTGACACATCCACTGTCTTTCTTAAATGCTTTTATAACAACTTGTAATGTAGAGAGGTCGCTACCACATTTGTGTGTGGTGTGTCTTTGGGCAGTTGTGTGTGTCATTGAGTGTGTGTGTGTGTGTGTGTGTGTGTGTGTGTGTGTGTGTGTGTGTGTGTCTCGGTATCATGTCTCCTTAAAGGGATAGTAATAGTTTTACCTTTATTTTATTTTGTAGGCATTAAAAAAACATGAAGAATGATATAAGTATTATCTCTCAAACCTTTATGGTTTGAGAGATATTCACAAGCAAAGTTTCCCCTCCCGCCCCTTTTACCTAGTGTAAGCCATCTCTTCTCAGATGTGGAATCCAGTCCATAGACCAGACAGATAACAGCAGGGGACAATCTTCTTCCTATGAGAACAATGAAATCCCTGCCCCCCTTGACAAGTTTTTCAGGTTTTTCCCTTATCTTAATTGAAGATTGTCCCTCTCTGCAGTCTACCTGGGCACCTCCCTTCTGATCTGGCTGAGCAGTGTTACATCAGTAAAAGGGGCGGGAGGGGGATACTTTGTCATTGAATTACTCTTGAACTACAACTCTGACAGAACTGAAATAACACTCTTCAAAGTCCAAATACTATGATGATTAATTAGAGCTGCTTTTATTATGAAACATTACTATCCCTTTAAGTGAGAGTTCCTCCTTACTTAAACGTAGGGGCAGTTCATCTAACGATATATACATTTGTGCGGTAATAAGCATAATACAAATCTACCATTCCTTTGATTCAGTGAACTCTCGATGTCTGTCATTACGAAGACAATATTCTTCTATGTTTCTAAACTGCTTAAGCTGCCGCCTCCATTTTCCAGCAGCATTCCCTGACTTACAGTCCCTCTGCACACAGACGTGTACAAACACCTCCTTCATTGTCAACACAGAACAAAGTTCCCACACAATCGCTGCCAAACAAAGAGGCACCAAAGGAGAATTTACTTCCCTTACCAACACCCCATTCTTGTGACCTGGTTTACACTCTCGCAGTGAATTACCATTTTCTGTCTCTTTCTGCCTATGTATTCCTTCAGAAATCACTTTTAAAGGGGAACTATCACCCCAAATAAAGTCCCCCCCAGTAATTAGCCATCTAGCGATAAGCTTAACAATAGTACTGTTATCCAGAATAATTACCGTGTTAATGAGAATCCTACTTTTGCAGGGACTGACGGCCAGTCAACAGCACTTTAGAGGCATCTGCGCGCTCTACTGGCAATCCCTTCTGGTACCTAAAGGTACCACACAGCGCCTCCTAGAGGAGACCGGGACTGACAGCGCAGGCGCACAGATGTATGTTAGCAAAAGATGTCTGCACTGTTGCCTGGCCATCAGTCTTGGCACAAGTAGGATCTCTCAGTAAAGCGGTAATTATTCTGGATAACTTTACTATTAAACTTATCGGTAGATGGGGGGGGGGGGCTTTATTTGTGGTGATAGCCCCCCTTTAACCTTCAACGTTTTGCCGAGTGTGGGTGTAGATAGTGTTAATCTTTCTGTCCACATCACTTATGCATCATTGGATCAATTTTGTAGCAAATTAGCTCCCCCCCGTAACGGGCCAATAAACATTTCCAAATCTAAACCTTCCTCCTTATGATAAGCGAGGGCAGAGATGATGAGATATTTGGGTTTCCACTCTAGCTCTTGTTAGATTATAATTTCTATTATCTGCTCCTGGCCATTGATCTAGTCATTGCCTCCAACCACGCTATCCTTTTAGATATTTGCCGGTGGTCACTTTGACAGTCTTGGAATTAGTGGTTGTGATTCAGCTAAAACAACCAGCATTAATTTGTACACATTTTCCTGAGCTTACTCAGAGAGCCTGCTATTTCCTATTCCATTGTACAGAGAGCTGCTGCGCATTTCAACTCCCCCTCATTTTTTTGTTAATTATTTTTGTTGGAGGTTTTTGAAACAGCTGTGGACACTCAATTTTTTTTTTTTCCTCTCTTTTGTTTTTAATGTGGTGATGAGCAGAGAGAGAGTCACAGCACGGATGGTTGCGGAATTAAGTCCAGATTCAGGCGGATTGTTTAATTCCTGTGGCTGTGGGTGTCCAGGAGCGGTTTATTTGTCTGGTTCAAAGTCTTACTGCAGACAGACCGTTGTACACACATACACACAAATTTTGTGGCATGTGGATTTTCCTTTTGTGTGCATTCGCGCCCATGAAATGGATATCTTGTATAATAATTCGCTAGGATGTTTGTCAGAAGCTATCATGCACAGTAGAGACTGCCCAAACGCACTGAATGCTGGGAGTTCTGTGCTAGGAGCACGGAATGCTGGGAGTTCTGTGCTAGGAGCACAGAATTCTGGGAGTTCTGTGCTGGAAGCTTTCTGTGCTTTCGGGCAGTCTCTACAGTGAATGAATGCGTTGGCAGCAGGACGCAAAGCAGGACCTGCCTCTTAACCCTTTGAGTGCCAGCGGGGTACGCAACGCATTGCAAAGCAATGCGTTGCGTACCCCTCTGGCACTCAAAGGGTTATCATCACCCGGATCTTGGCCCGTGTACACAGGCTTTTACACTAGTCAATTATATGTAGCCACAATGTCCACTTCCAGGGTGCCAGCAATAAACTTGGCACAGTGTCTTAAGAACATCAATAACACAACTACTGTAATTTTACTAGGTGAATTTATCATGTACACTGAGCTCTGCAGCTTGGATATCATTTGCAGTGCTGGAATAGAGTGAAAATTACTGCAGATTATAAATTCATTTTCAGTTCATTTCCATTTGCTACAAAGTAAAAAAAATACTGAAAACTTGTTTAACCCCATAACAAAATATGACATTCCAGGACCGTCATGTTGGTCTAGATGTTAAGAACCGGTGATCATCCTGGCTTGTCATGGAATTCTGGGATGGCAGCACAGCTGCATGCTGCTTTGCCACCCCAGACTGCATTGCGACAAGAAAAAAAAAAAGGAACTGTATAGGATGTGAACTGTGAACTAGTTGAACAGTCTGTTACACGGGCCACAGTGCCTGTGGCAGTTGGTCGCGGGGCAGTCATGTGCAGTGGAGACTGCCCGCGCCACTGCTGCTACAGAGCTGCACGCTCCTTTGGAGCGCCCAGCTCTGTATCAGCCGCTGCGCGGGCAGTCTCTACTGCGCATGACTGCCGCACGCGCAGCAGTGTCTACTGCGCATGTCGGGCATTACACATGATTTAGCAAATTATTATATAGAATGCGGCCGTCCTTAGAGGGAATTGTATCGGATGCGGCCTCCTTGTAAGAAATTGTATAGGATGTGGCCCTCCTTAGAGAGGAATGGTTTAGGAAGTGGACTCCATATAAGGAATTTTATGGGATGTGGCCCTCCATAGAGGGAATTTTAAAGGATGTGGCCTCCTTAGAGTGGAACTGGTTAGGATGCGGCCCTCAACTATATTTGAGTCTGTCATGCCTGCTGCAAAAATCCTTTGCTAGAGAAAGGAGGGGCCCCAGACCAGGAAGGAGCATTAAGAGGTCCCATTGTTTTCTCTCTCTGTGTTTCATACACACTTCAGACACTGAGTGGTTCTGATTACACATGCTGCCTCTCAAAGTTTAGTGGTGAAGTCTGTTTTGTCTAGTACAATGGTATCCAGACACTGCTTCCCTGAGCGGCAGCTGCGTTCTATGTTGTGTCTTCTTTGAGAGGCAGATGCTTTGATTCGGGGAAGATGCTCTTTTTTTTTTTTTTTTTTTTTTTTTTTTTTTTTTTTTTTTTTTTTTAACCAGTAAACCTTACCACAGTGGTGACTTTACCTTTAACCCTCTCGGCTGTCGGGGGGGGGGGGGGGGGGATCTAACCCTTTCAGTGCCAGAAGGGGTGAGAAGCAATGTGTAGTACACCCCTTTTGGCACTCAAGGGATTAATGGATTATCCTTGGGGATAAAAAAGAATTAAATATATATATATATATATGTGTGTGTATATAATATACACAGGGCTTAAAATTTGAAGCCCTTTGCTACTAGCCAGATCTGAAAAGTTACTCGCCACTGCAAGCCATAACATACCAACCAGGGCTGAATTTCTACTCGCCAGGGCTGAATTTTCACTCACCATTGGCTATATATATATGTCTTGAAGAAGGCTGATGACAGACAGCCGAAATGTTGAGCAATAAAATTTGAGATTTATTTCAAACTCCTTTTGAAGTCCTGAGAGTGTTTATGGTATACCTTCCGATTATCTATGCATGCGCAACTTTCATCGGCACCCAGACACAGAATCACTCGAGAGAGCGTGAGTGCTTCCTATCTTGTTTTGTTATATATATATATATATATATATATATATATATATATATATATATATATATACAATAAATCATTAATTCTTTGAGTGCCAGAGAGGTACGGAATACCCCTCTGGCACTCAAAGGGTTAAAAAAAGTGTTACGTTATGTGTATAGTGTATGTACATGTGCGTTATATATATTTTTTTTTTACATACATTTTAAATATAGCTTTACAAAAATAAACGCGCATACACAGTTGTGTGCGTGCATATGACACACACAAACACACGCGCGCGCAAGCACACACACGTGTGTTGTGTTAGGCAGCCCTCCTGTATATTGAGTCAATTACCTGGGTGTCATGAAAAATGAACAGAAAAATGTAGCAAAGCATCAGGCAATTTGTCTAATCCCTCTCTGGAATGCGATGCCATAGCCATATGTTGCGCACACCTCTGGCATTCAAAGTGTTAAGAACCAACAATGCAAGTTCCACTTGCAAAAAACAATCAACGTTTTTAGGCTCTCTGCTGCGGCCCTTATCTTTTCATTTTAACTTGCTTTTTATTCCTTAGAATGTATTGGAAGCATGTTTCTAATAGTCTGGCACGTCTTTAACTTCTAAATGAAAACTACGACTTTGAGGTTTTCTCTTTTAAAAATGTATAAATAAAAGTTTCAGACCGGCGCCTGGCAGTGTGGTTTTGCTGCTGGTGAGAACCTTTTAGTTTTTCCCCACTCACGAGAGATTGTACTGAAACAGGAAGACCTCACCCTATGGTGGCATAAAACAAAATGTACGTCTGATTCCCCTGCGTACACCATCTGCAATAATAAAGACACTAAAATGATCTGCAATGTGAAACTCACTTGTTCCTCTACAAAAAAAAAAGTGGAGCAGTCAAAAGCAGAAATGAATGAGTTAGTATTCTTCTGTACAAATCAGAGGTGGATTTTAGGTAAATGCCCTTAGAATTTAAATTCATACCCAAAATTTTGTGTGTGTGTATATATATATATATATATATATATATATATATATATATATATATATATATATATATATATATATATATAATATAATATGCATTGTAGAGCTATCCCATCATGCTGAGTTTGAGCTGTTACTGTCATTCATCTTCTATAGCAAGAGATAGCCCAAGATTCATCAGTTCCAATGTGGACACTAGGTGGCACTGTATCTAGCAGTTTTGGGTTAAAAAAAAAAAAAACCCACAAAAAAAAACAACACACATTGAGCTATAATAACTGTTGAATCAAGCTCTTCCCAGTATATGTATGTATGTGTGTGTGTGCATGTGTAATTTAAAGCTAAGATTTATTCTATTAGTAAATCAGATTTACTTGTATCCGTGCTGTCCATTCACCCCTCCAGAATCTTTTTTTTTTTTTTTTTTTTTTTTTTTTTTTACCCTTTGATGGCCAATGGGCTATGTAAAGCATTGCAGTGCAATGTGGTGCACACCCCTCTGGTGTTCAAGGGGTTAATGACCTACATCGCCAACTTAAAATGGACATTACTCAACTGGTTCTGATGTGAAATAGCGGTTGTAAGTCATTAACTCATTGAAGACCAGAGTCAGCCCTTTAGTTCTCATGGGGTTAAAGGCATGTCTCTTGCTTAAGGAAGTAAAAGTATTTGAGCATATATTCAGTTAGTTAACAATGAGTAATTCTGCAACCAGTCAGCGGCACCATAGGCGAGACATGAGAATAAGAAGAGTGTTAAAGGAGCAGTAATCTTTTTTTTTAATGAAAATTTATACATTGTAGGACGTTTCCTGTTGAGTAAAATAAGTGTACTCCCACTACTAAGAGATGCATATTTCCAGAGTTATCACTGTTTAAACCTGTGCTTTTTTACACTAGCAGTGCCCTCAAGTGGTCGAATTCCAATTAGTTTTTCTGTTACATTCTAATGGAGAAGAAAGTCAGTGACCTACAGTTCCCAATAGAATGTGATAGAAGCTGCTGAGTCACTTCCTGTCAGTTAGAAGTTCCAGGAAGTAAACATAGTAAATTTACTTCCTGATTATTTGAACCCTTATAAATGTTGAATAAAACAACTGACAGCGGGGGCAGTGACCTGGTTTTACTCGGCAGGAAAAGCTTTATAACATATAGATTTTAACAAAAAAAAGTTTACTGCGCCTTTAAAATTGACATTTAACCCTTGGAATAGAAGAAATAATGAGTTTGAGATCTCTCATTCCTGGAGCTCAAATCTCCATTTAAATCCTTAGAAACGTGGGGATTTTTTTTTGTATTTGCCCCCCGTGGTGCTGCAGTTTCTTGGGTCTTCAAAATGTATTCTCGTATCAAGTTATCATCGATAACGAGAATTGTATATCGGGAAGAGAGCCGTCTCCTATCTTTCTGTCTGGCATCGCTCAGCACTCATTTTATGACAAGGGCTTTGCAGCGTATTTGTTGGGAAATTGTTAGTTTTGCTGATTAATACGTTTTGGGTTTTTTTTTTCCTAACCCAAAAGCAAAGTTATGGAAGTTTAATAATAGGTTTCCTTGGAAAGAGGTGGATCTGCCAGTGCGCATTTAGAGATTTCCGACTCTAGGTCATTGGTTCATTCTGCCAGAGTTGCCATTATCTACTAGTCAAACGTAATTATATTGGAGATGTTGGGCTGGCATGCCAGAGACCAAAAAGCTCATAAAAACTAATTTGACCCACTCGATTTCCTGTCCAAGTTTTCCCTTAGTGAAAATTTGCTTTTGAAAGCCGCCGTCTGCTTCTGTAGACACGAATCCTAAAAGAACACGGGCAAACTTGTCTTGGCACAGGTGTCAATCTGTGGCATGATGGGAGTTACAGCCCAGCATGTACTTACCTTTAGGATATATAGTATTCATGCTGCTTCTCTGGCACTCAATGGGTTAATGATATAACGTAAAAAAACCCTATACATTAAAGTGTTTATCCTCCCACTGTTGAGAGATGTTTAATTCAAAAGTTATCACAGCTCAAACTTGAATTTTTAATTTTTTTTTGAGTTGCGGTATCTCAATGGCCTGAAATGTTACAGTGGCGCTGTTGCTACACTATCCTATGGACAGCTCTGGTCAGTTGATCGTAAGCCTCCATAGTATGGTGTAGAAACAGCGCCAGTGTAACATTTCAGGCCATTGCGGTATTGTACCTAAAAAAGTTCAAGTTCAGAGCAGAGTTAACTTTTGAATAAAACATTTCTCACAAGTTCCCTTGTTTTATTCTGTAGGATAAACAATGTAATATATAGCATTTTACACATTAAGTGTTACTATCCCTTTATAGAGCACCAATACCTCCTAATACACCCTACCTTTCTCACTACGGTCAGAAAGAAATCGTAAAGGCCAATATGACTTTAACTTTTGCTTCTGGGTCCAATAGAGGAGAATCTACAGTCATTGCTGGGTGTCATGTGGATGAAATTGAACATGATTGTTATGATTAGGACTCAAACTCACAGGGTACTCTTCTGTGGGCTCGTGCGCTCACCTGCTACATTGGGGATAAGGGATTACTTGCAGGCAGATTTGTAAGAGTCCTGTTAGTACCATTCATGCCCCCCTCCATGGGTAATAATATATCCAGCATGGCTTTTTAGATGTTCTTTCTTGAACCAAAGAACAAGGGCAGAATGTATGGTGGACATTGAGATGATCTGCCTATAGCAAGATAAGGATGTTTTTTTAGATGTTCTTTGTTGATCCAAAAAAGCGAGGGCAGAGTTCATGGCAAACACTGGGATTATCTGCCCCATAGCAAGATAAGGAGTGGACGGTGTTATAACGATGTATTTGTATTACTAGTACAGCTTTTCAACATTAACAGATGACTAAATCATGATGATGTGTCCTGAGGTTGATCTCTCGAATAGTCATCATGTCTCCTCCTTGAGAAAATGTTCCGTCATCGTATAAGGAAAAGGAACTTGTCTAGACCACCTGTTGCTTTTTCTATTTTTTATTTTTTTTTTAATCTTCGTCATTCCAGCCTTTAGCAAGCTTTCAAGGGTTTTTTTTTTTTTTATGTTTGTTTTTTTAGTGGAGCTCTTAAGCAATAATACATTGGCTCCACTGAACATATCGTGAATCGGACATCTCTTTGCAAATACCTTTCTAGTATGATCATTTCTAAGATGTGTTGCTACTTGGGGAAAAAAAAAAAGTGTTTTATTTTCTCAGCTTACTTTGGTCATGGGAAGACAATATACACACACTCCAAGCCCAGCCTTGTTCCATTGAGAGCCACAGAGCCACACTTGCTAGCCCAGACTTGTTCCACTGGTAGCTACAGACCTACAGCACTGTTCAGCCTTGTTTCACTTGTAGCCAAAGAACCATACTACACTCTCTGCCAGTCCAGCTTGTTCCACTGGTAGCCACAGACCCTCGCTATACGGTCTGCCAGCCCAGCCTTGTTCCACTTGTAGCCACAGACCCTCGCTATACTGTCTGCCAGCCCAGCCTTGTTCCACTTTTAGCCACAGAACCAAACAAAGAAAATATGATTCTAGATAATGGTAGTTCCAGTGTCCAAGAGGGGGAGGTCTATAACTCAACTACCCCTACTGTTGGTCCTAACAATTTTCCTATTCCTGAAACTTTTTTTTTTTTTTTTTTTTTTTTTTTTTTTTTTTTTTTTTATAAATAGAGCTTTGTGCACAGATAAGTGATACCAGAGGAGGTTGCTGTTGCATTGTTTTTTCGACTTCTCAATTATGGAAGTTGGGAAAGCAGAATATGCCGCACCTGCTCATAAGTCACCCTGACCTTTTACCTCTGTGTGTTGAAGGGAAAAACTACTCTGCCAAGAGGTCTTTTCTATGCTTTAGGGTGATTTACAGTCCAAGCGTCAAACCACTTGTGGAAAAGTCAAAGCAGGATTTGGCTTCCTACCCAGAATCCAGTGCAGCTGTGGCAGGGTGAAGTCATCTTCATAACAACCATTACAAATAAATACACAGTCTACAGTGTTTGCGCTTACAGTGTTCTTTCCTTATTCACGCCGCATAAAATATTCCTGTTACGTGCAAGCCAAGCAGACGTTTGTCATTTTCTTGGGGCCTGGTGGCCACACTTTTTTTTTTCTCTCTGTTTCTGATATTCCTCAACTCTGTAGCACAGTTCATCACATTTGTGCTCCATGACTTGTGCCCTTTAGAAATGTCTAAACTGGTAGTGGTAATTTAAAGGGGCGGTAACAGCTCCTATCCCTTTAATCTGTGGATACGTAAGATAGTTGTTTTTCCACGCTTTAAGATTATCTTAACCTTTTGAGTGCCAGAGGGTTCCGTAACGTATTGCTTCAATGCATTGTGTACCCCACAGCGCTCAGAGTGCCAGAGTATTGTGTTGCATGCATTGGACACCTCTGTCACTCAAACGGTCACCCTATGTAAGAGAATATTTTTTTCTTTTAAGCGGAGCTGCCACCATAGTTAAAGTCGCTCTGCAATAATTAGGCAAGTGGCAACTAGCTTAATAATAGTTCTATTACCTCTCAGAACGACACAATTCTACAGAAATTCTTAATCTTCTGAGGCCGGAAGCAAGGCATCAGCGCAGACATCTTGTCTACTCGCCTTCACTGTCAGTCCTGGTCTCCAGCATTGCAGTGTGCCATATGGTAACCAGGAAGGGACTGACGGTGCAGGTGTTCATACTGCACTAACCTGGCCGTCACTCTCGGAAGGGTAAAGATTACTGTAGAATTGTGTCATTCTGAGAGGTAATATAGCTATTATTAAGCTAGTCGCCGCCTGCCTGATTATTGCAGGGCGACTTTACCTAGGATGAAAGTTCCGCTTTCAATTCTGGATTTGTTTTGTGCTTGAGATACACTGGTATTGATACAGCAACTAGAGAAAGGTAGCAGTTGACAACCTAAACGGCTTGGTTAATGAGCAGGCTGGGAATTTTTATTTAACATTTTTTTTTGTTCTTTTAGATTTCTTCTGAACCTGTCGCTAAAAAGTCCAAAGTTGATGATGCAATCATACCCTCTCCGAATTCCGCGGAAAAAGACAAGTCGTCCAGTTGGCTACGGAATCTCTCTAATTCCAGCAAGGTAATTGTTTATCTGTGAACTAGTTGAAGAGCCCGTTAACCCCTTAAGGACCAGCGGTCCCGGGGCGTGCCGTCCCTTAAGGACCACATAGGAAAGTTTGACGTGCCGTCCCACGTGACTGATCACGTGGGGCGGCACGTCAAACGGGGAACTGGAAGAGATCGCTCCGGTCTTGGAGCGATCAACTTCAGTGCCCGGTATTACTGTAGGAGCGCGGTGAGTAAAAGTACGTGACGTGCCAGGACCGTCACTGGTCCTTAAGTGCCGGACCAGCGTGACGGTCCTGCCACATCAATGGTCCTTAAGGGCTTAAACAGTCCATGGCCCAGCCGGTCACGCCGGTGCACAAGTAGAGACTGCCCGCGCGCGGCTGATACAGAGCTGCAGAGCCAGCAGTCTCTACTAAGCATGACTGCGTCTTTACACACGTTTTAGCGAATTATTATATAGGATATGTCCTATCCTTGTTAACACAAAAACTCGTTTTCGAGAAAAAAAAATAGCTAAGACAACATGTAGGTGATTTTGATGGCACAAATATGTTTATTTTAAGTTACCCGGGTCCCTTTAATGGTTTTAGTGCTAGAGGAGTACTCAACGCATTGCAGAGCAGTATGCAACGCATTGCGGAGCCTTGTGTTACGTACCCCTTTGTCACAACACAATGTATCTGAATTGGGAAAAGAGAAGGATATTTTCTATATCTACCGTATGTGTTTCTAGCTGTCGTGGAAACAAAAATTCAGTGTATCTTCCATACACCATGGTTACCTAGATCTGGAAAGTGTCTTTCCTGATCAGATGAAGTGTTTTGGCACAAATTAGGGATGAAGTAAGTGGCTCTTCAATGCCTTCGAGACTTGGGGAAGCTTTCTTAGTCCCAGTCACATAAACCGAGCAGGGCCTGCAGCAAAAATCTCATGTTATTTATTGGCAGGCAACAACTGCAAAAGGTTTTACATTTAATCTGGTTCATCCTTTCCAGTGCAAGTTGCTAAGCAATTAGGGCCAACAAGGCAACGTAAGGAGGGACCGAGGGACATGCAAGAGAGATGGTTTATTAAAAAAAAAAAGAAAAAAATGTGCACTCGGTTTTATTGGCCTAAAAACTGCAGGCGGTATTAAATGTCTCCCGGCCAGGTGTGCAGCACAGGTGAAAATGCTAGACTTAATTACTGGCCAAACCGTAAAAAAAAAAAAAAAAGTTTAACCCTATGACTGCCAGTGCGATACTCAAGACATTGCATCGTTGACTCTGGCATTCCAAGGGTTAAATATTTGGCTGCATTTTTTTTTTGGGTTGTGACCCAGCAGAATTGGTGCTGATCCTGTGAGTATATTGACCTCACAGGCGCAAAGACATTTTCGGGAACAATTTGGGTGCAAACTAACTTCACTGTAGGAAAGAAAGAAAAATAAAGAGAGCCCATTGTTTTAAAAAGTGGATTTTAACCCATTAAGGACTGGTGATGTGCCATCACGCCAGAGTGCATGCTGAGGACCGGTGACGGTTCCGGCGCATCTTGGAATTCTGAGATGGCAGCGCTGCTGCATGCTGCTCTGCCATCCCAGAATTCAATGTGACAGGTGGAAGGGAAAAAAAGTGCCGTGACGCATAACCCTTTGAGTACCAGAGGGCTACACAACGCATTGTTTGCAATGCGTTGCGTGCCACTCTGGCACTCAAAAGGGATAATGGTTGCCCTCGGCCAGATCAGGCCATAAACGGGGATGAAGATCCCATTAACCCTTCGAATGCCATGCATTGCACCACCTTCTGGCGCAGGAAGGATTTGGGGAACTGGAGATATTCTGGAGTAAACCAACTGTAACATGGGTGACAAATATTAAAAAAAAAAATTAAATTGGGGTTTTAATCCTTTGAATGCATAGGAGACCTCTGGTTAAAAAAAAGCTCTGTTCAAGTGCATGGAGATTTAAAGGGCAACTACCACCCCACATGAAGTTAAATCCCAAGAATTACCCGTCTGGCGATTAGCTGCTCAATAGTACTAACTGTCAGAATTATTACCTCCTTATAGAGAAATTCTACTGCTCACGGGACTGACGGCCAGGAAACAGCACAGACATTTTTGCATAGTGACGTGTGCTCGCCTGCGCTGTCAGTCCCAGTCTACTCTAGGAGGCGTTGCTTGGTACCTTAAGGTATGGAAGGGACTGACAGAGCAGGCACACAGACGTCACTATGGAAAGATGTCTGCGCTGTTTCCTGGCTGTCAGTATCAGGAGCAGTAGAATTTCTCTATAAGGAGGTAATAATTCTGGTGACTAGTGCTATTGATCAGCTAGTCGCCAGATGGGTAATTTTTGGGATTTAATCCAGAATAACTCCGTTTTTTTTTTTTTTTAATGAATATGGGCCATTTTAGGGGTTGGTTGGTTTACCCCAGAATCTCCCCACCTATTAATTAATCTCATGACGTTTAACTATGTGTGCAAGACGTTTCCAGCAACCCTGTTGCGCAATACGATACAACATCCCCAGCATGCTCAGGGTTAATGCACCGTAGAAATACGTGAACTTTTTTTTGCATTTCGATTTTCTTTTGTTCCGTGTGTAAACTTCTTATTCTTCCTCTTGTACTACATCCTTAAAATCACAAGGGCCCTGGCGCTAAGGTTCTGGAATGCGTGTTTGTACAGTGCCACATTCCTGGGCTTAAAGAGGAATACCTTCAGCAAAGGTTTACATTTGAAGTCAGAATACAGTGTTTTGATACAGTGCATTGCTTTTAGATTCACAAGCGTACGTTCCTACAGACCCCTATTGCAAAAGATGCAGGTAGAAAGCTCATAAATGTGTCAGTTATTTAGTGTTTTGTTTAAGTTTGTGCTGTTCAAACCTGTATTGTAGTTTGGTTTTTTTTTTACCCCATATAAAGGTGGCATCCTCGTGTGTTTTTGTGAGTCTGTTTTTTTCTCTTGTGCGTGTTTCTGTGCCTGTGTCCGTGCGTCTGTCTGTTTCTGTGCTTCTGTGGGCGAGTCCGCCTGTCTCCAACTGCGCGCACATCCCTGTCTGTGTACCTTTTAATTGACCAGTCCTGAATTTCATGTTCTAAATCGGGGATGAACCTGAACCCCCTCAGCTGTTTGAGTACCCCCTTGCACTTAGAGGGTTGAAGCTCTCTTCTGGCTGGTTAGGGTAGATAGGAAGTATACATCTTAACAGCTGGAGGGCATCCGGTTACCCTCCATTCTATTTGCAATGACTTATATTGTACAGCGCTGCAAAATTAGTTGGCGCTATAGAAATAAAGAATAATAATAATTATTATTATATTAAATCCCCTCTTACAATAATCTGCTTGGAAAATCCTAATGGTCACTGTTAATCAGTTTTGGGTGGACTGCTTCCCGGAAAATGAATAATTCACTAATAATGAATATTGTGTATGGAAGCAGATGTAAATTTTTGTTGCGGGACCTCTTCCTTCCCAAGACTTCAGAAGTTTTGTGTCCTGGGGTCCAGCAATAAGGACTCGTGTCTGCCTCCTCAACTCGATATCGAGTACTATCTGAGCATTTATTTTGAGCAACCATTTTGAATGAAGTAATTATTAGGAGGTGTTAGTGAGATTTTACCAGTCAACTTAAGCAGCATGATTATTCCTCATTCTTGGAATATGGATCATCATCGCACTGTTAACTTATGGAGGTGTTTTTTTTTTTGTCATCAGAATACGGGATACATCCACCCTCGCCAGCGCCTCTCTGCTTTCCGGCCCTGGTCCCCCGCCATTTCAGCAAATGACAAGGAGATCTCTGCCCACCTGCCAGCTCTTATTAGAGACGGGTAAGACTTGTGTATTACTTGGTAATTTTAATTTTCTGTAGGTGTTACCAATTTCATCCTTGTCCATAGTGGTCAAAATATCATGTATCTGTGCAAGATTTTAAGACGTGGTTGTTGCAAACAGAAGCATGAAATAAGATCAGAGGTGATTCATCTCTGGGTCTCCAACTCTTGGATACTGTTGGTGGGGAGATGCACTAAGGTGTAATTAAGTGGAGATGACTTCTTGAGTGATATCACTTCTCCAATTCCTATGTTATTCTATGGAGCCCATGCACTAAGATCTCTCCCACTTTGGAGATTTTAGTGAATAACATAGGAACTGGAGAAGTCCTCTCCCATTTTATCACACCTCAGTGCAGAACCCCCTGTGACTCCCATCTTCCCCACCCTGTTGTTGGTTAATTGGGGAGTTGCAATCTTCAACATCTGGACCACTACAGAGTGAGTACCTGAAGTCTAGAGGTTTCCTTTTCATCTATTGGTGACATAACTTCGTAATTGCTATCATTAGCACCGTGACTGCTAGAGATGTCTGCGGCACATTTCGAAAGGTTTATAATAGCCTTACCAAAGATTTTGCCTGGCTCACACAGGTAACTGTTGCAATGGCACATTTCATAGAGAAGGTGTCATTGTTTTCTGTGGAGTAATTGACAAGAGCAATAACTTTGTTGCAACAGCAGATTTCATATTCATATTATTTTCTGTGGGGTAATTCACGAGTGATTTTTAATTTTACATGTACAAAATTTCCTATTTGAAGGAGGCCTTTATTACTTGTAAATCAAGTTCATTATTATAGTAAAAATGTTTGAGCCAGACATATCTAGCTATCTATGTATCTAGCTATCTATGTATCTAGGTATCTAGCTATCTAGGTATCTAGCTATCTAGGTATCTAGGTATCTAGCTATCTAGGTATCTAGCTATCTACGTATCTAGCTATCTACGTATCTAGCTATCTACGTATCTAGCTATCTACGTATCTAGCTATCTACGTATCTATGTATCTAGCCATCTATGTATCTAGCCATCTATGTATCTAGCCATCTATGTATCTAGCCATCTATGTATCTAGCCATCTACGTATCTAGCTATCTATGTATCTAGCCATCTACATATCTAGCCATCTACGTATCTAGCCATCTACGTATCTAGCCATCTACGTATCTAGCTATCTATGTATCTACCTATCTAGCTATCTATGTATCTCTTGATCTATCTAATAACAGATTCATTTTCGGTTTGTGTAAGTGAGCATAAAGCAACATTAACAGTAAAACTGATTTTTTCCACTTCTATAACCATGAATTTCTTCTCTCTCATTTTAGCTTTTACAATTACAAGAGCTTTGAGAACTTGGTTGCACCAAACGTAGCCCTGGCCCCCCCAGTCCAACAGAAAGTCATTACAAGTCCTCCATGTGCCCCAGTGGTGCCAAGGAGCACTCCGGCATCGGGCAGTCCAGCCCAGTCCAGGAAACGAAGGCCCACAGCGGAACCGGCTCCAATTCCGGAGCCACCAGCCCCGCCGCTCCCAATCAGGGAGGAAGAGAAGGAATCCGAAACGGAAATCGAGGTGGAAAGCAGAGAAGAATGTAAGTGTGAGTTCAATTTTTATTTTCATTAACTTTTTTGTTTTCAAACGGGTAATAATATCTATCTCATATCTATCTATCTATCTATCTATCTATCTATCTATCTATCTATCTATCTCATATCTATCTATCTATCTATCTATCTATCTATCTCATATCTATCTATCTCATATCTATCTATCTCATATCTATCTATCTATCTATCTATCTATCTATCTATCTATCTATCTATCTCATATCTATCTATCTCATATCTATCTATCTATCCATCTCATATCTATCTATCCAATATCTATCTATCTATCTATCTATCTATCTATCTATCTATCTATCTATCCATCCATCTCATATCTATCTATCCAATATCTATCTATCTATCTATCTATCTATCTATCTATCTATCTATCTATCTATCTCATAGCTATCTCATATCTATCTATCTGTCTATCTATCTATCTATCTATCTCATATCTATCTATCTATCTATCTATCTATCTATCTATCTATCTCATATCTATCTATCTATCTATCTATCTCATATCTATCTATCTATCTATCTATCTATCTATCTGTTTATCTCATATCTATCTATCTATCTATCTCATATCTATCTATCTATCTCATAGCTATCTCATATCTATCTATCTGTCTATCTATCTATCTCATATCTATCTATCTATCTATCTATCTCATATCTATCTATCTATCTATCTATCTGTTTATCTCATATCTATCTATCTATCTATCTCATATCTATCTATCTATCTATCTATCTATCTCATATCTATCTATCTATCTCATATCTATCTATCTATCTCATATCTATCTATCTCATATCTATCTATCTCATATCTATCTATCTCATATCTATCTATCTCATATATATCTATCTCATATCTATCTATCTCATATCTATCTGTCTTGGTTAAAAGATCCATTCAGATCTATAGTGATATTGGGAATGTCCCCAGAACTGCTCCAGTCCTGTTTGGTACATCGCTTCTCTGACCTCTTTCTAGCTGACATTTACCCTTTTCTCCCACGATAACATTTGCCAGCAGAGGCTGCACTGGTGGCATTTTCATAGGACCCTTCTAAAAGTCATTGGCTGAAAGTAATATTTGTTTTCTAGAAGCTGTGGGTGGGTGTTGAAATGAAATAAAAAAAATCACAGACCAAAGCTTAACTGGATTATGTTTGAGTCTGGTTCCAGTAACTAATCTAGTCCGTCTTCCTGGTGCCGTGGGTATCACTTTGCCTTTAATGTGTGAGTCACTGGGGGTCACATACGGGGCACTCTGCTCTCTTGTACAATGTTTGTAGTGTAATACATTGGACTACTACACAGTGAAAGGCGCCAAACATTTTAATTGCAGATAATTTAGGGGATGACTGTCTATCTCTGGATTTCATAGCTTTCATGTAGATTTTTTTTAACCTTTGAATGCCTGAGTGGTATCCTACATGCTTTGGATACCTCTCTGGCACTCAAAAGTGTAGCCACACCTTGGGGCTAGGTGGGCGTTGGTGGGTATTGGATGAGAGGCAATAAAGCACCAGGTCTTGTTGTCAGTTTTGGAGCATGTACAAGTGCTAATCTACCTACTTGTAACGGTTTAATTGGGCTGCACAAATCACTAAGATCGCATTAGGTTGGGCTAAGTGCCAGTGTCTTTTGGGAGCCTATGAACTCCCCAGGGGCCAGAGAAATAATACAATTTGTCTTGCACCCAGTAGGTAAGATATGTCCCTAATTTTGCCTAATGTTAGGTAAAAGTACAAACAGCTAGCCTAGTGATGAGCGGTCTGTAGCTTTCCCATCAGTTGTTGATCAACAACTGCCATTGTCCTCAACCAGTCGATGATGGCTCCTCCAGACTCTATGCAATATCAACAATTAGCTGATGATGGCCAAGGGCATTATGCAGGAATCATGCCGGCTTCACCAAGGAGGAAATGAAATGTATTTTGATTTAAATGGGGATTTTAATCCTTCCAGTGCTAGAGAGGCCTCCAGCAGGTTGAAGAGCAATGTTCTGGAGATCTCTCTAGAACAGTGCTGTCCAAGTTTAGTCCTCAATGGCCACCAACAAGCCAGGATGGAAGGATTTCCCTGATTAGTCATAGATGAGTCAGTTGCAATGAATGATCCACTGATTAACTCACCTGTGTGTAATCAGGGAAATCCTTACATCATGGCCTGTTGGTGGCCCTTGAGGACTGAACTTGGACAACACTGATCTAGAATTCCAGAGACCTGAATCCCCTTTTAAATGAAAGGGAATTTGAGGAATTATTTGCCCCTATGGTGTACTTGGTTTGCCCCAGAATGTCTGCATATGGCCTAAACTGAAATGAGAGAAATAGGAATGTATATATGTATTAGTCTTAAATACAAATGTATGACGGTTCTCATGTTTTCTTTCCCTCCGCTAGTTACCTCTTCATTGTCCTCGCTTTCCTCTCCCTCCTTCACATCGTCAAGTTCGGCCAAGGAGTTGAGCTCCCCTGGAATGCTACCGCCAACCACGATGAACACTTCTTATGAGATGCCACCTCACGGTGACCCTCACAGCACTGGCCTGGAGGCAGAGTTAGAGCATCTAAGGCAAGCACTGGACAGTGGTTTAGATTCTAAGGAAGCCAAAGAGAAGTTTCTTCATGAAGTCGTTAAAATGCGAGTAAAACAAGAGGAGAAACTTAATGCTGCTTTGCAGGCCAAAAGGAGCCTTCAGCAGGTAAGACTTCGTGCCCATATAATTTCCCACATCTACGGTAATCATTTAGTGGATCTGGTTGTAGTTGCATTGAAGTTAAAGTCCACAAATAAAGTTAAGTGGCAGCTACCATATAGATAGTGTCCTCTTCCAGAAAGGAGACCTAATGAGGCATCTATGACTGTATTTTGAGCCCTGGTGGATCAGCTGTTGAACAGTACGGGGGTCTGAAGAGACTCTCTTCCCTGTGCTTTCTCGCTGATCTGGTAATTCCGCTCTGGTCTGCGGGACTCAGTGTAGCTCCCAGTGGTGCAGAGCTCCTGTAGGGCACTAGCCGTATTATAGTTGCCCTTTAAAGGGATAGTAATACTTCGTTTTATCTTTATTTTATTTTGTAGGCATTAAAAAAACATGAAGAACGATATACGTCTTATCTCTCAAACCTTTATGGTTTGAGAGATATTCACAAGCAAAGTTTCCCCCTCCCGTCCCTTTTACCTAGCGTAAGCCATCTCTTCTCAGATGTGGAATGCAGTCCATAGACCAGACAGATAACAGCAGGGGACAATCTTCTTCCTATGAGAACAATGAAAGCCCCGCCCCCCTTGACAGGTTTTTCCCTTATCTTAATTGAAGATTGTCCCTCTCTGCAATCAACGTGGACACTTCCCTTCTGATCTGGCTGAGCAGTGTTACATCAGTAAAAGGGGCGGGAGGGGGATACTTTATCATTGAATTACTCTTGAACTACAACTCTGACAGAATTGAAATAACACTCTCCAAAGTCCAAATACTATGATGTTAATTAGAGCTGTTTTTATTATGAAAAATTACTATCCCTTTAATATCTTTGGCATGTCCATCCAGCAGTATTTTGGTTTGGGTAAGTTTTGAATGATATTTGCAAATATACAAACTTTATTCAAGATGACATGTTCATAAAAAAAAAAAAAAATGCCGAAGAAGGCTAATAAAATTATGCAATGAAAATATTTTTCACATAAGGGATTTCATTTGTTCAAAAATTAAAACCTATTCCATTATATACACTGATTACTATGAATGTGTGATTCATCTTCAGCAGATGTAGGGGTTATTTATATTAAACTGTGGAATTCTTTGTCTATGGATGTGGTGATGGCAGATACAATAGAAACCTTTAATAGGATTGGTTGCATTTCAAGCGGATTTGGGCATAGAATGTTAGACACACAGAGGGTGATGTTCTAAGATAAACTGGCACCAACGACAGCACCATAGGGAACAAATAAAAATGTCATTGATTTAAATGGGACTTTTAACCCCTTGAATGCTAGGATGGTCTTCAACGTGTTGCTTTGCAAGACGTTGAGACCTCTCTAGCATTCAGGGGGTTAAAAGCTGCTTTTAAATCAATTAGAATGTTTATTAAACCCCTTACAGTATATCTGTTTAGCCCCAGCAGTGCTCCACTTCTGCATAATACATCAACCTCAGCTGATCTGCTAAATAGGCCAGCGCCAAACAAGTCAGCAAGAATTATTTTGTTTTAATTTTCTGGGATTTACCGTGGTAAGCACTGAACTGGACTGACTTGCGTCTTTATCAACCTAATTAAAGAATGTAATATGTAACTCTGTAAGCCTTCGATCCCACGATGTAAGTGTGCTTCATAAATTATGGGAGTATAATTGGGAACTGAGCTTTTTCTCCAGCTGTGAGATGATAATTGCACTTCAGACTGGAGAGACCTCTTTCGCTTCTCGCCGTCGACGAGATGAATCATGGCCGCTTCCTTCCCCCTTGCTGCTGAGTTTCTAATTCTGTGGAAGAGAAAGTCCGTATAGAGGCAGAGTTTAACAATGGCTTGGCTGGGAAGTGAGATTATTGCAAGGGAAAAGGATTTCCCATGACCTACTCACAGGGTGTTACTTAACAGAAATATGTTGTTGTGCGTTTTGGTATCGGAGAGAGAGGAAGTGTAGTTTCTCGTCCAGTCCACCCCAATGTTTCATCCTGTCAGTCCTTTCACAGTGCGACATATTCATAACTACGCACCATTTGTAACATGTTTTTCGTTCAATGTAAACATTTTTGTGTGTGTGTTTGTACAATGTTCAAATTCCATTGTTATTTACTCAAATGTAATAATATAATAGGCTTAATGTTGGGTGTGTTGTGTCCACAGCTTCCTTCTTTGTGGTTATATCAGGAGTATTTTGTTCATTAATCATGGTTTTCTTACATTATACTGATGCATATTGTAAAATGATTGTGTAAGGTGCATCACTCTTTACTTTTAGTTCTGTATGGCTGATTTATTATTACACAGTGTGAGTGTGTGTATACGCACGCCTTGGCGCTGGCCCACCTCTGTGTTGAGAGATTGCGACGTGTAAACAGATGTACAGTTGTGAAGGTGTGTGGGCCATTAACCCGTTGAGTGCTAGAGTGGTACGCAACGCATTGCAGAGCAATGCGTTGCACACCATTCTGGCACTCAAAGGGTTAAAAAACGTTCCAAGAAAAGCCAAGAGCATTCCTGGAGCAAGCTGACTGCACAAAAGGGAAAAAAATATTCCCCAAATTCCATTTGATATAAACGGGGCTGTGAACTGAAGACTTGTGTCAGCTAAGGGGTTAACCCTTTGCGTGCCAGAGGGGTACACTGTGCATTGCGTTGCCCCTCTGGCATTCAAAATGTTTAAAGGGATAGTATTACTTCAAAATTACTATCCCTCATATTGTAGCCCTTAATAAACTGAGTTAAATGACACCAGAGGCATCTCTCAGACCTTTATGGTATAAGAGATAGCCGCTTTCAAAGTTTCCTCTCCCCTTCTGTCAGCGTTCTGCTGCCAGCAGGGGAATCCGGTCCCTGGACAGGCGGAGGCTCTTAAACAGAGCCGATATCTCCTTATGGAAGGAAAAACGATTCATTGAAACAGTCTTCTACGTGTGGTTGGTTACCAAGCACATGTAGAAGACTGTTTCAATTAATCATTTTTCCTTCCATAACTAGATATCTGCTCTGCTGAAGAGCCTCCGCTTGATTCAGAGACTGGATTCTCCTGCTGGAAGCAGAACGCTGACAGCAGGGGAGAGGAAACTTTGAAAGTGTCTATCTCTTAAGCCATAAAGGTTTGAGAGATGTCGCTGGTGTCATTTAACTCAGTTTATTAAGGGCTACAATATGAGGGATAGTAATTTTGAAGTAATACTATCCCTTTAAAGCCAGATCAGTTTGATTTTTCTATTTGTCCCTTGAGGTGCAAATAATGAGCACAACATATACTGTAAGCATAAGCCATGTGCAGAGATTTCCTATACATAAAGTAGTCTTCCTCCAGACTGTTACCCTTTTAATGATGAATCTGCCACTTACCCTGTATGTCCTCTATCTCTTGCTCCCAGGAGTTGGAGTTCCTCCGCGTCGCCAAGAAAGAGAAGTTAAGAGAAGCTACGGAAGCGAAACGCAACTTGAGAAAGGAGATCGAGCGCCTAAGGGCGGAGAATGAAAAGAAAATGAAAGAGGCTAATGAGTCGCGGTTACGTCTGAAGAGAGAGTTGGAGCAAGCCAGGCAAATCAGAGTGTGCGACAAAGGGTGTGAAGCTGGCAGGATACGAGTCAAATACTGTGCCCAGGTAATCACTTACTCTTTTAATTAACCACTTGGATGCCAGTGACTTCTTCAATGCTTTGCAAAGCAGTGCATTGGAGATGTCTCTTGTATCCAAGGAATTAAAAGCCAGTAGACCTTCATTGTTGTATCTCTGCATATCTATGGTTTGCACTGAATGTTTAGATTGCATCACTGTGACTGAATTTTAGCTTCAAGGCCACAGATGATCAGGTTAGTGCCTCATCAACAGGCAGATCTGTTCCCATCAAACCAGACCTGCTGATGAAACTGCAGCCTGTTTTGGGAGTTCTGGTTGGCCGTTGGGAGAACAGAATGGTTGTCTCAAGAGAGGCCCCCATTGGTCTAAGAGTTCAGTCTTTGGTCCTGTCCACCACAGTCCCTCTGTTTCAGGCTTGAGAGACTAACACAGAGGGTTATAGAGGCTGAGTGAGCAACAAGTGAAGTTTGTGGCTGAGTTACATACATCAGATTGCATCCTAGTCAAGAAGTTCTGTTTTCTGAACACCCCCGATCACCCCCACCCCGACAGGAGCTACTCGGGGGTTGCACAATGCAGTCCCTGACTTTGTACGAATGGTAATCATATAGGAGGAGGCGTAAAACATGATAATTGCCCCTTAATTTGGTCTTGCCATCTTTAATTCAAGCCAAAACAGCCTATGAATCACGTTAGCCAAAAGACTGGCAGATGTATAGTTTAGGAGATGTTAATACATTTATTTCTGAAAAGTAAGTGTCTCATTCAGTGCCAGTTAAAATCTGTTCTGCCCTGAGAACTTCATTAGCATACAGTGCTGAATTCAGAGAGATCACAATCCACAGGTAAAAGTATCAGTCTCCTAAACTATACATCTGCTGGTCTTTTCTCTACCAAGGCAAAGGGTCAGCGTACAATTTCCATATATTCAAACTAAATTCAGAACTGCCTCACGTTAGCCAGGAGACCAGAGTGAACTTAGTTTGAGAGACTGACAGGCTGACGGACAGAGTTGACCTGAAGTGACGTAACAGACTGAACTTTAAACGAGCAGTAAACTTCGTTTATATGAAAACATGTATTTTATAGAGCTTTTCCTGCTGAATAAAACAAGGTCACTCCCACTGCTGTCAGATGTTTTATTAAAAATTTATACCAGTTCAAATAATCAGGAAGTGAATTTACTGTGTTTACTTCCTGATAGTTCTAACTGACAGGAAGTGAATTTACTGTGTTTACTTCCTGATAGTTCTAACTGACAGGAAGTGAATTTACTGTGTTTACTTCCTGATAGTTCTGACAGGAAGTGACTCAGCAGTTTCGATCGCATTCTATGGAGAACTGTATGTCTCTGACTTTTCTGACTTTCCCCTCCATTAGAATCTAACAGGAAATCTAATTAGAATTTGACCACTAGAGGGCACTACTAATGTAAAAAAACATGGGTTTAACCCCTTAGTGACGGCCGCGTGCAGACGCGGCCGTCACTTAACGCCCGTCTAACATTTTTTTTTTTTTTTTTAAACAGAATCCGGAGTCCCCGAACGGCGTGCAGCCGCGCGGGGATCCGGATTTCCTGGACGTACATGTACGTCCTCTGTCACTAAGTGACACCCACAGAGGACGTACATGTACGTCCATTGTCGCGAAGGGGTTAAACTGTAATAACTCTGGAAATATAAATCTCTTGGCAGTGGGAGTGCCCTTATTTTACTCAATAGGAAAATCCCTACAATACATATTTTTTCATAAAAAAAGTTTAGTGCTCCTTTAAAAGCAAGTATCTCAGTGAATACCGCATTATATTAAAACAAAAATGATTATAGATTCAGTGCAAAGGCGCATTCAGATCAAGCCAACATTATTACAGGTGATAGTTCCCCTTTAAAAATCAGCAAGAACATCTCTTTTTTTCTCCCTAGAGAACAGTTTGCTTGCTCCTTGATTGCACTTCTTTAGCTTGATGAAGTCCCTATGGCCCATGTTTATAAAGACAAACTGGAGTTATTGTGTTGTGCACCCTTCCGATCCGTTAAAGAGTTAGTACGTCCCCAGCAGTGAAAGGAAAGAAAATATTTAAAGGGATAGTAATACTTCATATTATCTTTATTTTATTTTGTAGGCATTAAAAAAAAACATGAAGAATGATATAAGTCTTATCTCTCAAACCTTTATGGTTTGAGAGATATTCGTAAGCAAAGTTTCCCCTCCCGCCCCTTTTACCTAGTGTAAGCCATCTCTTCTCAGATGTGGAATCCAGTCCATAGACCAAACAGATAACAGCAGGGGACAATCTTCTTCCTATGAGAACAATGAAATCCCTGCCCCCCTTGACAAGTTTTTCAGGTTTTTCCCTTATCTTAATTGAAGATTGTCCCTCTCTGCAATCTACCAGGGCACCTCCCTTCTGCTCTGGCTGAGCAGTGTTACATCAGTAAAAGGGGCGGGAGGGGGATACTTTGTCATTGAATTACTCTTGAACTACAACTCTGACAGAGTTGAAATAACAGTCTCCAGAGTCCAAATACTATGATGATTAATTAGAGCTGCTTTTATTATGAAACATTACTATCCCTTTAAAAGCAGGCTTCTAGGGTAGCAGCAAAAAAAAGTGTGCATTTCTTTGAAGATGCTCAGTCAATAACGGGAAGGGGTGTGGAGCGATTCAACCGAAGTGAGACATGCCAATCTAACAGACCAAAAGCAGGAAATGATGTGGACTTCCTCCTCCGAATTAGTCTGATAAGGGGCATCCAGACTAAACATTACCAGAGTAAGAACTGTACTACAGGGGTGTTAACCTGATGCTCATTTCCAAAACCGCAAAATGCCAAGCCGCAGCTGGGTGATGATCAGGAGACTTGGATTAGAGCAGTGTTTTTCTAGCCTTCCATTACCTTGGGAATTCAGCCTTGCCTGTCTCCCAGGCGACGCTGCTTCAAGGTACACTTGCCTCGTCCTCCAGTTTCCTAAAAACTGTTGTTCACATGGAGACTTCATTCCTCACCATCTCACATGGCTTGCACAGTCCCCCCCCCCCCCCCCCCACACACACACACACACACACACACACACACACACACACACACACACACACACACACACACACACACACACACACACACACACACACACACACACACCAGGTATCACAGCTTCTCCTCCTCACTCTAAGTACTGAATACCAAGTTCATTTCTGACAGT
Organism: Rhinophrynus dorsalis; assembly: GCA_037306005.1. Lineage (NCBI taxonomy): Eukaryota > Metazoa > Chordata > Amphibia > Anura > Rhinophrynidae > Rhinophrynus > Rhinophrynus dorsalis. Next base: position 384,052,510 of record CM074724.1, read on the forward strand.
GTTCAACTGTGATCATTCCTACGCAGGAGAGTGTGCGTCTGTCTGTCTGTGCTGTGCATCTGTCTGACTGTGCTGTGCATGCATCTGTGCATGCATTTTTGCATGCGTCTGTGCGTGCATGCATGCATCTGTGTGCGCGCGCGTCTGTGTGCGCGTCTGCCCGTGCGTGCGTCTGCCTGTCTGCCCGTGCGTGCGTCTGCCCGTGCGTGCGTCTGCGCATGCATGCGTCTGCCCGTGCGTGCGTCTGTCTGTCTGTGCGTGCGTCTGTCTGGCTGTGCAGTGCATCTGCCTGTACCTGTGCATTTCAGTGGTGGTAATGGCATTGCTCAGAGCAATAATGAAATGAAAAAGCCACAAAGAAATTAGTAAATCTTAGCTTTCTTGCTTTATGAAATCGTTATCTCTGTGTCACTTTGCAGCCAACAGTCAGCTTCCTTTGTCAAGGTCAGATTAGGGTCACCTAACGAGGAGAACAGAAACTGAGAGCAAATATACACGGACGACATTCTACCCTGTGAGTGCTGGAGGGGTGCGAAGCAATGGGTTAGATACCGCTCTGGCACTCAGAGGGTTAATCAGCCACCATTCCCTTGTGCCCGCTAACTCCCTTAGTGATCTTTTTCCTGTAATGAGGATATAAAAGTCCGGCGTGTTGAGATTTCGCTAATGACAAATTCATAGGAAAATTTTCTGCTTTAAAAACATTTTCAGACGTTTATGCCCCGGCACAAACGTATTGAGGAATATAAGGAACTTGTTGCATAAATTACGTTTTGGTCAACCAGTTGCATTAAGGGATGCATATTTTTTAAAATGGACGTGTGTGTGTGTGTGTGTATGTATGTATATATGTGTATATATATGTATATGTATATATATATATATAACCCTTTGAGTGCCCCCTGGCACTGAAAGGGTTAACTACGACAGCAGACTCTAATGAATATGTATGAATATCTTTATGTGGTGCCACACAGTTTACACAGCAACTTACAATAGACATCCTGTATAATAATTCGCTAGGATGTTTGTCAGAAGCCGTCATGCTCAGTAGAGACTGCCCACGCTGCAGTCAATCACAGTAGAAAATGCCTGCGCTGCAGTCATGTGGAGTACAGAGTGCCCGACCGTGCCGCGACTGATACGGAGTTGGACTCTCCGAATTCAGACCGTAGTCCTCTCTGTGCACCTTCCTGGGACAGTGCGTATTCAGGCGCTCTGTACTGCGAATGACTGCAGCGCGGGCAGTTAGCAGAGAGGCTCCAGGTACCAGCCAAGGCTGCTGGGTGGCACTGTGGCCCATGTAAATGGCCTTTTAAATTAGTGTTACAATAAATAAGAGGAGATAAAATAAGAAACAGTAGGAGAGGGAGGTCCCTGTCCCAAGGAGCTTACAGTTTAAATGGGTAATTGGAGACGGACTACAGCGTATGTGGTGTGATAAGTACTGAGATTACAAGTGCTGAGTTTGGCCAAAGGCAGTGCATGGTCCTAGTGCTCCAGAAGATAAGATATCAGGGTAGACTTAAAGACAGAGGGGGATTGTTCTAGACGTAGGGAGAGGGGTATGGCGTTCCATAGGTATGGAGCAGAAAGCGAGAAAGGTTTGAGAGGGGAGAGGGCAGAGGGTGTGGATGGTGCAACAAGAAGGGCGTTGTGTGCTGAGCGGAGGAGGCAGTCAGGAACATAAGAGGAGATGAGGGAAGAGATGTAAGGAAAAAGAAAACATGTAAGGAATAGAAAGGAGACTTTATGGAAGGACTAGGAAAGGAGGTAGTTAATGGGAGGCTGTGTCATGCTAACATACTTAATGGTAATATGTTGTTTCTCCACATTCCAGATAGAAGAATTGCAGGCAAAACTCCAGCACGCAGATAACGACAGAGAACAGCTACGAACGGATCTAGTGCACGAACGAGAAGCCAGGGAACATTTGGAAAAAGTAGTGAAAGACCTACAAGAACAGCTGTGGGCTACACAGAGCAACCTTCCCTGCAGCGAACACACAAGGAAAGACGTTGAAAACTAACTCAAAACTATAATAAATACCTTATCTATTCATATACAGAGTTCTATGTATATGCACAGGAAGGGCAGGAGAATGCGCGATGTATGCATGTTTAGGTGCATGGGTGAGTGGATGGAGAGTGTGCTCTAAGCACACACAAACATGAACTTTCTTAAAGGAGAACCGATACCTCTTAATAATAGTCCTTCTCTTATCTTACTATAGCCAGAAAATCCTAACGACCCTTATGAATTTTGACCTTTTTGTTCAGTTAGCCATATCCATGGGTGCAGAAACATAGGACCTCAATCGATGCTCGCTGCACAGTCTTAACCCTTTACAGATGAGAGGGGCATACAACGCATTGCATCAAGCGCCCCTCTCGTCTGTAAAGGGTTAACCCCTTAAGGTCCGACGATCCCACGGTGTCTGGTCCTTTAAGGACCAGATAGATGAGTTCGACGTGCCGTCCCACATGACTGATCCCGTGGGGCGGCACATCGAAAGGAGGACTGAAAGAGATCTCTCCGGTCTTGGAGCTATCGACTTCAGTCCACGGTATTACTCCTGCAGGAGCGCTGTGAGTAAAAGTACGTGACGTACCAGGACCGTCACTGGTCCTTAAGTGCCGGACCAGCGTGACGGTCCGGGTACGTCACAGGACGCGAAGGGGTTAAAGCACTGATTTGTTAAAGAACTGATTGATGATGATGTCTCTTGAACAAACAGCCGTTAGGGTTTTCTGGCGATCGTATGGTAAGCATGTGGGGCCTGTTATTGGGAAGTGTTGGTTTCCTTTAAAAGTTGGAGGGAAAATGTTACTCTAAACAACAGAAGCACTGAACTATGCCTCTTTCGAATCCACACAGCACAACATCTTACTGTGCCTCGGACAGATTGTTATAAACTGAGTCCTTTTGACTCCGGTGAAAACTTTTTTCTTTTTTTTTTTTTATTTTCTACAAGACAACTTCAAGAGAATAGCAGCGTTCGGCAAAGTCAATGTTGAAGAGAAGCGGGCATGAGCTGACCTTTTACACACCGTTCTTTTGCTTGCTTGGAAACTCTTTGGGATTTACATTTTCTTATAAGCTATTTAATATAAAAAAAAAGATATATTAAAATGATGAGAACATTCTAAAGACTGTATTCAAAACAGAAAAAAAAAATCCTATCAGATTTTTGTATAATGGACCTGAGATTCTTGATGCACAATTTTATCGGACTTGTTACAGGCTTTGGGATTTCTTAAAGAAGCTCGCTGTACTCCTCACGCCCCACTCTCAACGCCATTCATGTCAACTGTGCAATGTAATTTGTAGCAAGCCATCACTAACCTTGTCAATTACAGATTCTTCTGCAGCAAATCGCTTTTCCATGGAAATTCTCAGAGCTCCGTCTTGGTTTAATTTTTTTTAGTTTATTTTTTAAAGCATATTTTATTTTTTTTTATTTTACCCCTTTTTTGTGCAGATGGAGACAAATATCTGTGCACATGTAGGGGAGGGCAAATGATGAAACAGGAGGAAAATAAAAATGTAACTGTTTTAACCAGTGTTCCTAAATCCCGCCATATTGGAAAATGACCTGGGGTATTGGATAGAGCTAAGACTAAGCCCACCATCAAAGAAGGGGGAAGCATCGGAACAGAACATAGAAAATAAATGTGGACTGACACAGCTTGTTGAAAGAATGGAACTAGAGTCTGGGAATCTGTATATTATCTGTAATCAGTTTTTGGTTAACTGTTATCCTATGTTACAACTATTGCTCAATTTCAGTATTTAATTTTTAAAGGATTGGTAAACTTTTATTTGGGGGGAAAAAAATCCATAAAACCTCCAAATATATTGTCAGACTTTTCTGTCGAGTAAAATAAGGGTTCTCCTGCTGCTGGCATTTGCTTTAATTCAAAAGTTATAATAGCACAAGCTGTCGCAAAGTGTTAGTGTGGTTACTCTCGCACTCTATAGAGGAAACAAATCCAGCGACTCGTATCTTTCATAGAATAAAACAGAATGAATATCTGGACAAAAAGGTAGTATTGTTAATGTGAAAAAAAACACTAATAATGGTTTTATCTTTAATAACTCTGAAACAAAGCATCTTCCAGCAGTTCATAATAATGGTTTACTACTCCTTGACTCCTTTGAGCGCCAGAGGGGTGCACAACGCGTTTTGAAGCAGTGCCTTGAACATATCTCTGGCACTCGTGGTTAAGTCAACCTCGCTGTGCTATGGTATTTACTTAGTGCAGTAGTTATGTTATTGAATACAAAAAAAAAAGGCAGAAACTCTTGGTCTTCTATAGATAAGACTGCATTGTTGATACAGGACTAAAATGTCTATAATTTTAGGATAGAGACCCCGTCCACTAAACAAAAAAAGATTAATTCAGATTTAATTTTTATGTATACACACATAAAACTGCACTTTTCTTCCACTAATTGTTTTTTATATATATATATATATATATATATATATATATATATATATATATATATATATATATATATATTTTAAAATGACGCACAATAAAATATGCAAAACCATCTCTGACAAAACTACCGTGCTATATCAAGATTGTTTTTGCTCCAAAACATGAAAGATTTATTCTTTGGTTGTTAGGTCATGTTTATTAACCCTTTGAGTGCCAGAGGGGTATTCAGCGTATGCGTTGCGTACCCCTCTGGCACTCAAAGGGTTAAGCTAATGAGGTGCAATTCTGGGGTGAACCAGTTAACACAGCGGGAAGGGGGGTGCAAATAAAAATGCCCATGATTTAAAGTCTGCTTTTGACCCCTATTTAAATGAATGATAATTTTGGGGAATTGTCCCTTTGTCCCCCTGCAGTGCCAGAATCGCACCTCTGTAGCTTAACTTAAACCCTTTAAGTGCCAGATGGGTACCCTCTGGCATTCAAAGATTTAAACCTTAAATGCATACTGCTTAAAATATTATGAATAAACCAAAAGCGTCACCCTATCCTAAAATTGTAGTTCTTTAGTTACATAGTACATACATGGATACAATCCAGTGTTCCCTGCCTCAGATAATTGTTTGACAATAAAGTTGGTTGAAGAGCTTTTGGCTTAACAGTGCTGGGTTTTTAAAAGTAAGGTGTTAAAGGGCCATACTCACAAAGAAAACGTAGAGATATTCTGGAACAAGCCAACTACGCTATACAAGAAAAATTAAGATTTTCCTCATATGCCCTTGGATTTCGGTCATGTGTTTAACCCCTCAAAGGCTACAGAGGTCTTCAGCGCATTGTGCTGGGGACCTTTCTGGCATTCGTGGGGTTAAAAGCACAATTTAGATCCATGGCAATTTTTATTTTATTGTGTAGTTGATTTGTCCAGAATTGCTTCACATCATCTTTGAGCCTATGACCCAAAGAGTGTTATGGAAAGGTTATATTTGAATTGGTCCTGGGGTGTGATTTGAAAGTGATTTTTAAAGAGTTTTGTTTTCAACTTGGTTTTTTGAATTTAGTTGGGTACTTGCAAAGAAAACATTCCCCGAGGTTGAGAGTCGGGTTGGTAAACCTGTGGCTGTCCAGTTGCTGTCAGACTATACAGCTCCTCTCCTAGCGATGGGCTGTGTAGTTCAACAACTGCAGATCCACTAGTTGCCAATCTCTGTTATCAATGATCCTTAACACCTTTATTAAATTCAGCGAAAATGGTTGCAAGTTGACATGGTCTTGTACAAATTCTTATAAGATTATTCTGATTAAATATTTTAACTACTTTAGCTTTGCAATATCCAATTCAGGTCCCTCGTGTTTTAACAAGGCTTCTTCAGTTATTGCTAAATCTGTAATGCAGGCTTAGTCCTATATTGGAACCTCAACCCCAACGGCTGAACTTCTCCCACCCCACAAACCAGCCGTTGGGGTTGAGGGGAGTTCTGCTAACCAACATCTGGCAGTCCAAAGAATTGACTACCCCTGTAATAATGAATGGACCTTCATTCTAAGTATGCACAAAAATATTCATATTTTATTGTAAAATATATTATCAAGTTTCAAAAGTATCTATCTTCTAAGAAAAGAAAATATCAGAATAAAAAAAAAATAATAAAATTATATTTTCTTTTATATCTGAAGCATTTCTGATAGGACTGCAAGAGCCTTGCCAGTCATTCTTTGAGTGTCAGAGAGTTATCAGACTGAGGTGTGGTGGATACCTTCCTGGCACTCGGAAGGTTAATGGGAAACGAAGTCCAAAAAATCCAGGTGTATTGATTTTCAACAGGCATCTTCTCTGTTCTACAGCAATTGCTAATGTCATGATTAGAAGATAAACTAAATATGTGGACGTGGGAATTAAATGTTTTTGTTCAGTTGAACCAAATTTCTACTGTACCCCCATGCCTCTTATTATTTGATATTCATTTTAACCCATTAAATGCCTGAGATGCATAGAGTTCTTTAGCAGCAACCAAGGGGGTCAGAAACCATTTATATGCAATTTTATATCAAAAGAGGCTAGGTGATTTCAGAACACAACCCCTAGTTCATCTGAACAGAATATGGCTGCTCCCACTTGGATTTTGACACTTTTCTACATAAAGACACAAATCTGACATTAATCAAACCAAAAGTAACTATTTTACATAGGGAATACCACTTTTTTTTAAAGGAAATTAACTTTTTTTTTAACTAATTTTTGAATGAGGTTTCCTTTTTTCATCTCCACCAAAGTCCTCCTCTCCACCCATTTGTCCAAGCTGATTAAATAATGTAATACAAAAAAAAAATGTATTTGAACACCTTAAAGGTGAACCAATAGCCCTCTTGCCTGTATTTGATTTTTAAAGGTGCAGTTTCACTTAGTCCAATACTAGCTTTTCATGGTTTTAGTTTTGCATTTAAACTTTTGTCTGTTTCTCAAGAGATGTGGGTAAAAATATTATTAATATTCAGTAGTTCAGTAATACGGCTCTGCAGAGACCCTTGTTTCAGAGACCTTTCTTATTTTTTGTGCCCTGAACATCAAAAGAAAATCTAACATTCCATCTTTGCCTATAATGATTCATTGGGGGTAGATTCACTAATTGGTGATAAAGTGGTGATGACTTCTCCAGTTTATCACGTCTCCAATTCCTGTGTTATTCTACTGAGCCTATTCACTAAAATTTCTTCAACTCTGGAGATCTTAGTGAATAGGCTTCAAAGAATAACCTAGGAACTGGAGAAGTGATAGTCATCACCAGTTTATCACTACTTAGTGAATCTCCCCCATTGTTCCCTGATGACATGAATGCTTTCCGTTGGGCTGTGTGAGTGAGACCATTTTTAAGAGAGGTGGGCAACAACTTTATGATTCAATAGCAGTCCAACAACTTCTATACAATCACAAGTTGACCACCCTTGTTTTATGACCATCCCAATACGCAAACAAACCTGAAATCAAAGAAACCTGTAGACATATCATTTTCTTGTACAGCTTCAGGAGAGCTGCTCATTCAAAATTTCAATTTGGCATTTTAATTTTTTAAAAATACTTGATATAATTTCGCCTATTTCAGTTTAATTTTTGTATTTGTGGTCCCGTCCAAAAGTGACACTGTCCACGCTTTTTGATAGGTGGTTATTAGCGAGCACAGTTCTGTTCTGGTTACTTATCAGTGTGCTTTTCTTGTTGATTGGAGGTATCCATTTTCAAAGCTACTTGATGTAACTTAAAGGGATAGTAATACTTTGTTTTATCTTTGTTTTATTTTGTAGGCATTAAAAGAACATGAAGAACAATATAAGCCTTATCTTTCAAACCTTTATGGTTTGAGAGATATTCACAAGCAAAGTTTCCCCTCACTGACCAAAATGGTCAAGTCTGCCATCTAGCTGTCAGATTTGGAATCCGGTCCATGGACAGGCTGTGGCTGTACAGCAGAGCCGAGATCACGAGATATAAGAACTACTTCATTCAAATAGTCTACAAAGTGTGCATGGTTTGCAAGCACACTTTTTAGACCCTTCCAATGAAATAGTTATTTTTATATCTTGCGATCTCGGCTCTGCTGAAGAGCCACTGGTTGATCTACAGACCAGATTCCAAATTTGACAGCTAGATGGCAGACTTGACCGTTTTGGTCAGTGAGGGAGAAACTTTGCTTGTAAATATCTCTCAAACCATAAAGGTTTGAGAGCTAAGACTTATATCGTACTTAATGGGTTTTTTTAATGCCTACACAGTAAAATAAAGATAAAACAAAGTATTACTATCCCTTTAAGCTGTAGACTGAGTATGCGATTTAAGTAGACAGTTCCTCATTGCTGCAAGTGTCGTTGCACCTTTTGAAGATGTCTGCTGAGATATTCTTGGGTTGGGAAAAATGACTGCACACACAATGCAATCCCTCATAAGTGTTTTTATCAAATATCCTTACGTCATAGTGGATCCGCCTTTAGCTGCTAGCGGGTCCCTCAAAAGTTTAAAAGTAAAGAATGTATATATACACATAAAGACTGTGTTATAGGTCACACATTCCCTTGTGAATGACCTCTTGCAGTAATGTTTATTCTGCTGTGCTTTGAGCAATTCTCTTAAAGTGGATCTATCACATATAGAAAAGTGATGCTCGTTAGTTAGAGCATTTAGAGAAAAAGTTAAACATGTTAGTAATTTTTGAAAAAAACCTGTTATCTGCGCAAAAATTCTAATTTAAAAGGTGCCCAGCAGCCTACTTCCTGCTTGCAGCACTGCCTTTGTTCCCATCCCACTACCCAGCATCCTCCAATGACGGAGGATGTCTGTCACTAAACTGGAGCGATCTTATTGGCTAGATATCGATCTCTGCCAATGAGATCGCTCCAGCTTATAGAAAGAAAGCCTCCGTCATTGGAGGATGCTGGGTAGTGGGACGGGAGCAGAGGCAGTGCTGCAAGCAGGAAGTAGGCTGCTGGGCAAATTTTAAACTTGAATTTTTGCTCAGATAACCTTTTTTTTTTTTTTTTTTCTTTTCTTAAAATGAGTAACAAATTAAACTTTTTCGCTAAATGCTCTAACTAATGAGCATTACTTTTCTATATGTGGTAGATCCACTTTAACGCTTTGAGTGGCAGAGGGGTATGCCACTCAAATAATTAATGTGTCCAGTACTTGAGGGCATTGCATCTCATTTGCATGGGTTACAATCCCTGCAGACATTAAATACTTTCCCTTCATCAAGTGCAATGCAGAAGACGATTATAGGTTTTTTTTGTTTTTTTTTTTTTTGTTTTGTTTTTGTTTGTTTTTTTTAAACACAAGGTTACATTTTATTGCTTTTTTGTATTTTTTATGTCTTATTTTCTGCAATTATTAAAGGAAATTCATATGCATGGAATTAAAACCTCTGCCGTACTTATAATCCGGAATGGGCATTAGTTAAAAAAAAAAAAAAAAAAAAAAGAAGAAAAAAAAACTAGTTCCTTTTTTATGTTCTGTTTTACATTGCAAATAGACCCATTTGCAGGTTTGTGTTAGTGTTTTTGTTTTTTTCAGCCCTTTTTTTTCAAGGGCGAAGTGGGGAGAGTTTAAATGCTGTTTGGTGCATAGTTAACCTTTCGTCTTACTTCAAAAGTTTTTGTCATGCAGTACACATTTTCCGAATTTATAGAAATTAACACAGAATGATGGAGGTAGACCCGTGATTTTGTTTTGTTTTTTATTTTAATTATTATTATTTTTTTAATAATAGCTGCTCATCTCATAACTCTTTGAGTGGGGCCCCACTGGCACTGAAAGGTTTAAAGAGTTGTGTAAACCTCTGCCCCCAACACTTCTCGCTGCTTGGTTTAACCATTTGTGTATCAGGAGGATGTCACAATGCATTGGCCACCGTTCTGGCACTAAAGTGTCCTTCAAACAGAGGCAAACCATTTTTTTTTTCTTTTTTCTCCCACAGAAATATTATATGTCTTACATATATTTTGTTGCGATTGTAACCTGTAGGTCATACAATAACATATTTCTGCAAGGAATATTAATCCGTCAAGGACTGGAGGGATGAGCGGCGTACTGCTACAGAATGTGCTGGTGTCCCATCTGGTCTCTATAGGGTAAAAACCAGGCACTACACTGAATTAAAAGACCAATACCTAAGATTATAGCTGTAGAATAGTAGCTATAGAGTTATAGAAAAGAAATTTAGCCAAGTGGGACTTATCTTGTCTTTATATAAAGCCGTTCTATTTTATCTGCTAAGACTGAAAATCCAGTTTTTCCTGCCATATTCACTGTTCGATATTACCCATGTTCAGTGCCTTGCTTCCTTGTCGGACATTGTGCCTTTAAATGAATCCATAGCATTAGCTCCCAGGCGTCTTGCGATCTTTAATTCATGGAAAGAGCCATCATCTCGATAGGAGAGGTTCTGAAAATGCCTTTGCTGCTGTTTACGTTTAATGCCAGGGCTTTAATAGGGTTCTCACTGTAGGGCTGCAGAAAATCTAGATTGCTCTGCATTCCCCTGTAACCTGGGGGAGATGTTCAAATATAACTAAAGCCATAGATGCTGCTTCTGTGTCTTGCACAGCGTTACAAGATACTTAAAGAGATAGTTTTGGTTAGCTATTACTGCAAGCTCGATTCTTCAACATACATTTTCATAAAAAAACAAACCTTTCAAAATGCTCATAGCATTGCTTTTGTTTTATTTTAATTAAGTGTTCCCCTCTCACTCCTTTTCCTTATGTAATGTTACCTCCCCATAGATCTGAAATCCGAGCGCTTGACCGAAAAGATGACAGTCTTGTGGCTATGAGTATAAGGAAAACCCTGAACCCCTTAATTAGGAAGGGCAGGATTTTCCTTATGTTGACAGAAGATTGTCCCTCATTGAGATCCATCTGGACAGGCATGCTGGTCTGAGGGGAGATATAGTGACTTATGGAGAAGGGGTGTGAGGGGGACACTTTTGATTAAAATAAAATGACAACGTTATGAGCATTTAGAAAGGAACGTTTCATTGTACAATTGTATATTGAGGAATCGAGCTAGCTGTAATATGTAACCTTTACGATGTCTTTAAATGCCTGGACAAAGCTGCATTTGGATTTGAACCCTAGGCTTTCATGTAAGACAGGGTTAGCCTATCTTTGTTATTGTAGCTGTTGGGGAACTGCAGTTCCTGACATTTCCAACCAGCAGATGAGGGATGATGTGAGTTATCGTATCCAAAAGCTGAAGGGCTAAAGAATTGTCTCCCCAAATGTAAGATGTCGATTGGCCATCCTTCAAAGCAGGTTAAGTCCTGTGGCTGCTTCCAGGACTACAACTCCCATCACCATGCATCAGCCAATGGCTGGTGGGTGGTGATGGGAGTTGTAGTCCTGGAAGAAGTCAGAAGACTCCATGTTGTCCACGGCTGCTTTAATGTATCACCAACAATTTTTTTTTTTATAAATGCCTGTTTAGTTTAATCTGGATGGAAAATCTTAATGGCCGCTATTAGTCAGTGCTGCTTGGATTGGTTCTCTGGAATTAAGCGTTAAAGAGTACTGGACATCCTCTCCACTCAGACGGGCATGATTCTTGTTTGCAGGATGCCAGGACCTGAAGCTCCTCCCATTGTAGTATGCAGAGGAAGGAATGTAGCGTCTTTGAGTCTGACGACAAAGAAACGTGTTCACCTTTGATGGAATGATGTCCAGTACTAATTAGGGATTTATTCTCAAAGAATTGTTTCATAATAGCCTTTAGGATTTTCTTCACCATTTAAAGTAAGTGGATATTTATTATTAAGAGACGTTTAATGCTCTGGCATCCAAACGGCTCTGGCATCCAAGAGGTTTAGTTGCGCTAGATGACTTGAAGCGCCTCTTCACTTTGCCGGATATGATGAATCGCTAGTGTGTATACATCCATACTTTATTTGATGATGTTGTTTATTTATTTTATTTTTATGTTGCGGTCTATAAAAACTGACATTTTTTATTTTTTAAAAATTATTACTCCTTACCGCCGGTTCGATGATAAGTTTGTTTTGTTGTGGTGACCATCAGAGTTCACGTCCACAGGCTGGAGGCTGACCTTTCTACCTTCCGCTACGCACATTTGTTGAGTTTTAGAACTGTGTACGGAATAAGGAAGTAGAACGATTTTGCTGGAACTGCTTTGCCATTCTCATTGACTTAAATGGGGAGTTTTCAGCCATTGAATGCAATAGAGATCTCCAACCTCTCTACCTGCATTGCCCCATTTTGGCATATGGACCATGGTTTGAGCTAACTTGGCACATATATGGATTTAATTTTTTTTTTTTTCCTGTAAAACAGGACAGGCTTACTATATCCTCTGTTAATTTGGTTGTAGATTACTAATGGAATTGCTCCAAAGCATCCTCTAACAATGACATTTTTATGTGCAATCATAATAGATTGATTTGTATGCTTTTAACTTGTATTTAATCCCTTAAGAACCCCTGACATGCCAGGACCATCCTGAGTAATCTTGCATTAAGGACCAATGACGGTCCTGGCATGTCATGGAATTCACGCCGCTCAGCACCCCTGAATCAGATCCACCAAAAACAAAAAAAAAAAGCTCCGTGGTTCTTAACTGCTGACCACGCGTTAAGAGGGTTAACACTTTGAGATCAATAGGGGTTTTCATTTTCGCCAAGTCTTACGTTCAGTACATTTTACTTATATATACCCAAGTCTTTTTGTTTATTTTTTTTTTTTTTTTTTTTTTTTTTTTTTTTTTTTTCAAAATATCTTTATTTAGAATAAAAGAGAGTACAATACAGAAAAAAGCAAAAAGAAGCATATCGAAACGAAAAAGTCACATTCCTTCTCATACATATGTCCATAATAACATAAAAAGATAAGAAAACTCAACATACAAATACAATATTACAATGTTTTATCTATATAGCCATACACAATGTACAATTAGCAAAGTTTTTGAACATTAAACGAAACAGTCCTGTCTAATGAAGAGAAAATGATGAAAGGGAAAACCCTAACATACTTCTAATAAGAGGTATATCAGCATATCTATATATAAACATTTGTATGTTGGAAATTAACTGATAATAGGTCTACCAATTGTTAAGGAACAAAAGCAAGAGAGGAATGGAAAGCAGAAGAGAGCGGGAAGAGGAAGAGCGATGAGCGACATATATGTAGGAGATGATAAGTAGGGAAATAGAGAATGGAAGCTTGAAGAGGGGTGCAGGTAGATAAAGAGGTGAGAGCTAGGCGGTCCAGTGAAGTCACATAAGTTTTTGTTTATTTTTATATTTTTTGCATAAAGGACTACGTATATGTTTCCAGAACAGGCCACTACATATATTTCAATTTACTTGACCAAATGTGAGCCATTGGGAAAGGATTTGGAAGTCTCTCTACATACTATAATTAAAGCCATTGTTGGAGAGTAAAATGTCCTCTGATTTTCTTACCCGCCACTTGCCTTAGTCACACTTTTTGCTGCTAGCAATCTTGTTCGCCACTGTCCCTAAGCAGCGGTCTTATTTAAAATTCTGGACCTGCTTCTAACCATTCTGTCTTGCTTCAGTCTAGAACTGGTAGGCAGGTTGTGGAAGATCTGTGTTTTCTTAGAGAACTTTACATCTGAGAAACTCGGCAGGTAAATCCCATCTGAACTGAAAGCCTCTAGATTCAAGTCAAAAGATTAATCCTGGACCATGCAACCCATTTTTATATGGAGATTTATACCAAGCTTTGAGCGATAGAGGTTTTCTGTGTACTCGGCACAGAGAGACTGATGTGCTAATGGCTGGTTCACACTGCTTACTTTGTTGCAACAAGTTTTTTACGGGGCAGTTTACAATGGTGACTTTTACTGCTGCAGTCCTTTTAATGGCAACGTTGCACCTCTGCAACATGTGAACTAGGCCTAAGAACTGGCACAAACCAACTGGCATCATAGGGCAGAAATATACATTCTTCAAATCCCCTTTTGATTTAAAGCCGTTTTGTAACCTGTTGAATATTAGAGATTGCCTAGCAATCCAGTTGAGACCTCTCAAGCCTTAATGGGATGCAAAACGCCATTTAAATCCATCTAAATCTTCGTGTCCCTTCTTCTTTGTTGACTTGTACCAGTTCATCTAAGTAAATCAGCCTCTGGGGGGGTTGTTTTTGTGTGTAATTTCTATGTATAAAGCACTGCACTGCAGTGACAAGGCTTTTTAATGTCGAATGTCTAAACCATTCATGTAGATGCTATTTGACTCTCCCTCTGCTTCTATCACTTTGATAAATGATGTATATTCAATTTAATAACTCAATGTTTCTATACTAAAAATAAAGGGAAACTTAAACCAACAGCAATAACATTCATATCTATTCAACAGATACATTGTAAACCAATATTCTACTTTTACAAGTAAAACTAGCCAATTGTACAAAGAAATTCAATTAATTTGTAAATAGATTTTCTTTTCATTTTACACTGTTGTATTATAAGTGTATATGGTGTTTTTTTTTGTTTTTTTTTCCTTTTTTTTTGTTTTTTTCTAAAAAGCTCTTTATTACTTGCGAATTGTCTGGTTTAATTGGTTGTGTTTTTAACTCAGAATCTGTTAGAAAAAAATTGACATTTTGCAATTTATAAATATAGGTTATAACACTTTTTTTCCATCCTATTTTGTCCTTATTTTCATTGTAAAGTATTTTATTTTTTAAAAGAAAAACAGTTGCTTTTTTCATCATTTCTCACATTTTTAGAGGGAGGTTTTTTTTTTGTATCGGAAGAATTCACAAGAATGACAATTTTTTTTTTTTTTCGACTGAGGAAAAAAAATAATCTGCATATGTTATAGCCAATATCATTTCAACACATTTTTTGTTATCTTGTTTTTAATCCTATGCTGCTGCTAATGACAATATATTGAAATTTACTCAACTATTCTAGAACTATTTTTATGTAATTAATGTATGCTTTCTTGTTTATAAATGCCTGATTAAAAAAAAAAAAAAAAATAAGAAAAAAAGCTTAGCATATTTATCTATTTCGCTGTGTACCTTGTCAGTCCTTTTATACCTCTTTTTTCCAGTCCCTTTGCCCTCACACAGATAATATTGTAAAATAAAGGACTTTATGAGATTATGTATGAAAATAGCTATGCTTATATACCACAGTGACTGAATGTACAGTGTATAGACGCATTACCTAAAATAAAATTGTTTGTCCAGAAAAATATCCTCGTTGTTACTGGTAATTTTTATTTTATTAATGACGTATTGCAATATCTTAAAGGGATAGTAACAATTAGTAAAAACATATTTGTTGTACAATTAATTCTGCGGAGTAAATCAAAGGTACTTCCACTTCTGAGAGGTGTTTTATTCAAGAGTTATTAAAGCTCAAAGTTGAATTTTTTTAGGTGCAATATCTTAATGGCCTGAAATGTTACAATGGCGCTGTTGCAATATCATCCTATGGACATCTCTGGTCAGTTGACTATAAACCTCCATAGAATGGAGCAGCAACAGCACCACTGTAAAATTTCAGTTCACTGAGATATTGTACCTGGGGAAAAAAAAAAAAAAAAAATATATATATATATAAAATTTATATTTCCACATATTAAGTGTTACTATCTCGTTAAAGGGTTATTTTGTGTCTGTTTTGGAGTCATATGCACAGATGCAAGCCCCTGTTTAAATCAATGGGTGTTTTGATAGATTTGATTGATATCATACTGTCCAGTTGATATGCTCACGAATTTCTCATAGTTCTCTTTCTGCATAAGACCTTTACGGCTGTATTTAACCTTTTACAGACCCATGATATGCCAGGACCATCAGAGGTAAACTTGCGTTAAGGACCCATAAACAGTCCTGGCACGTCGTGGAATTCAGGGGTCCCCACGTGGCTGCATGCTGCTCAGAGACCCCTGAATTAATTTCTCAGAGGGAAAAAAAAAGGGCTAGGTCATCCTTAAAGGGATAGTAATACTTTGTTTTATCTTTATTTTATTTTGTAGACATTAAAAAAACATGAAGAATGATAGAAGTCTTATCTCTCAAACCTTTATGGTTTGAGAGATATTCACAAGCAAAGTGTCCCCTCCCGCCCCTTTTACCTAGTGTAAGCCATCTCTTCTCAGATGTGGAATGCAGTCCATAGACCAGACAGAAAACAGAAGGGGATAATCTTCTTCCTATGAGAACAATGAAAGCCCTTCCCCCCTTGACAAGTTTTTCAGGTTTTTCCCTTAATTGAAGATTGTCCCTCTCTGCAATCTACCTGGGCACCTCCCTTCTGATCTGGCTGAGCAGTGTTACATCAGTAAAAGGGGCGGGAGGGGGGTACTTTGTCATTGAATTACTCTTGTACTACAACTCTGACAGAATTGAAATAACACTCTCCAAAGTCCAAATACTATGATGATTAATTAGAGCTGCTTTTATTATGAAACATTACTATCCCTTTAAGTGCCTGCTGCGCAGCCAGTCATTAAAGCAGAACTTTCACATTGTATAACTTCTTCCTCCAATAATTAAATCTGAACTTTCATCCGCTGTTAAGTCGCCCTGCTATAATTAAGAAGGTAGCGACTAGCTTCTGAATATACGTTTTACCTTTCAAAAGTAGCCAGATCTAAAGAAATCACTAACTATAGGAGACTGACGGCCGGGTTTGCGCAGTCTGCACGTCTTCGCCGTTAGTCCCTTCCGGTGACCATATGGTGCACTGCAGTCTACACAATGGAAACCGGGACTGACGGCGCAGGCGTGCAGACAAGATGTCTGTGCTGTAGCCTGGGTTCCGGTCTCCTATAATGATGGATTTCTTTAGATCGGGCTACTTTTGAAAGGTAAAATATATATTCTAAAGCTAGTCGCTACCTGCTTAATTATAACAGGGCGACTTTATAGCGGATTAAAGTTCTGCTTTAAACATAAGGTGACTGGCTTCATAATAGTTCTATTAGCTCTCAAAAGTACCTGATTCTAAAGTGATCCTTAAAGGGATAGTAAAGTCTCAAAAAAGTATGTTCTAAATCGTAGCTGCACTAAAAAAACATTTAATGTGCTTAATCCTTTCTCTCAAACCGTTATGGTTTGAGAGATGTAATAAAATAAAGACCTCCGCTCCCTCCCCCTTCTCATGCGTCCACTGTAAAGCGGACATCATGAAGTCCTGCTTACGTGACCAGACGACGGATCTTCAGGAGCACTGTCATCTACATATCCAAGTATAATTACTTCATCGGAATGGTCCACAACGTGTGCTTGCAAGCCAGGCACACATTGTAGACCAGTGGTATTCAACTCCAGTCCTCGGGACCCACTAACAGGCCAGGACTTAGGGATTTCTCTGCTCGAGCACAGGTGTGGTGATCAGAGGCTCATTCACATTGATTAACTCACCTGTGCTCTAACAAGGAAATCATGTGATCAGAGGCTCATTCACATTGATTAACTCACCTGTGCTCTAACAAGGAAATCATGTGATCAGAGGCTCATTCACATTGATTAACTCACCTGTGCTCTAACAAGGAAATCATCGCATCCTGGCCTGTTAGTGGGTCCCGAGGACTGGAGTTGAGAACCACTGTTGTAGACCATTCTGATGAAGTAATTATAGTTAGATATCCCAATGTCAGCTCTCCTGAAGAGCCGCCTACAGTTGGGCGACCGGATTCTGACTCTGACAGCTTTACATCTCGTCAGGCAGAAAGGGGAGGGAGCGGAGGACTTTATTTTATTATATCTCTCAAACCATAACGGTTTGAGAGAGAGGATTAAGCGCATTAAGTGGTTTTTTTTAGTGCAGCGACCCTTTAAAACATACTTTTTTGGGACTTTACTATCCCTTTAATCTTCCGAGACTGACGGCCAGGTTAGTGCCACCTGAATGGTCAGTCCCTTCCGGTTTTGAGGTAACATGCAAGGCTTCCTAGAGGAGACCAGGACTGACAGCGCAGGCGATCAGACAAGATGTCGGCGCTGATGCCTGGATTCCGGTCTCTGAAGATTAAGGATTACTTTAGAATCTGGTACTTTTGAGATCTAATAAAACTATTTTGAAGCTAGTCGCTATATGTTTAATTATTGGAGGGCAGCTTTAAACAATGTGAAAGTTCTGCTTTAAGGGGTTAAGTAGATAAAGAGTTAAAATTCTGGGGCGAACCACAACCGCACCACAGTGAATAAGTAAAAATTCCCATTTATTTAAATGGGGATTTTAACACATTGAATGGTAAAGACGTCTACAGCAATCAAGTGGGTTAACCCTTTAAGTGCCAGAGAGGTGCGCTGGATACCTCTATAGCACTCAAAGGGTTGAAGAAGGCACCATTTAAATCAACATGAGTTCTTTTTTTCTGCATATCACAGACACATCCTTTCATCTTATGCTTATATGGCCCTTGATACTTTATCATACTTCGTGACTATAATTTACTTTACCTGAGATCTTGCCAACAGCCACAGTAGGTATATTTGTTGGAAAACCTTCACACTCAATAATACATTCCACAGCTGGGAAATGGGAATTCCTTCTTGACCCATTAAATGACAGAGGTTAATCCCAGGATCATGCCTCGTCATTCAAAGTGATTCAGTGTCTGTCATCTTCATAAATCCCTAGGACTTCAAGAGAGGAAAAGGTCTTGTGTTTAGATAAAACATACACCACAACTCATCTTAAATGGACACTATGACCTAAAAACAAAGTTTATTTTGTGTAAAGAGTGGTACCGTGTTGGCCATAGGAAATGCAGGCTACTAGTAGTAGAGTAAAAATGATACTTTTATTGGCTATCTGAGTGGCTTTGGTTACAAGCTTTCCAGATTATTAGGTCTCTTCTTCAGTAATAGTGATAATAAGGTTCTTATTATGCCTGAATATCAGATCTAGTTGTCTTGAAAGCTTTCATCCAAAGCCACTCAGTTGGCCAATAAAAATTGATTTTGAAACCTCTTTCAAAATCACCTATATGTTGTATTAGCTTTTTTTATGTTGAAAATTCGTTCCTGAGTTATTTAGATTTTTAGATGATGATAATTAAGGCATGTCGTGCAGGAATGTCCTGTCTTTAACCCTACGTTACTTCACCCACTCATTGCTAATTAGCCTTTTCAATGACAATGAGTGGGAGATAATGTAAACATTTTCTGGTGAAGAGGCATTGTACATTGAAACTCGCTGACCAGTCCAAACACAGACGAGTGGAGCAACAGGAGTGAAGCCGGCAGATTACAAACAACAACACATGTGCATTGACCGGTTACAAGTCTTAATACAAGAGTCATTCAAGTAAGCTTATTTCCTAAATGGACCTTACAGCTTGGGACCAATCGAAGAGGGACTTTCCAGGGTAGCTAATTATTACAAGAGCTCCAAACGAATGGCAGGTATTTTTATAAGAGCCTGCCTGCCGCATGTTTAAAGTAATGAAATATGAGATTGGATACCCGTGGCCCACATACGAAGGGATTTTACTGTGATCTATATTGAATAACAATATAATCCTTGCCTGTCCATATTTAGACTTTTATTCATCTCATAGTGATTCAACCATTTTACATTATGTTCCCATCCCCGTTCACAAATTCTTATTTTCAATAATATTTTATCAAGTCTGCTAAGAGTGTTTTATATATATATATATATATATATATATATATATATATATATATAGCTTATAATTTTAAGTCCTTTGCTACTAGCCAGACCTGAAAAGTTACTCATATATATATAATGTTTCTGTATTTGTGCAACCGACTCAACTCTTTGCTGTAACACACCAGGACATACTGGAGAAAACTCAATGTATTGTATTTTCCTAAATAAATAAATAAAAAACTATTGAATACATATGTTCATAATGCACTGCTTTGAGGGTTGTGCACTAAGGTGTGATAAAGTGGAGATAACGTCTCCAGTTTATCACTTCTCCAATTCCTATATTATTCTATGGAGCCAATGCACTAAGATTTCTTCAACTCTGGAGATCTTAGTACATAGGCTCCATACAATAACAAGGAAAGTGATATCACTGGAGAAGTCATCTCCACTTTATCTCCACTTTATCACACCTTAGTGCAGTGGTTCTCAACTTCTGTCCTCAGGACCCACTAACAGGCCAGGATGTTATGATTCCCTTGTTAGAGCACAGGTGAGTTAATCAGTGTGATTGAGCCACTGATCACATGATTTCCTTGTTAGAGCACAGGTGAGTTAATCAGTGTGATTGAGCCACTGATCACATGATTTCCTTGTTAGAGCACAGGTGAGTTAATCAATGTGAATAAGCCTCTGATCACATGATTTCCTTGTTAGAGCACAGGTGAGTTAATCAATGTGAATGAACCTCTGATCGGACAGGTCGCAGCAAGGGACAATCTTCTTACTGTGAACATAAGGAAACCCTGCCCCCCTTGACAGATTTTTCAGGTTTTTCCTTATGCTCACTGAAGATTGTCCCTCTCTGCGATCCATCCGGGCAGTCTTGCTGCTCTGAGGTGAGCAGTGTTACATCAGTAAAAGTTGCAGGAGGGGGATACTTTATCATTCAATTACTCTTGCACTACAACTCTGACAGTATTGAAATAACACTCTCCATGGGCCAAATACTATGAAGATTTTATTGTGAAACATTACTATACTGTTAAGAGACAGGAACATATAGGTAAAAATAATAATAATGTGTATTATAGCGTTTATCCTGAATAAAATGAGGGTACTTCCGCTGCTGAGATGTTATTCAATAGTTATTGCAGTTCAAAACTTCATTTTTTTTGGGTACACTGTCTCAATGGCCTGAAATGTTACAGTGGCACTATTGCTACACGATCCTATAGACAGCTCTGCTCAGCTGACCGTAAACCTCCATGGTAGCAGTAGCTCCACTGTAGCAGTCTTTAGGCCATTGAGTTCAAGTTTGATCTGACATTTGTGGCCTCCTTGTAATCTACACTCATGCATAGCTCATTCCTTCTAACACACAACTAACACTCCCTATTACTAGTCAGGAAGGAATATTAATAGAGTGTTAGGTGTACTTGTTGTAGCCGTACAACTACAATTAAAAATAAAAATAAAACCTCTCCAAAAATAGTTTTTTTGTAGGTTACTATAAAATTTGACTCATATGTAGCTCTCATGCTAAAATGATTGCTCACTCCTGATCTACAGTGTTACAGTTTTGAACGGTTAGATAGTCCCTCCAAACCACAAAAACCTGTCTCGGGTGTGAATTCCCAGCTTGTTATGGTGCCACGTTCTTGTAAGGTCCTTCTACAGTGTAGACACATCTGAAAAGGAAACGACTTCTACCAGCAAGGTGATCGGTGTCAAAAAGATTTAATATCTAGTTAATTGTATGTTATTGAGCCCTAGTCTGTCTGGCACCAAAAGTAAGATTAATAATTCATAGCATCAGTTTTTGTCCAGACTCCAAAAAATAACCATGGAAAGGAACAACACAGGTAGTTTGTAGGTCAACAATCCGAATCTAACAGAGTTTAACCCCTTAACGACGGATGACTTACCAGGTACGTCCCGCAGAAACTGTCACTTAGTGACAGAGGACGTACCTGGTAAGTCACGGAAGTCCGGGTCTCCATGTGGCTGCACGCCGCTTGGGGACTCCAGACTTGTTTAAAAAAAAAAAAAAAAAAAAGTTCCTCGGGCTTTAAGGTGACAGCCGCGTACGAACGCGGCTGTCGCTAAGGGGTTAAGCAACTATTGGACCATATGTATAAAGACAAAAGTGGAGTGAATCAGGGTAGAATTACACTATACTTAACAAATTTTACATTTATCTTAAAGGGATAGTAATACTTCAATTTTATCTTTATTATATTTTGTAGGCATTAAAAAAACATGAAGAACGATATAAGTCTTATCTCTCAAACCTTTATGGTTTGAGAGATATTCACAAGCAAAGTTTCCCCTCCCGCCCCTTTTACCTAGTGTAAGCCATTTCTTCTCAGATGCGGAATGCAGTCCATAGACCAGACAGATAACAGCAGGGGACAATCTTCTTCTTATGAGAACAATGAAAGCCTTGCCCCCCTTGACAAGTTTTTCAGGTTTTCCCTTATCTTAATTGAAGATTGTCCCTCTCTGCAATCTACCTGGGCACCTCCCTTCTGATCTGGCTGAGCAGTGTTACATCAGTAAAAGGGGCAGGGGGGGGATACTTTGTCATTGAATTACTCTTGTACTACAACTCTGACAGAATTGAAATAACACTCTCCAAAGTCCAAATACTATGATGAGTAATTAGAGCTGCTTTTATTATGAAACATTACTATCCCTTTAAATGGAGCTCTTGAGCCTTGTTGCTGGAGAGTTCTCCCAACACATTGCTTGGCAATATATCAGAGATCTCTATCATCCAACAGGAAAAGAAATATCAAGATAGACTAAAGGATCTGAACATGTATAGCTTGGAGGAGAGAAGAGAGAGGGGATATGATAGACACATTCACATACATGAATGGATATAACAAAGTGCAGGAGGGAAGTACATTTCAAAGGAGTAAAAATGTTAGGACAAGAGGCCATAGTCTAAAACTAGAGGGACACAGGTTTATATGTAATGTAAGAAAGTTTTACTTAACTGAAAGGGTAGTAGATAAGTGGAATAGCCTTCCAGCAGAAGTGGTAGACGTTAAAGGGATAGTAATACTTAAGTATTACTAATCCCTATATTAAAGTCCTATTAAAAATAAATGTATTGCCCCCAGTGTCATCTCTCAAACCTTTATGGTTTGAGAGATTATCGCTCCTACAGTTGCCCTCTCCCTCCCCGTTCCCCGAAGTCAGCATTGTAGCTGACTGAAGGGAAATCCGGTCTTAGATCATCAGGCGGCTCTGCAGCAGAGCCGCGATTGCTTTAATAAAATCAAAAATTTCACTAAAACTGTCTTCTACATGTGCTTGCAAACCAAGCACAAACCAAGCACACACAGAAGACCATTTCAGTGAAAGATTTATTTTTTATTAACGCGATCGCGGCTGTGCTGGAAAGCAGCCTGAAAGTCGTTCGACTGGCTTCCCTGCAGTTAGCTAGAACGCCAACTACGGGGAAGGGGGAGGGAGAGGGCATTTTTAGGAGCGATTATCTCTCAAACCATAAAGGTTTGAGAGATGACATTTATTTTTAATAGGAGTTTAATATAGGGATTAGTGATAATTAAGTATTACTATTCCTTTAATACAGTGATAGAATGTAAGCATGCATGGGAAAACCATAAAGGGATAGTGATGTTTCATAATAAAAGCAGCTCTAATTAATCATCATAGTATTTGGACTTTGGAGAGTGTTATTTTAATTCTGTCAGAGTTGTAGTTCAAGAGTAATTCAATGACAAAGTATCCCCCTCCCGCCCCTTTAACTGATGTAACACTGCTCAGCCAGATCAGAAGGGAGGTGCCCAGGTAGACTTCAGAGAGGGACCATCTTCAATTAAGATAAGGGAAAAAGCTGAAAAACCTGTCAAGGGGGGCAGGGCTTTCATTGTTCTCATAGTAAGAAGATTGTCTCCTGCTGTTATCTGTCTGGTCCATGGACTGCATTCCACATCTGAGGTGAGCAGTGTTACACTAGGTAAAAGGGGCGGGAGGGGAAACTTTGCTTGTGAATATCTCTCAAACCATAAAGGTTTGAGAGATAATACTTATATCGTTCTTCATGTTTTTTTAATGCCTACAAAATAAAATAGAGATAATACGAAGTATTACTATCCCTTTAAGAGTATATCCTGTTTCTCTGTTCAGTATTTTCATACAATAGATTCCACAGTACTGTACAATGTGTATAGTATAGGGTTTTTCTTCCTGAGTAAAGCAGTATTATACCTTAAAAAAGGTAGACCCCTTCTTGGACAATACAAAGTCCAAGAGTTCTATAGACTAGGAGAAATGCCCATTGCCTATTGTGACAGGAAGTGATGTCACTGTTGGGCTAAAGAAAATGGCTTCCAGACAGAGTTCTACACACCACAGAACTGAGCCTTGATCCTGACTTCAAACAGGAGCAGCAGTGCATTTTGTGTTGTAGTGTAATGCTATTCTAAGGTTTTGGGTGTGATGTACATTATCTTGTAGCACACCACAGGCATTGCTTTCTGTCAGAGCAGTCTATGGGCAGTTCTCCCTCTACTGTTTAGAACTCTGTGGTGCGTTCTTCTCTCCGCAGTGTCCATGAATGGCAGAATTGAGATGTGGTCACCCTACCACCTAGTGTCCAAAAGGCAGTTTTTTGTTTTTTTTATGAACTCTGTGGGAGATTGTGAGTCATAGACTATGGTTCTGCATAGTAAGTGATAGGAACAACACCTTTTTCTGGCCACAGTAGAAAATTGCAGTTTACATAGTAACATAGTAAATTAGGTTGAATAAAGACACAAATCCATCAAGTTCAACCTTCGCCTCATACCTCAGTAACTGAGAATTTTATAGCTTTCCTGCTACCAAGTAAGTTAGTCTTTATCAGACCTTCCTGATCAGTCTACTTATAAACAGTATAACTCTGTATGTTCCCTTTTGAAAGAACTGTATCTAATCTTCTCTTAAATGTATCCATTGTATCTGCCATAACCACCTCCTTGGGCAATGAATTCCACAATTTAACAGACCTTACTGTAAAAAACCCCTTTCTCTGCTGAAGTCTAAACCTTGTTTCCTCTAATCTCAAGGGGTGTCCCCTGGTCACCTGATCAGGCCTTGGAATGAATAGCTCACCGCAGAGATCCTTGTATTGACCTCTCATATATTTGTACAATGTGATAAGGTCTCCTCTTAGTTGTCTTTTCTCTAGAATAATAAACCAAGTTTGTCTAGTTGTTCCTCATACGTCAAGTCCTCTATTCCCTTAATTTTGTTGCTCTCCGCTGTACCCTCTCTAGTTCTAGTATATCCTGTTTCAGAACTGGTGCCCAAAATTGCACTGCATATTCATGGTGAGGTCTTACCAATGATTTGTATAATGGCAAAATAATGTTATCCACTCTTGCTTCGATACCTT
Organism: Rhinophrynus dorsalis; assembly: GCA_037306005.1. Taxonomy (NCBI): domain Eukaryota; kingdom Metazoa; phylum Chordata; class Amphibia; order Anura; family Rhinophrynidae; genus Rhinophrynus; species Rhinophrynus dorsalis. The sequence goes on from CM074724.1 coordinate 384,077,471, forward strand.
TTGTTATGCAAGACAGGATTTTCTTTGTCTTTGCTACTGCTGTTTGACACTGGTCACTGTTTCCAAGTTTGTAGTTCACAAGGATACCCAGGTCTTTCTCTAGCAATGAGTCCCCTAAAATAATTCCATTAAGTTCATAAGTAGCCTTGGGATTATTTCCTCCCAAATGCATGACTTTACACTTCCCCACATTAAACTTCATATTCCATATGTTTGCCCAATCTGACATTGTATGTAAGTCCCTCTCTTGAGAGAAAATATCCTGTTCTGAATGAATGACCTCGCATATTTTAAAACGTAAACAAATAGCTCATTTGGGTTATAATACCTTTTAACTGAATAATCTCCCTGCAGTGAGAGCACGTTTCTTTTAAACAGAAGGAAAACCTCTATTATGTATTATGTATTTTATTAATAAAAATTACACTGCTCCTTTAAACATTCTCAGTGGATTAACTCTTTGAGTGCCTGTGCAATACATCGGATAATCATGGTATTCAGAAGGTTACACTTTGACCTGTATATCTGTACATGTTGAAACATGCATTTTCATATGAGATCAACTTATAATTTAGCTTTTGTGCTCATTTAAAAATGACCCAGTGGAGTTTTCGTCTCCAAGCAAAGGTTGCCTGAAACGCGTGGATGAGTGTCTTAAATCTTTTTTGATCAAAGATGTAACTAATTCACTGATCTAAGCAGAAGCTAGCAAGCAGCTCTCATATTAAGACCATCAAATGAATTAAAAAAAATAAGCCATTCGTCTAATCAAGTTAAAATTTTCCCGGTAGTTGTGCACCGGATAAAATACCATGTCAAGTGAAATTTACAGTTATTTACACCCTTTAGTCATTGAAGGGCCTTATGCGGAAAGGCAAAGAGGATTTGAAATTCTGGAGCAAACCAACTGTACTATAAGGGACAAATTGAATTTACCTTTGATTTAATGGGTACTTTTTAATGTATTTGGGACCTCTGTAGCATTCAAGGAGTTAAAAGTCCAATTAAAATTAAAGTGGATTATGGAAAATTTTATGTACCCCTTAATGTGCAGTTGGTTTGCTCCTTAATTGCCCATCATTTCTACATAACACCCACAGAGGCTGATTTGATCCTGGATTCCACTGGAGTGAATTTGCGGGCAGTGGAGGTTATATAGGACATATGGAGAACTGAAGTGGACATGCTGCTCAGGTAATGTGGGCTAGTCAGTGAATTGCTGGTAGTGGAGAGGAGGTTATAGTTAGTATGGAGAGCTGCAGTGATCATTCTGCTCAGGCAGTGTGGAATAGTCAGTGAGTTGTTAGTAGCGGAGGTTATAGTTAGTATGGAGATCTGGAGTGATCATACAGCTCAGATAGTGTGTAATAGTCAGTGAGTTGTTAGTAGTGGAGGTTATAGTTAGTATGGAGAGCTGGAGTGATCATACTGCTCAGGTAGTGTGGAATAGTCAGTGAGTTGTTAGTAGTGGAGCGGAGGTTATAGTTAGTATGGAGATCTGGAGTGATCATTCTGCTCAGGCAGTGTGGAATAGTCAGTGAATTGCTGGTAGTGGAGAGGAGGTTATAGGAAGTATGAAGAGCTGCAGTGCGGATACTGCTCACGTTGTGTGGAATAGTCAGTGAGTTGCAGATAGTGGAGAGGAGGTTATAGGAAGTATGGAGAGCTGGAGTGTTCATACTGCTCAGGTAGTGTGGAATAGACAGTGAGTTGTTAGTAGTGGAGGTTATAGTTAGTATGGAGATCTGGAGTGATTATACTGCTCAGGTAGTGTGGAATAGTCAGTGAGTTGTTAGCAGTGGAGGTTATAGTTAGTATGGAGAGCTGGAGTGATCATACTGCTCAGGTAGTGTGGAATAGTCAGTGAGTTGTTAGCAGTGGAGGTTATAGTTAGTATGGAGAGCTGGAGTGATCATACTGCTCAGGTAGCGTGGAATAGTCAGTGAGTTGTTAGCAGTGAAGCGGAGGTTATAGTTAGTATGGAGATCTGGAGTGATTATACTGCTCAGGTAGTGTGGAATAGTCAGTGAGTTGTTAGCAGTGGAGGTTATAGTTAGTATGGAGAGCTGGAGTGATCATACTGCTCAGGTAGTGTGGAATAGTCAGTGAGTTGTTAGCAGTGGAGGTTATAGTTAGTATGGAGAGCTGGAGTGATCATTCTGCTCAGGCAGTGTGGAATAGTCAGTGAATTGCTGGTAGTGGAGAAGAGGTAAAAGGAAGTATGAAGAGCTGCAGTGCGGATACTGCTCACGTTGTGTGGAATAGTCAATGAATTGCTGGTAGTGGAGATGAGGTTATATGACAGAGAGCGGGAGTAAGCATGCTGCTCAGGCATTGTGGAATATTCAGTGAATTGCTTTCAGTTGAGTGGAGATTATAGGTATCATGCAGAGCTGCAGGGCGGATACTGCTCACGTTGTGTGGAATAGTCAGTCAACCGCTGGCAGTGGAGCAGAGGTTATAGGATGTATGGAGAGCTTGAGTGAGTATTTTTGTCAGGTAATGTGAAATAGTCAGTGAATTGCTGGTAATGGAGATGAGGTTATATAAGGGACAGAGAGCAGGAGTGAGCATCCTGCTCATGTATTGTGGAATAGTCAGTGAGCTGCTGTTAATTGAGAGGAGGTTATAGTTAGTATGGGGAACTGTAGTGAACATACTGGTCACATAGTGTGGAACAGTCAGGGAATCGCTTTCAGTGGAGCAGAGGTTATAGTCAGTATGGAGATCTGAAGTGAACATACTGCTCAGGTAGTGTGGAATAGTCAGTGAGTTGTTAGTAGTGGAGGTTATAGTTAGTAGGGAGATCTGGAGTGATCATACTGCTCATGTAGTGTGAAATAGTCAGTGAGTTGTTAGTAGTGGAGGTTATAGTTAGTATGGAGATCTGGAGTGATCATACTGCGCAGGTAGTGTGGAATAGACAGTGAGTTGTAAGTAGTGGAGGTTATAGTTAGAATGGAGATCTGGAGTGATAATACTGCTCAGGTAGTGTGGAATAGTCAGTGAGTTGTTAGTAGCGGAGGTTACAGTTAGTATGGAGATCTGGAGTGATCATACTGCTCAGGTAGTGTGGAAAAGTCAGTGAGTTGTTAGTAGTGGAGGTTATAGTTAGTATGGAGAGCTGGAGTGATCATACTGCTCAGGTAGTGTGGAATAGTCAGTGAGTTGCTGGTAGTGGAGAAGAGGTAAAAGGAAGTATGAAGAGCTGCAGTGCGGATACTGCTCACGTTGTGTGGAATAGTCAATGAATTGCTGGTAGTGGAGATGAGGTTATATGACAGAGAGCGGGAGTAAGCATGCTGCTCAGGCATTGTGGAATTTTCAGTGAATTGCTTTCAGTTGAGTGGAGATTATAGGTATCATGCAGAGCTGCAGGGCGGATACTGCTCACGTTGTGTGGAATAGTCAGTCAACCGCTGGTAGTGGAGCAGAGGTTATAGGATGTATGGAGAGATGGAGTGAGTATTTTTGTCAGGTAATGTGAAATAGTCAGTGAATTGCTGGTAATGGAGATGAGGTTATATAAGGGACAGAGAGCAGGAGTGAGCATCCTGCTCATGTATTGTGGAATAGTCAGTGAGCTGCTGTTAATTGAGAAGAGGTTATAGTTTAGTATGGGGAACTGTAGTGAACATACTGGCCAGATAGTGTGGAACAGTCAGTGAATCGCTTTCAGTGGAGCAGAGGTTATAGTCAGTATGGAGATCTGAAGTGAACATACTGCTCAGGTAGTGTGGAATAGTCAGTGAGTTGTTAGTAGTGGAGGTTATAGTTAGTAGGGAGATCTGGAGTGATCATACTGCTCATGTAGTGTGGAATAGTCAGTGAGTTGTTAGTAGTGGAGGTTATAGTTAGTATGGAGATCTGGAGTGATCATACTGCTCAGGTATTGTGGAATAGTCAGTGAGTTGTTAGTAGTGGAGGTTATAGTTAGTATGGAGATCTGGAGTGATTGTACTGCTCAGGTAGTGTGGAATAGTCAGTGAGTTGTTAGTAGTGGAGGTTATAGTTAGTATGGAGATCTGGAGTGATCATACTGCTCAGGTAGTGTGGAATAGTCAGTGAGTTGTTAGTAGTGGAGGTTATAGTTAGTATGTAGATCTGGAGTGATCATACTGCTCAGGTAGTGTGGAATAGTCAGTGAGTTGTTAGCAGTGGAGTGGAGGTTATAGTTAGTATGGAGATCTGGAGTGATCATATTGCTCAGGTAGTGTGGAATAGTCAGTGAGTTGTTAGTAGTGGAGCGGAGGTTATAGTTAGTATAGACAGCTGGAGTGATCATACTGCTCAGGTAGTGTGGAATAGTCAGTGAGTTGTTAGTAGTGGAGGTTATAGTTAGTATAGAGATCTGGAGGGATCATACTGCTCAGGTATTGTGGAAAAGTCAGTGAGTTGTTAGTAGTGGAGCGGAGGTTATAGTTAGTATGGAGATCTGGAGTGATCATACTGCGCAGGTAGTGTGGAATAGTCAGTGAGTTGTAAATAGTGGAGGTTATAGTTATAATGGAGATCTGAAGTGATAATACTGCTCAGGTAGTGTGGAATAGTCAGTGAGTTGTTAGTAGTGGAGGTCATAGTTAGTATGGAGATCTGGAGTGATCATACTGCTCAGGTAGTGTGGAAAAGTCAGTGAGTTGTTAGTAGTGGAGGTTATAGTTAGTATGGAGAGCTGGAGTGATCATACTGCTCAGGTAGTGTGGAATAGTCAGTGAGTTGTTAGCAGTGGCGGTTACAGTTAGTATGGAGATCTGGAGTGATCATACTGCTCAGGTAGTGTGTAATAGTCAGTGAGTTGTTAGTAGTGGAGGTTATAGTTAGTATGGAGAGCTGGAGTGATCATACTGCTCAGGTAGTGTGGAATAGTCAGTGAGTTGTTAGAGGTGGAGTGGAGATTATGGTTAGTATGGAGAGCTGGAGTGATCATACTGCTCAGGTAGTGTGGCAACTTTCCAGAGAAGTGGTTATAAACTAGTTAAGAAAGGTGAGTGGTATGTCTGGATTCAAGTGTAATGCAATTCAGTTCTTTAAGAATATCACAATGATGGGTATTGTAATAGATTAAAGAGCAAAGTGGCATAATGAATCATACAGAGTGTTGAGTTTACAAAGATGGTTTGTGGTGCAGAAGCATACATTACATCCCCACAGTCTATAACCACCATTAACATCAGTTATACAATATGTTTTCTCGTCAGGGGATGTCACAGTACCTTGTTTCCAGCGCCGCCCCTTCAGCGACGCTCGGCATCCTTCCACACGTCATCTGCAGGCAAGAGGCTTCAAGCATGCTGCAGGCCTCTGTTTTATGTGTGTTTGTTTCCTATAGTCTCCTCCTACCTACTTCCTCCCTCTAGCTGCTCCTCCTACCTACTTCCTGTAGAGGAGTTTAAAGGGCAGACTGAGTCCTGACTCAGTCACCCTTACGTTGTTGTTCTAAGCAGTTCATTTTCTAGTATTCCTGATTCCTGTGTATGATCCGACTTGTCTGTCCATCCATTCTGGTGTTGACCTGTGGCTCTGTCTGGCTATTCTCCTTGGTGTTGCGATTTGGCTCAGATATGCTTTCTGGTGCAAACCTGTGGCTCTGGCTGACTACCCACTCCGTGTATGACCTAGACTTGTCTGACTACCCTCTCTTGTTTTGACCTGGGGCTCTATCCACTGCGCATCCAGCATACATACGCTCCAGTGGATATCCTATCTGGTGCAAACCTGTGGCTCTGGCTGACTAACCGTTCCGTGTATGACTTAGGCTTGTCTGACTACCCACTCTGGTGTTGACCTGGGGCTCTATCCACTGCGCATCCAGCATTCCATCGCTTCAGTGGATATCCTTTCTGGTGCAAACCTGTGGCTCTGGCTGACTACCCGCTCCGTGTATGACTTTAGCTCGCCTGACTATCCTATCTGGTGCTTACTAGAAGGCTTTGCTGTTCGCTCAGTTTGTTGGTTCTGTTATTCAGACATCCTTACTAGTACTGACCTGGGGCTCTAGCAGACTCCTAGCTACTGACTGCAGGCTGAGTCAGTATCTCTTGGGCGTTACCTTACCACGAGACTCCAGAGGGCTGAGGCCTAGTCTCAGACAGTGTGGTGCAGAGATTGGGAGACTGCTGTTCCTGATACAGTGCTCGCCGTTTCAATCACCCACTGTGTGTGTATATTTATATATTGTATTACTGTCATTCTCATAATAAAAGTTCTGTTAACTATACCGTCTGACTCCTGGTCTTGCTTGCCAACCGTAACAGGGGATTAGGATTTGTCTCTAAACAGAATGCCTACTTTAGAGGAGAAAGTCTGGATCTTAATTTATCAATATGAATACCAAATGTGAGTTTGGGGTCCAAGCCACATACCAAGATATCACTAGGGGCGAGATGTTCAAAAAGTTGACATAATGAAAAAATTGTCGGATAATGAGTTGTTGGCAAAAGAAGGACAATATTTTCAGAAGTAAATCCGTCATGTTTGAAAATGTGTCTAAAGAATTAAATTGACGGTAAGAGGATTGTGATGAACATTGTTCTTAAAAATTCAGATGTTAAAAATTGGCTTTGATTTTGTCTTTGAAATGGAAATTTTCAAACAATCAAAGACATTTGAAACAACAAATTGTTTCTCACAGCACTTTAATTTGTCTTCTACAAGTTTACACCATTTTTATTTTGTTGGGAAAAATGACGTTAATCAGACAAAAAAGTGACATTGAAACGAATATTTAAAAAAAAAAAATACCTTATGATATGACGGTAAATTAAACCACACCCACTTTTAAGACGACTTTTTCCTTTTGACGGCGATGGTGTAATTGGATGCAAAAAATGACAGAAACATGCCTGAGAATTGGTGGACCATGGAGTAAGAATTTTTGTATTCTGATTATAGGCAATTTCAGTTAGCGCCACTTTCTGAACATCTCGCCCTAGGAGTCAACTGGGGCCAAGTTACCATTAGACTTTATTATGATGGTTAAATGGGTGTTGTGGAGTTTAAAGGGGTAGTAATACTTTGTTTTATCTTTATTTTATTTTGTAGGCATTAAAAAAAACATGAAGAACGATATAAGTCTTATCTCTCAAACCTTTATGGTTTGAGAGATATTCACAAGCAAAGTTTCCCCTCCCGCCCCTTTTACCTAGTGTAAGCCATCTCTTCTCAGATGTGGAATCCAGTCCATAGACCAGACAGATAACAGCAGGGGACATTCTTCTTCCTATGAGAACAATGAAAGCCCTGCCCCCCTTGACAAGTTTTTCAGGTTTTTCCCTTATCTTAATTGAAGATTGTCCCTCTCTGCAGTCTACCTGGACACCTCCCTTCTGATCTGGCTGAACAGTGTTACATTAGTAAAAGGGGCGGGAGGGGGAGACTTTGTCATTGAATTGCAATGGACTCTAGGTCTTAACCCTTTGAGTGCCACAGGGGGTACGCAACCAGAACCGGAGAAAGCCAATGGCACCACAGAGGTCAGATAAACATCCTCATCCACTGGTTTAACCTGCTTTCTAAAGAGTTAAATGAGCGTTTTAACACCTTGAATTCTACAGAAGTATCAGAATGTTTTGAATACCTCAGTAGCATTCAAGGGGTTAAAAGCCTCATTTAATTCAATGGGAATGTCTAGTTTTTCGCACGGTGCAGACTATTTGCCAAAGATTCGCTCCAATTTTGCATAATACATAGGGCCCACCATCTGTTATATTCCCAAATAGATTTTTTTTTTAGGATTTTAACCTAAGCAGTTGTGTACCCTCTGGCACTCAAAGGGTTAATTGTCACTTTTGTTATTCTAAACATTTGGTTGCTGTCAGTGTCTTCAATCCATTAGGAAGCAATGCGTTAAAGAAGTCTCTAGAATCCCAGCACTTAATTGTTGTGACGTTAAACAGTACCACACCTTTATAAATAAACTGCTGAGACAGTCAGCATGGCATTATATTCAGAAGCACGACCTTGAATTAAATCCTGCCACTGAGGTCGCTCAGTTATCAAGTGCATCGTTTATAAAGACTATGAACCCTGTTGTTCCCTTTATAATCACTATTTACATCCTCCTAAAATGTCACCTTTTTTTTTCCTTGTGTATGTTGTACTCAGCAGATTATAGGCATGCCTGGGATCTCGCATGGCTGTCCATGACACTCAAGGGGGAAGATTACTAAGCGGTGATAAAGACGTGATAAAGTGGATATGACTTCTCCAGTTCCTGTGTTATTCTATGGAGCCAATTCACTAGTGTTTCTTAAAGGAATAGGAATACTTTAATTTGACTAATCCCCATCTTATACAACTTAAAGGGATAGTAACCCCCCCCAACAACTTGACGGCAAAATACAGCAATCATATAAACATTCCGAACGCACTTAGTCCCATCTCTCAAACCTTTATGGTTTGAGAGATGTAAGGCAAGACAGTCCACCGGTCCCTCCCCCTTCTGCCTGACGAGTTGTAAAGCTGTCAGAGGCAGAATCCGGTCGGCCGACTTTCGGCGGTTCTGCAGGATTTCTGACATCTAGATATCTCTGTATAATTACTTCATAGGAATGCCAGGCACATGTTTTAGACCATACCCATAATAGTAATAATAATCCTTTATTTATATAGCGCACACAGATTCCGCAACGCTTTACACTCATATTGGTTCCTGTCCCCATTGGGGCTCACAATCTAAATTCACCTATCAGTATGTTTTTGGAGTGTGGGAGGAAACCGGAGCGGAGTACCCGGAGGAAACCCACGCAAACACGGTGAGAACATACAAACTCATTGCAGATGTTGTCCTTGGTGGGATGAAGTAATAATACGGAGATATCTAGATGACAGCGCTCCTGCAGAGCCGCCGCCTGGTGCTGGAAGCCGGATCTCATGACGTCTGCTATACAGCGGACGTATGAGAAGGGGGAGGGAGAGGAGGTCTGTCTTGCCTTACATCTCTCAAACCATAAAGGTTTGAGAGATGGGCCTAAGTGCGTTCGTTATGTTTCTATGATTGCTGTATTTTGCCGTCAAGTTGTTGGTAAGGGTTACTATCCCTTTAAAAAAAGCACATCTCTCAAACCTTTATGGTTTGAGAGAAAATCGATTTCAAAGTCCACCCCTCCCTCCCCTTTCCCAAATATCAGCATCTTGCTGACTGCCCAGGAATCCGATCCTGTGGCCATCTTTGTATTTTTGCCATGACTTTGGTAGTTTAAGAGTAATCGAGATGTAAAGTTTACCCCTCACTCCCCTTTTAGGTACGTCACTGCTCTATCTCTCAGACTTGGATTCTGGTCTGCAGACCGGATGGCTCGTCTGAAGAGCAGAAATAGCAGTGCATACAAAGGAAATCTTCATGACAACGGTCTACAAAGTGGGCACGGTTTGAGGAAGTAGACCGTTGTCATAAAGATTTCCTTTGTATGCACTGCTATTTCTGCTCTCCATATGAGCCGACTGGTCTGCAGTCCAGAATCCAAGTCTGTGAGATAGAGTAGTGACATACCTAAAAGGGGCGGAGGGGTAAACTTTACATCGTGATTACTCTTAAACTAGCATAGTTATGGCACAAATGCAATTATGGATCTGTTTATTTAATACCTACAATATTATATGCACCATAAAGGAAGTTTTACTATCCCTTTTAGGGCAATGTTCATCAAGATCTTCTTACTGTTATTTTTAAAGTGTTAGTAATGTCCAATAAATTGTTTTTAAAGGGATAGTAATCCTTCGTTTTATCTTTATTTTATTTTGTAGGCATTAAAAAAACATGAAGAACGATGTAAGTCTTATCTCTCAAACCTTTATGGTTTAAGAGATATTCACAAGCAAAGTATCCCCCCTGTTCAGCCAGATCAGAAGGGAGGTGCCCAGGTAGACTGCAGAGAGGGACAATCTTCAATTAAGATAAGGGAAAAAGCTGAAAAACTTATCAAGGGGGGAAGGGCTTTCATTGTTCTCACAGGAAGAAGATTGTCCCCTGCTGTTATCTGTCTGGTCTATGGAATGGATTCCACATCTGAGAAGAGATGGCTTACACTAGGTAAAAGGGGCGGGAGGGGAAACTTTGCTTGTGAATATCTCTCAAACCATAAAGGTTTGAGAGATAAGACTTATATCATTCTTCATGTTTTTTTAATGCCTACAAAATAAAATAAAGTTAAAACGAAGTATTACTATCCCTTTAAAGATTTGTAGACGGTAAAAACAGAATATCATTGCCACAAACCCCACCTCTCAAACCGCTATGGTTTGAGAGATATAGGCAATCAAAGTTCTCGCTTCCCTCCCCTTCTCCTGACATCAGCGCTTTGCTGACAGCAGGAGATCCCAGTCCGGGGACCAGCCTGCAGCTCTGCAGCAGAGCCGAAATCCCATTATTAGAAAATAATTACTTCACGGGAAAGGTCTACAAAGTGTGCCTGGTTTGCAAGCACACTTTGTAGACCGTTCCCATGAAGTAGTTCTTTTCTAGAAACAGGATTTCAGCTCTGCTGAAGAGCCTCATCGTTGTCGGCCAACACGGATCTCCTTCTGTCAGCTTTACAGCGGGCATCAAGAGAAGGGGAAGGAAGGGGGGACTTTGTGTCACGGTTCCCCAGAGATGTTCAGGAGTCAGTACGGTATAGTTAAATGCAATTTATTAAAAAAATAAGTAAGGTAGTACACAATAGTAATATAGCAGGAACAAGCAGATGGTCACAGCCAGCAAGCGTTACTATCAGGAATAATAAGCTGCCAAGATTGACCACACTGCTGGAGACTAGGCCAAAGCCACTGGTAGTCTCAGCTGGAAACAGAAGCAGGAACCAGAGCAGGAACAGGAACACAAAGTCTTTATCCGATGAACGAGGAATACTCCTGACTCACGCCTGCAGTTAGTATAGTGAAAGAGTATACCTAACTCATGCCTGCAGTCAGTATAGAGCTAGTCTACCAGAGCCCCAGGTCCACACCAGGTTGTGTGTCTGCTAGGTACAGGGAACAAACAAGAGAATACTCAGCCAGAGCCACAGGTCAGCACCAGAGAGGGTTGTCAGACAAGCTGGGTCATACACAGTTCAGGTAGTCAGACAGAGCCACAGGTCAGCACCAGAGAGGGTTGTCAGACATGCCGGGTCATACACAGTTCAGGTAGTCAGCCAGAGCCACAGGTCTGCACCAGATTGGGTGTCCACTATAAGGATAAGGCAGGAGAATAATCAGACAGAGCCATAGGTCAGCACCAGATTGGATGGTCAGACAAGCCAGGTCATACACAGAGACCAAGGACACAGAACTGCTTTGTACAACAACGCAAGGGCAACTGAGTCAGGACTCAGACTGCCCTTTAAACCCCTCCTCAGGAAGTAGGTAGGAGGAGCAGGCTCAGAGGAAGGAAGTAGGTAGGAGGAGACTACAGGAAGCATGGCATAAAACAGAGGCTTGCTTCACTCTGAAGCCTCGCGACTGCAGATGACGCATCTTGCTTCGATGCGTCCAACTGCTGCCATCATCCTGCATCATCCGTGCGGCATGAATGGCCACTGAAACCAAGGTAAGCTGTGACACTTTGATTGCCAACATCTCTCAAACTATAGCGGTTTGAGAGATGGAGTTTGTGGCAATGACATTCTTTGTTTACCCTCTACAAATCTTTAAAAAAATGTATTGGCCATTACTAACACTTTAAGTCTTTACTTCTGAAAATATTGTTCACCTTTTACCAACAACTCATTATCCGACAATTTTTTTATAATGATGACTTATTGAAAATCTCTGTCTAAATCTATTCAGTTAGCCAATAAATGCATTCATTTTACTTTACCAGTTTCCAGCTTTATCCAAAGCAAACATGGTACCACTCTTTACCTAAATAACAACGATGTACAGCGGACCGCGGCAGGCCAATCAACTACGCTTCCTGTATTATCATTTTACTGCAGTTTAGGTGGTACGCAAGAAAGTGGAGCATTCACTATTTTTTGAATGCCATGAATGTGTATGCTATTTGTGATTGCTCGCGTATTAATGCAATAAACATATTAACACGTTGATGATGAATATAGCACATGCACCTAAATTAACGGCAAAAAAAAAATGCCTAAATTAATGGGAAAGTTAAACGTATAAAAAAAGTATAAAAAAATTGCTTTGGTGAATTAGGCACAATCGCTAATTCTCTTACAAATCGACTGACATTTTAGCTCCACCCACTTCTTGAAACACATTCGCAAAATAGAGCAAACATTTACTAATTCAGAAAAAAGATTCACAATTCAGAAATATTTTGGTGCTAATTATTTTGTCATCCAAAGGACACTATAAATGGCAATTGAGCATGTTTCTTGCATTTCACCCTTTGTAACGTGAACACTACCATTGAATCCTCCAAAAAATTCCCAAATATTTCCTCTCTCACCCCAATACTACTAGAAAACAGTTCATTTCCCTTTATTAGGTAAATATGACATCAATGAGAATCAACAAGCTCCTTGATTAGTCAACAGTTAGCAAACAATTCTATCACGAAAGAGACTAATAGGCATATTTAACAAGGTGTGAATTTGCATAGGAGCTAATGTTTTTTTTGCATTTTTAACACATCACTGAATTTGCATACTTATTAAAGACAATTGATCCTATTTATCCTCACTGAGGCAGATGTACTAAAAAGAACATGGATTAATTCTGGATTAAACCAACACACCTAAGGAATAATGTGAACCTGTAACCTACACAGCTTTTAGTCACATTAAATGTATCTATTTAAACTGTTCTAACCCCTTACCACCCGAGGACGTACATGCATGTCCAGAGGAGATCTCCCAGATGGACAGAGGACGTACATGTACGTCCCAGAAGTCATTTAAAAAAATGAAAAAAAAATGTTCGGCGGGCGTTAAGTGCCAGCCGCGTGCACGGCCAGTCACTAAAGGATTAATTCTGGATTAAACCAACACACCTAAGGAATAATGTGGACCTGTAACCTACACAGCTTTTAGTCACATTAAATGTATCTATTTAAACTGTTTTAACCCCTTACCGCCCTAGAACGTACATATACATCCCGAGCGGATGTCCCAGGCGGGCAGAGGACGTACAGAGGACGTACATGTACTTTCCGGAAGTCATTTAAAAAAATGAAAAAAAATGTTCGGCGGACGTTAAGTGTCGGCCGCATGCGCGCTTAGCCGGTCACTAAGGGGTTAAAGATGTTTGATTTGACGGATTTGTTTTAAAGTCCTCCTTGTTCGATTGCGGCTTCCCAATAAATGTTATATTTGTTTGTTTTTTGTTTTGTTTTTGTATCACTCTTTTTCACAGAGAAATTAGCCTTTAAAATATTCCCTTGTGACGCCACTTCAGGACATGCTGCGGTACAACTCTGTATCGCAGCTTTTCAACCCTAGCCTCTTCCCCTCCCCAGTTGTTACCCATTTCCACCTCCTTCTCTGACAGAGGAATCCAGTGTGTGACCTGACGTGTTCTATTGCCAATGAGAGCACTCCAGCCCACATAGACGATTCGTCCATCAGAGGAGGAGGTGGGAATGGGGAACAACTGGGTAGGGCAAGAGCCAAAGATTGACAGGCTGCGGTACCCCAGCCTGCCCTGAACTGACATCAGCAGGCACGTGCACACATAGACACCAAGGGGGGCTTGAGCACCTGCCCTTTTTGTCCAAAGTGCCCTTGCGTCCTTTTAACAAAAAAAAAATAAAAAAATAAGCAGTCCGGGGGGGGGCTGCTCTCCTCTCCTCTTACGTCCAGGTCATTTTTAAGTGTAAGGTCCCTTTAACATGACGGCCGGCCCGGGTCCTTTTTACGTGCCGCCGGGTCTTCTCCTCTTGCGTGTTGGATCCTCTCCACTTACACCTTGCACGCCACGGAGATGCTGCCGTTGGATGTGACTGGGCTGTGACAGAGCTGGTGAGAGAAGTGCCCTTTTTTCATTTGAGCCCTTGCCCCTCCAAAATGTCTGTGCACATCCCTGGACATCAGGAGGGAACATTTAAAAGGCTCTTGACTGGACAGGTCACAGCAAGGGACAATCTTCTTACTGTAAACATAAGGAAAACCCTGCCCCCCTTGACAGGTTTTTCCTTATACTCATTGAAGATTGTCCCTCTCTGCGATCCATCCGGACAGTCTTGCTGCTCTGAGGTGAGCAGTGTTACATCAGTAAAAGGGATGGGAGGGGGATACTTTATCATTCAATTACTCTTGTACTACAACTCTGATAGTAATGAAATAACACTCTCCATGGCACAAATACTATGAAGATTAATTGGAACTGATTTTATTATGAAACATCACTATCCCTTTAACACACATATCTGACACTCGGGCAGAGGAACATTTGTTTGTGACATGATCCTTAGCTGAAAGGGGTTCATATTTGTATTTTTTGTGAGGGATACAAGTGTTAAGTAGAATTATTAGCAAAATAGCCATTTGCAATTAATTTTTAAGGAGCATGTGGTATATATACCGAAATGCAAAATTCACTATACAAACTGGCATGAATGGAATGGCAAAAGTAGGGGGAAAAAGGCTACAAAAAGAGCCTTTTTCCTATTGGTTTGCCAGCTGAAATTCTCTTCTGGTGGAATATAATCTAGGTCATGCCGCCATAACCCTTTGAGTGCCACAGTGATGTGAAACGTATTGCAGAGCAATGCGTTGCACAGCTCTGTGGCACTCAAAGGGTTAATTGGCTGGTCTGTTCCCAAGGGAGCAGCTCAGCTTATAAGGCAACATCTAACAATAGTTACTGTTTTACTATAACCCCTTAACGACCATCCAACACGAATTGCGGTGGCCATGCTAAGGACCACGGGCATTTGTTTCTTTGTTGCAGTGGACTCTGGGGTCGTGCCGTCACGTGGCGACCCTAGAATTCAATGAAATGGCAGAACTGTCACTGGTCCAAGCGTGATGGTCCTGGCACGTCAAGGTTCCTTAAGGTGTTAATAAAACTTTATTTATTTTTTGGATATACTTTCTTTTTAATCCTTTAACCCCTTAACGATCGCCCAATCTGGGGTGGGGGTGGGGTGCCGGCATAGAGGACCACTGCACTTTTTTTTTTATCTCAATGAATTCCAGGACGGCAGAGCGGTGTGCGGCCGCGACGCTCTGCCTGAAGTCCATGATATGACAGGACTGTCAACAGTCCTTAAAGGGATAGTAAACTCAAAAAAAAGTACAGGCAGATTTATAGGTACAATTAAAACATACTTACTGCCCTCATTCCCATCTCTCAAACCGTTATGGTTTGAGAGATGCAATAAAATAAAGGTCTCCATTCCTACCCACTTCTCATGTGTCCGCTATATAGCAGACGTCATGAGATCCTGCTTCCGGGACCAGAAGGCGGCTCTTCAGGAGTGCTGACCTCGAGATATATAACTATAATTACTTCATCGGAATGGTCTACAACGTGTGCCTGGCTTGCAAGCACACATTGTAGACCATTCAGATGAAGTAATTATAGTTAGATATCTAGATGACAGCGATCCTGAAGAGCCGCCTACAGTCGGGCGACCAGATTCTGCCTCTGACAGCTTTACAGCTCATCATGCAGAAAGGGGAGGGAGCGGAGCTCTTTATTTTCTTATACCTCTCAAACCATAATGGTTTGAGAGATGGCAATGAGGGCAGTAAGTATGTTTGAATTGTACCTATAAATTTGCCTGTACTTTTTTTTGGAGTTTACTATTCCTTTAACGCACATTCACTGATGACAGTCCTGTAACATCATTGGTCTGTAAGGGGTTAAGGACCAGATGCATTTCAAAGAAATGCATTGTACATGCCTCTGGTTCTTAAAGTGATAGTAATAATTCAAATAAAGTGCAGGTCCGAGTCTTTTTTAATCTATTTTGAGCATGTAGTGCTATATTTCAATACTAACAGTTTTGTAGTTCAGGCGCAATTGAATTTGAAAGGATCCTCCTCCCACCCCTTTCCCTGCATCACTCCACCTCTCAGTCTGGTTCAGATGGAGTGTGGCGAGGGACAATCTTCAGTAAGCAAAAGGAAAATCCTGTCCTCCTTCATCAAGGGGGCGGGGTTTCCCTTATACTTACTGACTGAAGATTGTTCCTTGCTGCATCTGTCCTGGCCCAGGACCGGATTACAGATCTTATAGGAGGTGGCCAGAAGGGGCGGGAGAGGGATCCTTTTGGATTGAATAGCGGTTGAACTACAAAACTGTTAGTATTGAAATATAGCACTACAGGCTAAAAAAATGAATAAAGAATACTCGATTGTGCACTTTATTAGAAGCATTACTATCCCTTTAAAAAGTCAAGGTAAATTACATTAAAGGGATAGTAATACTTAATTTTATCTTTATTTTATTTTGTAGGCATTAAAAAAACATGAAGAACGACATAAGTCTTATCTCTCAAACCTTTATGGTTTGAGAGATATTCACAAGCAAAGTTCCCCCTCCCTCCCCTTTTACCTAGTGTAAGTCATCTCTTCTCAGATGTGGAATCCATTCCATAGACCAGACAGATAACAGCAGAGGACAATCTTCTTCCTATGAGAACAATGAAAGCCCTGCCCCCCTTGACAAGTTTTTCAGGTTTTTCCCTTATCTTAATTGAAGATTGTCCCTCTCTGCAGTCTACCTGGACACCTCCCTTCTGATCTGGCTGAACAGTGTTACATTAGTAAAAGGGGCGGGAGGGGGAGACTTTGTCATTGAATTGCAATGGACTCTAGGTCTTAACCCTTTGAGTGCCACAGGGGGTACGCAACCAGAACCGGAGAAAGCCAATGGCACCACAGAGGTCAGATAAACATCCTCATCCACTGGTTTAACCTGCTTTCTAAAGAGTTAAATGAGCGTTTTAACACCTTGAATTCTACAGAAGTATCAGAATGTTTTGAATACCTCAGTAGCATTCAAGGGGTTAAAAGCCTCATTTAATTCAATGGGAATGTCTAGTTTTTCGCACGGTGCAGACTATTTGCCAAAGATTCGCTCCAATTTTGCATAATACATAGGGCCCACCATCTGTTATATTCCCAAATAGATTTTTTTTTTAGGATTTTAACCTAAGCAGTTGTGTACCCTCTGGCACTCAAAGGGTTAATTGTCACTTTTGTTATTCTAAACATTTGGTTGCTGTCAGTGTCTTCAATCCATTAGGAAGCAATGCGTTAAAGAAGTCTCTAGAATCCCAGCACTTAATTGTTGTGACGTTAAACAGTACCACACCTTTATAAATAAACTGCTGAGACAGTCAGCATGGCATTATATTCAGAAGCACGACCTTGAATTAAATCCTGCCACTGAGGTCGCTCAGTTATCAAGTGCATCGTTTATAAAGACTATGAACCCTGTTGTTCCCTTTATAATCACTATTTACATCCTCCTAAAATGTCACCTTTTTTTTTCCTTGTGTATGTTGTACTCAGCAGATTATAGGCATGCCTGGGATCTCGCATGGCTGTCCATGACACTCAAGGGGGAAGATTACTAAGCGGTGATAAAGACGTGATAAAGTGGATATGACTTCTCCAGTTCCTGTGTTATTCTATGGAGCCAATTCACTAGTGTTTCTTAAAGGAATAGGAATACTTTAATTTGACTAATCCCCATCTTATACAACTTAAAGGGATAGTAACCCCCCCCAACAACTTGACGGCAAAATACAGCAATCATATAAACATTCCGAACGCACTTAGTCCCATCTCTCAAACCTTTATGGTTTGAGAGATGTAAGGCAAGACAGTCCACCGGTCCCTCCCCCTTCTGCCTGACGAGTTGTAAAGCTGTCAGAGGCAGAATCCGGTCGGCCGACTTTCGGCGGTTCTGCAGGATTTCTGACATCTAGATATCTCTGTATAATTACTTCATAGGAATGCCAGGCACATGTTTTAGACCATACCCATAATAGTAATAATAATCCTTTATTTATATAGCGCACACAGATTCCGCAACGCTTTACACTCATATTGGTTCCTGTCCCCATTGGGGCTCACAATCTAAATTCACCTATCAGTATGTTTTTGGAGTGTGGGAGGAAACCGGAGCGGAGTACCCGGAGGAAACCCACGCAAACACGGTGAGAACATACAAACTCATTGCAGATGTTGTCCTTGGTGGGATGAAGTAATAATACGGAGATATCTAGATGACAGCGCTCCTGCAGAGCCGCCGCCTGGTGCGGGAAGCCGGATCTCATGACGTCTGCTATACAGCGGACGTATGAGAAGGGGGAGGGAGAGGAGGTCTGTCTTGCCTTACATCTCTCAAACCATAAAGGTTTGAGAGATGGGCCTAAGTGCGTTCGTTATGTTTCTATGATTGCTGTATTTTGCCGTCAAGTTGTTGGTAAGGGTTACTATCCCTTTAAAAAAAGCACATCTCTCAAACCTTTATGGTTTGAGAGAAAATCGATTTCAAAGTCCACCCCTCCCTCCCCTTTCCCAAATATCAGCATCTTGCTGACTGCCCAGGAATCCGATCCTGTGGCCATCTTTGTATTTTTGCCATGACTTTGGTAGTTTAAGAGTAATCGAGATGTAAAGTTTACCCCTCACTCCCCTTTTAGGTACGTCACTGCTCTATCTCTCAGACTTGGATTCTGGTCTGCAGACCGGATGGCTCGTCTGAAGAGCAGAAATAGCAGTGCATACAAAGGAAATCTTCATGACAACGGTCTACAAAGTGGGCACGGTTTGAGGAAGTAGACCGTTGTCATAAAGATTTCCTTTGTATGCACTGCTATTTCTGCTCTCCATATGAGCCGACTGGTCTGCAGTCCAGAATCCAAGTCTGTGAGATAGAGTAGTGACATACCTAAAAGGGGCGGAGGGGTAAACTTTACATCGTGATTACTCTTAAACTAGCATAGTTATGGCACAAATGCAATTATGGATCTGTTTATTTAATACCTACAATATTATATGCACCATAAAGGAAGTTTTACTATCCCTTTTAGGGCAATGTTCATCAAGATCTTCTTACTGTTATTTTTAAAGTGTTAGTAATGTCCAATAAATTGTTTTTAAAGGGATAGTAATCCTTCGTTTTATCTTTATTTTATTTTGTAGGCATTAAAAAAACATGAAGAACGATGTAAGTCTTATCTCTCAAACCTTTATGGTTTAAGAGATATTCACAAGCAAAGTATCCCCCCTGTTCAGCCAGATCAGAAGGGAGGTGCCCAGGTAGACTGCAGAGAGGGACAATCTTCAATTAAGATAAGGGAAAAAGCTGAAAAACTTATCAAGGGGGGAAGGGCTTTCATTGTTCTCACAGGAAGAAGATTGTCCCCTGCTGTTATCTGTCTGGTCTATGGAATGGATTCCACATCTGAGAAGAGATGGCTTACACTAGGTAAAAGGGGCGGGAGGGGAAACTTTGCTTGTGAATATCTCTCAAACCATAAAGGTTTGAGAGATAAGACTTATATCATTCTTCATGTTTTTTTTAATGCCTACAAAATAAAATAAAGTTAAAACGAAGTATTACTATCCCTTTAAAGATTTGTAGACGGTAAAAACAGAATATCATTGCCACAAACCCCACCTCTCAAACCGCTATGGTTTGAGAGATATAGGCAATCAAAGTTCTCGCTTCCCTCCCCTTCTCCTGACATCAGCGCTTTGCTGACAGCAGGAGATCCCAGTCCGGGGACCAGCCTGCAGCTCTGCAGCAGAGCCGAAATCCCATTATTAGAAAATAATTACTTCACGGGAAAGGTCTACAAAGTGTGCCTGGTTTGCAAGCACACTTTGTAGACCGTTCCCATGAAGTAGTTCTTTTCTAGAAACAGGATTTCAGCTCTGCTGAAGAGCCTCATCGTTGTCGGCCAACACGGATCTCCTTCTGTCAGCTTTACAGCGGGCATCAAGAGAAGGGGAAGGAAGGGGGGACTTTGTGTCACGGTTCCCCAGAGATGTTCAGGAGTCAGTACGGTATAGTTAAATGCAATTTATTAAAAAAATAAGTAAGGTAGTACACAATAGTAATATAGCAGGAACAAGCAGATGGTCACAGCCAGCAAGCGTTACTATCAGGAATAATAAGCTGCCAAGATTGACCACACTGCTGGAGACTAGGCCAAAGCCACTGGTAGTCTCAGCTGGAAACAGGAGCAGGAACCAGAGCAGGAACAGGAACACAAAGTCTTTATCCGATGAACGAGGAATACTCCTGACTCACGCCTGCAGTTAGTATAGTGAAAGAGTATACCTAACTCATGCCTGCAGTCAGTATAGAGCTAGTCTACCAGAGCCCCAGGTCCACACCAGGTTGTGTGTCTGCTAGGTACAGGGAACAAACAAGAGAATACTCAGCCAGAGCCACAGGTCAGCACCAGAGAGGGTTGTCAGACAAGCTGGGTCATACACAGTTCAGGTAGTCAGACAGAGCCACAGGTCAGCACCAGAGAGGGTTGTCAGACATGCCGGGTCATACACAGTTCAGGTAGTCAGCCAGAGCCACAGGTCTGCACCAGATTGGGTGTCCACTATAAGGATAAGGCAGGAGAATAATCAGACAGAGCCATAGGTCAGCACCAGATTGGATGGTCAGACAAGCCAGGTCATACACAGAGACCAAGGACACAGAACTGCTTTGTACAACAACGCAAGGGCAACTGAGTCAGGACTCAGACTGCCCTTTAAACCCCTCCTCAGGAAGTAGGTAGGAGGAGCAGGCTCAGAGGAAGGAAGTAGGTAGGAGGAGACTACAGGAAGCATGGCATAAAACAGAGGCTTGCTTCACTCTGAAGCCTCGCGACTGCAGATGACGCATCTTGCTTCGATGCGTCCAACTGCTGCCATCATCCTGCATCATCCGTGCGGCATGAATGGCCACTGAAACCAAGGTAAGCTGTGACACTTTGATTGCCAACATCTCTCAAACTATAGCGGTTTGAGAGATGGAGTTTGTGGCAATGACATTCTTTGTTTACCCTCTACAAATCTTTAAAAAAATGTATTGGCCATTACTAACACTTTAAGTCTTTACTTCTGAAAATATTGTTCACCTTTTACCAACAACTCATTATCCGACAATTTTTTTATAATGATGACTTATTGAAAATCTCTGTCTAAATCTATTCAGTTATCCAATAAATGCATTCATTTTACTTTACCAGTTTCCAGCTTTATCCAAAGCAAACATGGTACCACTCTTTACCTAAATAACAACGATGTACAGCGGACCGCGGCAGGCCAATCAACTACGCTTCCTGTATTATCATTTTACTGCAGTTTAGGTGGTACGCAAGAAAGTGGAGCATTCACTATTTTTTGAATGCCATGAATGTGTATGCTATTTGTGATTGCTCGCGTATTAATGCAATAAACATATTAACACGTTGATGCAGAATATAGCACATGCACCTAAATTAACAGCAAAAAAAAATGCCTAAATTAATGGGAAAGTTAAACATATAAAAAAATGTGGGCTAATTGTTTTGCTGAATTAGGCACAATCGCTAATTCTCTTACAAATCGACTGACATTTTAGCTCCACCCACGTCTTGAAACACATTCGCAAAATAGAGCAAACATTTTCTAATTCAGAAAAAAGATTCACAAATTCAGAAATATTTTGTTGCAAATTATTTTGTCATCCAAAGGACACTATAAATGGCAATTGAGCATTTTTCTTGCATTTCACCCTTTGTAACGTGAACACTGCCATTGAATCCCCCCAAAAAATCCCAAATATTTCCTCTCTCACCCCAATACTACTAGAAAACAGTTCATTTCCCTTTATTAGGTAAATATGACATCAATGAGAATCAACAAGCTCCTTGATTAGTCAACAGTTAGCAAACAATTCTATCACGAAAGAGACTAATAGGCATATTTAACAAGGTGTGAATTTGCATAGGAGCTAATGTTTTTTTTGCATTTTTAACACATCACTGAATTTGCATACTTATTAAAGACAATTGATCCTATTTATCCTCACTGAGGCAGATGTACTAAAAAGAACATGGATTAATTCTGGATTAAACCAACACACCTAAGGAATAATGTGAACCTGTAACCTACACAGCTTTTAGTCACATTAAATGTATCTATTTAAACTGTTCTAACCCCTTACCACCCGAGGACGTACATGCATGTCCAGAGGAGATCTCCCAGATGGACAGAGGACGTACATGTACGTCCCAGAAGTCATTTAAAAAAATGAAAAAAAAATGTTCGGCGGGCGTTAAGTGCCAGCCGCGTGCACGGCCAGTCACTAAAGGATTAATTCTGGATTAAACCAACACACCTAAGGAATAATGTGGACCTGTAACCTACACAGCTTTTAGTCACATTAAATGTATCTATTTAAACTGTTTTAACCCCTTACCGCCCTAGAACGTACATATACATCCCGAGCGGATGTCCCAGGCGGGCAGAGGACGTACAGAGGACGTACATGTACTTTCCGGAAGTCATTTAAAAAAATGAAAAAAAATGTTCGGCGGACGTTAAGTGTCGGCCGCATGCGCGCTTAGCCGGTCACTAAGGGGTTAAAGATGTTTGATTTGACGGATTTGTTTTAAAGTCCTCCTTGTTCGATTGCGGCTTCCCAATAAATGTTATATTTGTTTGTTTTTTGTTTTGTTTTTGTATCACTCTTTTTCACAGAGAAATTAGCCTTTAAAATATTCCCTTGTGACGCCACTTCAGGACATGCTGCGGTACAACTCTGTATCGCAGCTTTTCAACCCTAGCCTCT
Source organism: Rhinophrynus dorsalis (assembly GCA_037306005.1). Taxonomy (NCBI): domain Eukaryota; kingdom Metazoa; phylum Chordata; class Amphibia; order Anura; family Rhinophrynidae; genus Rhinophrynus; species Rhinophrynus dorsalis. The sequence continues at coordinate 384,100,154 of CM074724.1, forward strand.
TCCCCTCCCCAGTTGTTACCCATTTCCACCTCCTTCTCTGACAGAGGAATCCAGTGTGTGACCTGACGTGTTCTATTGCCAATGACAGCACTCCAGCCCACATGGAGGATTCGTCCATCAGAGGAGGAGGTGGGAATGGGGAACAACTGGGTAGGGCAAGAGCCAAAGATTGACAGGCTGCGGTACCCCAGCCTGCCCTGAACTGACATCAGCAGGCACGTGCACACATAGACACCAAGGGGGGCTTGAGCACCTGCCCTTTTTGTCCAAAGTGCCCTTGCGTCCTTTTAACAAAAAAAAAATAAAAAAATAAGCAGTCCGGGGGGGGGGGGGGGGGGGCTGCTCTCCTCTCCTCTTACGTCCAGGTCATTTTTAAGTGTAAGGTCCCTTTAACATGACGGCCGGCCCGGGTCCTTTTTACGTGCCGCCGGGTCTTCTCCTCTTGCGTGTTGGATCCTCTCCACTTACACCTTGCACGCCACGGAGATGCTGCCGTTGGATGTGACTGGGCTGTGACAGAGCTGGTGAGAGAAGTGCCCTTTTTTCATTTGAGCCCTTGCCCCTCCAAAATGTCTGTGCACATCCCTGGACATCAGGAGGGAACATTTAAAAGGCTCTTGACTGGACAGGTCACAGCAAGGGACAATCTTCTTACTGTAAACATAAGGAAAACCCTGCCCCCCTTGACAGGTTTTTCCTTATACTCATTGAAGATTGTCCCTCTCTGCGATCCATCCGGACAGTCTTGCTGCTCTGAGGTGAGCAGTGTTACATCAGTAAAAGGGATGGGAGGGGGATACTTTATCATTCAATTACTCTTGTACTACAACTCTGATAGTAATGAAATAACACTCTCCATGGCACAAATACTATGAAGATTAATTGGAACTGATTTTATTATGAAACATCACTATCCCTTTAACACACATATCTGACACTCGGGCAGAGGAACATTTGTTTGTGACATGATCCTTAGCTGAAAGGGGTTCATATTTGTATTTTTTGTGAGGGATACAAGTGTTAAGTAGAATTATTAGCAAAATAGCCATTTGCAATTAATTTTTAAGGAGCATGTGGTATATATACCGAAATGCAAAATTCACTATACAAACTGGCATGAATGGAATGGCAAAAGTAGGGGGAAAAAGGCTACAAAAAGAGCCTTTTTCCTATTGGTTTGCCAGCTGAAATTCTCTTCTGGTGGAATATAATCTAGGTCATGCCGCCATAACCCTTTGAGTGCCACAGTGATGTGAAACGTATTGCAGAGCAATGCGTTGCACAGCTCTGTGGCACTCAAAGGGTTAATTGGCTGGTCTGTTCCCAAGGGAGCAGCTCAGCTTATAAGGCAACATCTAACAATAGTTACTGTTTTACTATAACCCCTTAACGACCATCCAACACGACTTGCGGTGGCCATGCTAAGGACCACGGGCATTTGTTTCTTTGTTGCAGTGGACTCTGGGGTCGTGCCGTCACGTGGCGACCCTAGAATTCAATGAAATGGCAGAACTGTCACTGGTCCAAGCGTGATGGTCCTGGCACGTCAAGGTTCCTTAAGGTGTTAATAAAACTTTATTTATTTTTTGGATATACTTTCTTTTTAATCCTTTAACCCCTTAACGATCGCCCAATCTGGGGTGGGGGTGGGGTGCCGGCATAGAGGACCACTGCACTTTTTTTTTTATCTCAATGAATTCCAGGACGGCAGAGCGGTGTGCGGCCGCGACGCTCTGCCTGAAGTCCATGATGTGACAGGACTGTCAACAGTCCTTAAAGGGATAGTAAACTCAAAAAAAAGTACAGGCAGATTTATAGGTACAATTAAAACATACTTACTGCCCTCATTCCCATCTCTCAAACCGTTATGGTTTGAGAGATGCAATAAAATAAAGGTCTCCATTCCTACCCACTTCTCATGTGTCCGCTATATAGCAGACGTCATGAGATCCTGCTTCCGGGACCAGAAGGCGGCTCTTCAGGAGTGCTGACATCGAGATATATAACTATAATTACTTCATCGGAATGGTCTACAACGTGTGCCTGGCTTGCAAGCACACATTGTAGACCATTCAGATGAAGTAATTATAGTTAGATATCTAGATGACAGCGATCCTGAAGAGCCGCCTACAGTCGGGCGACCGGATTCTGCCTCTGACAGCTTTACAGCTCATCATGCAGAAAGGGGAGGGAGCGGAGCTCTTTATTTTCTTATACCTCTCAAACCATAATGGTTTGAGAGATGGCAATGAGGGCAGTAAGTATGTTTGAATTGTACCTATAAATTTGCCTGTACTTTTTTTTGGAGTTTACTATTCCTTTAACGCACATTCACTGATGACAGTCCTGTAACATCATTGGTCTGTAAGGGGTTAAGGACCAGATGCATTTCAAAGAAATGCATTGTACATGCCTCTGGTTCTTAAAGTGATAGTAATAATTCAAATAAAGTGCAGGTCCGAGTCTTTTTTAATCTATTTTGAGCATGTAGTGCTATATTTCAATACTAACAGTTTTGTAGTTCAGGCGCAATTGAATTTGAAAGGATCCTCCTCCCACCCCTTTCCCTGCATCACTCCACCTCTCAGTCTGGTTCAGATGGAGTGTGGCGAGGGACAATCTTCAGTAAGCAAAAGGAAAATCCTGTCCTCCTTCATCAAGGGGGCGGGGTTTCCCTTATACTTACTGACTGAAGATTGTTCCTTGCTGCATCTGTCCTGGCCCAGGACCGGATTACAGATCTTATAGGAGGTGGCCAGAAGGGGCGGGAGAGGGATCCTTTTGGATTGAATAGCGGTTGAACTACAAAACTGTTAGTATTGAAATATAGCACTACAGGCTAAAAAAATGAATAAAGAATACTCGATTGTGCACTTTATTAGAAGCATTACTATCCCTTTAAAAAGTCAAGGTAAATTACATTAAAGGGGTAGTAATACTTTGTTTTATCTTTATTTTATTTTGTAGGCATTAAAAAAAACATGAAGAACGACATAAGTCTTATCTCTCAAACCTTTATGGTTTGAGAGATATTCACAAGCAAAGTTTCCCCTCCCGCCCCTTTTACCTAGTGTAAGTCATCTCTTCTCAGATGTGGAATCCATTCCATAGACCAGACAGATAACAGCAGAGGACAATCTTCTTCCTATGAGAACAATGAAAGCCCTGCCCCCCTTGACAAGCTTTTCAGGCTTTTCCCTTATCTTAATTGAAGATTGTCCCTCTCTGCAGTCTACCTGGGCACCTCCCTTCTGCTCTGGCTGAGCAGTGTTACATCAGTAAAAGGGACGGGAAGGGGATACTTTGTCATTGAATTACTCTTGTACTACAACTCTGACAGAATTGAAATAACACTCTCCAAAGTCCAAATACCATGATGATTAATTAGAGCTGCTTTTATTATGAAATATTACTATCCCTTTAAAACCAATTGCTTCAGTAATGAGTAGGAGTGAAGTCGGAAAGTATTCACATGTGTGATTCATTTAGATAGAAGCTTCCTGATTTTTATCAAGTCTACCTTTGCTAAACTTACGTTTTCTCATTTTATCCATCTCTCTAATTTATGGCTGAAATGTGAGTTAAACATATCCCATGTATATTGTAGCGGATAAAATACCTATATATTTACATCACTCCGGTCTTACAATTTTAAGCTGCAACGGTGATTTGTGTCCTGCGAACATGGAGCAAAAGGAAAATGCTTTCAGAATGGATTATGTTAAAGGGGATCTATCACCCCTATACAAGTGTGTGTTAAATGTTCGTTTATAATTTTGCGACTAGGTAGATTTCTTTAGTATTTATTTTTTTAACCCTATGTGGCCGAAAATGAATTTTTAAAGAGTGCACTTCTGGACAGACTGCGGTTACCCGATCTGTGTCGCAGTCTGCCGGTCTGCCTCCGCTCCGCTCCCCTCCCTCTACCCAGCCTCTTCCAATGACACTTTCTGTCTGTAAGCTGGTGCGATCTCATTGGCTAGATATCGATCTCTGCCAATGAGATTGCTCTAGTTTACAGACAGAAAGCCTTTGTCATCGGAGGAGGCTGTATAGAGGGAGGAGAGCAGAGGCAGACCGGCAGACTGAGGCACAGATCAGATAACCGCAGTCTGTCCGGAAGTGCACTCTTTAACCCCTTAATGACCGGAGCGTGCACACGCAGCCGGCACTTGGTGACCACGGGGATTTTTTTTTTTAAACATCACTTCCGGTTCAGGGCTTCCGGAGCAGCGTGCAGCCGCGCCGGGAGCCCTGAACTCCATGACGTGCCAGGACCGTCACTGGACCTTAAAGAAGTAGTAAACATTTGTTATGAAAAAATATATATTGTAGGGATTGTCCTATTAAGTAAAATAAGGGTATTCCCACTGCGGAGAGATTTACATTTCCAGAGTTATTACAGTTTAAACCATGTTTTTTTTTACATTAGCAGTGCCCTCTAGTGGTCAAATTATAATTAGATTTCCTGTTAGATTCTAATGGAGAGGAAAGTCATAAAAGTCAAAGACATACAGTTCTCCATAGAATGTGATAGAAACTGCCTGTCACTTCCTGTCAGTTAGAACTTCCAGGAAGTAAACACAGTAAAGTCACTTCCTGTCAGTTAGAACTATCAGGAAGTAAACACAGTAAAGTCACTTCCCGTCAGTTAGAACTATCAGGAAGTAAACACACAGTAAATTCACTTCCTGTCAGTTACAACTTCCAGGAAGTAAACACAGTAAATTCACTTCCTGCTATAAATTTTGAATAAAACATCTGTCAGAGATGGGAGTACCCTTGTTTTATTCAGCAGGAAAAACTCTATAAAATATGTGTTTTCATAAAAAAAAGTTTACCGCTTCTTTAAGTGCCGGACCAGCGTGATGGTCCAGGTACGTCATCAGATTTGAGGGGTTAAACATTAATTTTCGGCCACATAGGGTTAAAAAAGATAATAATAATAATAATAATAAAGAAATCCAGCTAGTTACAATATAAACTAACATTTAACACACACTTGTATAGGGGTGATAGATCCCCGTTAAATTGGTGCATGTGTTCTTTTTGAAGCCTGGACTTAGAAAATGTAGTAGAACAGGATTACTTAGTTGCTGGATCTCTTACTGTCCCCCTGGGCAGGGGGGCAGGACGACAATTGCCCCCTGGACCAGACATATATTTGGGTCGGTATGCCACTGCTTCACTCAATCTCCCTCTTGCTGCTGTAAATGGTGCTACACTAGTGATACCACCGAGCTTACAATTGAAATGGAACTGCACGAGTGATACCACAGAGCTTACAATTGAGCCACACAAATGATACCGCAGAGGTACAATCCAAATGGAGCTACACTAGTCACATAACTAGTTTATCTTGTAATCTCTATGGTATCACTAGTGTAGCACCATTTACAGTAGCACGAGGGAGATTGAGTGAAGCAGTGGCACACACTACTGATACTACAGAGCTTAAATGGTAAGCTCTGTAGTATCAGTAGTGTAGGTCCATTTCAACTGTAAGCTCTGTGGTATCACTCGCATTACTTCACAACATTAATGCCAATTTTAAAATTAACGAAAGGGAGATGGGGTGGGACAATGGACTGGAACGATATTAGAAATGGGCCACTTGATGGCATTTGCCCCCAGGCTACAAATTGCCATTCCTCCTCTGCTTGCTGTTGGGGAGTTCAGTGCCCATGATCCTCAACCAGCAAACGTCTATAGTCTCTAACAGCCGGAGGTCAAGTTAAGGTTTTCCATCACAGAGTGGCTAAACAGGTGGAAGTGTGTTAAAGTTTACCCCCCTCATTTAATTAAAGGAACACTTACACCCATGTCTGGGAACTCTCCAGATCTCCCCCGGAGACGCTGTTTTTTTAAAGAGTTAGCAGTCTATACATATATATAAAAGAGAAAACCTGTGTCCCCAGCCACACCCAGGGATGTCAATAAGGAGGAATTACTCATAGTTCCTCCCTATTGCCATTGCTGGAGATACAGGGGGGAGTGATTTTGGCAGGAGTGGGCAGGGGCCTCAGGAAGGAGTTTCCCCTCCCTCAACTTCCTCCTGAACATGAAAAAGTTTGAGTGCAAGAGAGGTGCCCAACGCATTGCAATGCACTGGTCCCATGAAGCAGAGGCGTAAATAGAAGCCACGGGGCCCTGGTGCAAGAATTGCCATGGGCCCTCCGACCACATTGGCCACCTCCACAATGCCCCTCAATCTCCACATCACCCCTTCCACAATGCCCCTCAATTTCCACATCGCCCCTTCCACAATGCCCCTCAATCTCCACATTGCCCCTTCCACAATGCCCCCATCTCCACAATGTCCCCTTCCACATTGCCCCTAAATCTCCTACCTCCCTGGTGGTCCAGTGGCAGAGGACAGGTCTGTGCCTCTTTCTGCACAGACCTCTTCTCCCGCGCGGTCCTCTTCAGTAATGCAGTAATGAGATGATATCATCTCCCAGTTCTCTGCATTACTAGAGTGCCGGTCTGACGGAGGGAATACTGATCTACATCTGGCAGACCAGCAATCTCATAATGCAGAGCCACAGTGCTCTGCATTACTTAATTGCGGGCGTCAGGCGAGGGTCTCACAGGGGGAGTGACGGGCCCGGTTGCAGGTGCGACCCCTGCGACCCCTATAGTTACACCACTGCCAAGAAGCACCGGCCTTCTCAACCACCCTTATCACTACTTTCAGTAGTTATCCAAATGCTTCCTCTTTTTTATCATTACCGTGTATTAATGTATACTAAATGTTATCCTTTACAACTCCTCTTCCCATCTTTCCATGCTTGTTTTTTTCTGCAAAGATTGTACCCAGGTATAATTATGTTCCCGTCATGAGATTCATTATTTCAAGGATCAGTTATAGCCACCACATCCAGTTATGCTTAGTCGTTATTGTAATTAGTTCAGGGAGATTATTCTCTAAACTACGAGTATTTTCACACATACCACAGAGATAATTTAGAATGGTTTCCCTGGCATTTTCTGTTTTACATACCCTGTTTCTGTATTCATCTTATGACTTTTAAAGCTAATTGCAGTATCTCTATCTACATCACCACTTTCCATAAAATTGGTCACTATGTGGGGGGCAGCTGGCTACATCACAAATTATTTGGCTACCCCCCTTAGTTTAAATTACTGCTAGTATAGTTTATAAATTTCTGCTTTAATACCTATATTCCCCTACTAGAGGGATATATTTGATTGTAAGCTCTTTGGGGGCAGTGTCTCCTTCCCCATGTATGATTCTCTTTGCTGCGTTTTCCCCCCGCTGATAATGTAATGATCACATGTACGCTTGATACTCTTAACCCTGTCTGTATTTTTCTATTGTACTATTACTGTTTTAATGCGCTGTGCACATGTATAGCACTATATAAAGATACATACATACAGGCATTTATAACATTTCTCTTAAAGGTATAGTAATACTTTGTTTTATCTTTATTTTATTTTGAAGGCATTAAAAAACATGAAGAACGATATGTCTTATCTCTCAAACCTTTATGTTTTAAGAGATATTCCCAAGCAAAGTTCCCCCTCCCGCCCCTTTTACCTAGTGTAAGCCATCTCTTCTCAGATGTGGAATGCAGTCCATAGACCAGAGAGATAACAGCAGGGGACAATCTTCTTCCTATAAGAACAATGAAAGCCCTGCCCCCCTTGACAAGTTTTTCAGGTTTTTCCCTTATTTTAAGTGAAGATTGTCCCTCTCTGCAGTCTACCTGGGCACCTCCCTTCTGCTCTGGCTGAACAGTGTTATATCAGTAAAAGGGGAGGGAGGGGGATACTTTGTCATTGAATTACTCTTGAACTACAACTCTGACAGAATTGAAATAACACTCTCCAAAGTCCAAATACTATGATGATTAATTAGAGCTGCTTTTATTATGAAACATTACTATCCCTTTAAAGAGTATTTTGTCGCACTAATGGAGTTATTTGAATTTATATTACATTTTTCTTATCTGTGCAGCTTCTTCCGTTTAATAACATTTTATGTGATACACTGTAGCATTAACTGAGATTATATATTAATGAGGAGACAGCGGTGGACTTAATATGCAGTGAGCTTTAGTTTAACTTCCTAGTTGGGAATCCATAATGCTCCAGGCATGAGTTAAAGACTATTGAGTGGTGGTGGTGGGAGCTACATGTTCCTGTGTTTCTATGCTTCTTATACTGTGAAGGACCACCAAGAGCCAGGTGTACAAAGGATCAGCATATGCAGTGGTGTAACTATAGGGGTCGCAGGGGTCACACCTGCGACCAGGCCCGTGCACTCCAGGGGCCCAGCCTCCCCCTGTGACCCCTCTACCTGGTGCCCGCAATCTCCCTCCGGTGATCTAGTAATGCAGAGCGCTGGGAGATGAAATAATTTCCCAGCGCTTTGCATTACTAAGAGGACCGCGCGGAAGCTCCAGGTAGGAGATGGGGATATTGTGGAGGGGGCCAATGTGGTGGTGGTGGTGGGGCCCATGGCTTTTCTTGTACCAGGGCCCGGAGGCTTCTAGTTACGCCTCTGAGCATATGTCCTTGATGATTGCTTTCATGTCTTGATTGTCGATGTAGTCTTATGGTGTATTACATCTTACACTGTATGTGCAATTCTGGAGCAAACCAACTGCACCACATATATATAGAAATATTGATTACTATTATTTAAATTGGGGATTTCAGCAATCCCTTTGTATGCTACAGTGGTCTCCAACATTCAAGGGGCAAAAAGCCCTATTTAAGTCAATGGGAATTTGGGACATTTTTACTTGTACCCATCGGTGCAGTAGGCTTGTCCGCAATGGCTCTAGGATGAGATGTTCAAAAACTTGTGGTAACTGAAATTGTCTGTAATCAGAATGAAAGGGTTCTTACGCCACGGTCCGCCAATCCTCAGACATAGTACCATCACTTTTTGCATGTAACTCCGCCATATCCGTCAAAGGGGAAAAGCAGTGTTAAAGCGGAACTATCACCCCAAATAAAGTCCCCCCCCAATAATTATTCATATAGCGATAAGCTTAGAAATAGTATTATTATCCAGCAAAAGTACAGAGTTATTAAAGGGAATCTCTCACATAGATATAAGTAATGCTCATTAATTAGAGCATTTAGTGAAAACATTTAAAACGTTGTTCATTTAAAAAAAAACAACAAAAAAAAAACGTTATCTGCTCAAAACTTAATGTTTAAAAAGTGCCCAGCAGCCTACCCAGCATCCTCTGATGACGGATGCTTTCTTTCTCTAAGCTGGTGTGATCTCATTGGCAGAGATCGATATCTAGCCAATGAGATCGCTCCAGCTTAGAGACAGACAGCCTCTGTCATTGGAGGAGGGAGGGGAGCAGAGGCAGTTCGGCAAGCAGGAAGTAGGCTGCAGGGCACTTTTTAAACATTAAGTTTTGTGCAGATAAAGTTTTTTTTTTTTTATTAAATGAACAACGTTTTAAATGTTTTCCCTAAATGCTCTAACTAATGAGCATTACTTATATCTATGTGAGAGGTCCACTTTAAAGCAGAACTACCAGCTCAACTAAAGTCGCCCTGTAATACTTATGCAGGTGGCGACTAGCTTAATAATCATTATTTTATCCTTAAGCTTCCGAGACCGGAAAACAGGCATCACCGCGGACATCTTGATGTGCGCCTGCGCTGTCAGTCCCCGTCACCTTTCATAGGCATTGCATTGGCCCGAACACTCCGGAAGAGACTGACGATGCAGGCAGACAGGCTGCAGTAACCTGGCCATCAGTGTCGGAAGCTTAAGGATAACTTTATTCAGGGGCACTTTTGAGAGGGAAAATAAAGGTTTTATTGCAGGGCGACTTTAGTGGAGGTGGTAGCTCCACTTTAAGAAATTCTACTTGATCTGAGACTAACCGCAGGCTTCCTGCTTTAGAAGCACATGTTCACCTGCTCCGTCAGTCCCTTCCTGTTACCTTAAAGGGATAGTAATACTTCATTTTAACAAACAAAGTATCCCCCCCTGTTCAACCAGATCAGAAGGGAGATGCCCAGGTAGACTGCAGAGAGGGACAATCTTCAATTAAGATAAGGGAAAAAGCTGAAAAACTTGTCAAGTGGGGCAGGGCTTTCATTGTTCTCATAGGAAGAAGACTGTCCCCTTCTGTTATCTGTCTGGCCTATGGACTGGATTCCACATCTGAGAAGAGATGGCTTACACTAGGTAAAAGGGGCGGGAGGGGAAAATTTGCTTGTGAATATCTCATAAACCATAAAGGTTTGAGAGATAAGACTTATATCGTTCTTCATGTTTTTTTAACGCCTACAAAATAAAATAAAGTTAAAACGAAGTATTACTATCCCTTTAAGGTACAATGCAGCGCCTCCTAGAGGAGACCGGGATGGACAGCATAGGCGCGCAGATGTCTCTAAGGCAAGATGTCTGCGCTGATGCCTGGCTGTTCATCTCGGATCAAGTAGGATTTCTTGATAACTCTGTACTTAGGCTGGATAATAATACAATTTCTCTGCATACAGATATATGAATAATTATTGGGGGGGGACTTTATTTGGGATGATAGTTCCGCTTTAAAAGTGGGCGTGTTTTAATCTACCATCATGTAAGGTATTTTCAGAAAAAAAATTCTTTTAGCCATCACTTTTTATGTCTGATTAACGACAAATGACAAAATAAAAATTTGGTTTAAGTTTGGGGAAGACAAATTAAAGTGCTATTATCAGGAGTGAGAAACGGTAATATGGAGCTAACTGGTACAAAAAAGTCTTTGAAAATTTTTGTTTTAAAGACAAAAAAAAATGTCTTTGTTTCTATGAACATTTTCCTTTCAAAGACAAAATTAGAGGTATTTTTAACTTCAGAATTTTTATTGGCAGTATTCATCAACCTCATCTTACCTTCAGTTTTAATTCATTAAAATGTATTTTCTAAAATGACTGATTTACTTCTGAAAATATTAGTAACAGTAACACATCTGAAAACAGTAATGCGTCAGTCAAGTTTTACCCATACCCTATTGATCCAGAAGAAGGCAAGAAAACCCCCCATTGAAGCCATTTCCAATTAAGCCCCAAGTAGGTAAAAAAATTCCTTACTGACTCCAAATGGCAGTCGGATATCAAAATCCTGTCTGCTTTGAAGCCAACTGTTGTAATTCTCAATATTGTTCAGTGCTAGATAGTAATCCATCACTTTTTTTTTAAAGCAGTTACAGTATTTGCAAGCACAGCATCCCAAGGCAAAGAATTTCATAACTGTACTGCCCTTACTATTAAAAAAATCCCTGCCCTTGTCCTTCTTTTACCACCAACTCACAATCTGACAATTTATTTCATTATGATGACTTTTTGAACTGAGCACCCTTAGTCCGTCTAAGGACATCTCCCTCAGTGTATATTTAAAAATGTTGCTGTCTCCAAATCAACCTCCCTGTACCAGTTTATAGGAACATACAGTAGATTTCCAAGTCTATGTAAGAAAGTAGAGAACACACCATTTACAAGGATTACAAACTGATTTTGATTGAGCAGTCTCAGACGGACTGAGAAAGATCAGTTGCAGAAGCAAGCAGTTATTGGGCTTGTCTGACTAACGTAATCATGTCTCTGAGGAGCCAAAGTTCACACAAAGAACCTGGTATGAAATATGTCTGTTTTTTCTCCGGATTTCTATGGAAACGCATCCTTAACAAAGTCACTCAGGGGTCAGTTCCAAATACCTGAGCTGTTACAAGGCGTGTTTCCAGATACATTCTTGCTAAATCCCTTTTCTGTGCGTAAGCCTAGCAATATTTTAGATAAATAAAAAGATATCCCTGCCAGGCTAGTGCTCATCTGATGCCAATCTCATTACTCTTAGGGCAAGATATTCAAAAAGCGGTGATTACTGAAATTTTCTGTAATCAGAATTAAAAAAAATTCTTAATCGTTGATCCTCCAGATCTGAGACATGTTTACGGAATTTTTTGCATCCAATTCCTCCATCTCCATCAAAGGGAAAAAGCCGTCTTAAAAGTGGGAGTGGTGTAATCTACTGGCATATTGTAATGTATTTTCGGAAAAAAATATTCGTCTCAATATCACTTTTTTGTCTGATTAACGTCATTTTATCCCTACAAAATAAAAATGTTCTAAAGTTGGAGAAGACAAATTAAAGGGACAGTAATGTCTCAGAAAAAATATTTAGCATTTTGTAATGCTTAAAAAGCTGAACTGAATGCAAAAAAAACCTCTCTCTCAAACCACTATGGTTTGAGAGATACATGCATTCAAAGTTTGCCGTTTCCTGCTGTCAGCTGTAAAGCTAACAGCAGGAGATCCGTGTCGGCCTGTTTGGGGCCAACTAGTGGCTCTGCAGCAGAGCCGCAATCACGTTATTTAAAACAAATTACTTCATTGAAATGGTCTACAAAGTGTGCTTGCAAACCAGGCACACTTTGTAGACCTTTCCAATGAAGTAGTTATTTTTAAATAACGTGATTGTGGCTCTGCTGCAGAGCCGCTAGTTGGTCCCCGAACAGGATTTCCCTGCAGTCAGCACAGCGCTGACGTCAGGGAAAAGGAAGGGAGGGGGGAACTTTGAATGAATATATCTCTCAAATCATAGCGGTTTGAGAGATAGTGTTTTTTGTATTCAATTCAACTTTTTAACCCTTTGAGTGCCAGAGGGGTACGCAATGCATTGCAAAGCAATGTGTTGCGCACCCCTCTGGCACTCAAAGGGTTAAGCACCACAAAATGCTAAATATTTTTTTCTGGGACATTACTGTCCCTTTAAAGTACTGTTAGTAGGCGTGAGAAGCAATTTGTAATTTCAAAGACAAAAAGTGTCTTTGTTTCTTTGCAAATGACAAAATCAAACACATTTTTAACATCAGAATTTTTAAAGGCAATGTTCATCAAGATCTTTCTTACCGTCACTTTTAATTCTTCAGACATATTTTCAAACATTACTTCTGAAAATATTGTCCTTTTTTTACCACCAACTCATGATCTGATAATTTTTTCATTATACTCCTTTTTGAACATCTTGCCCTTAGTATGGCAAAGAAAAAAAAAAAAAATATATGTATATATTTGTAACCGTTTATGACTTGCTGCCCTCCCCACCCCAGGGAGGCGGAGATCGGTGGCAGGCAGCAAATCACGGGCGGCAGTTTTCACAGGAGCGAGCAGGGGGTGGAGCCCCTCTGTCCGCTCCTATGAAAATCACTGCAGAGACACTGACCTCTGCAGTGGTCCAGCAGGTCTCCAAAGTGCACGGCGTGCTCAGTTGTACTGGCAATGCTGTGCATCATTCACTAGTCATCAATAATGTTCTTTGCCATAGTACGAGTAGTGAAATCAGATATCAGATGAGTGCTAACGAGGCAGGGATATCTTTTCTTTATCTATAATTATGATATTACCCCATAATCACCATCTAGTTACCCGTTCCTTGTCAATTTAATTGGCTTTATACGAGCAGAGTTTTCTCTAAGTCTAGTAGTATGTAATTGTGTATGTGTCATTCACATCCATCGTATAGATAGACAGCTAAGGATAGGAAAACTAACACCACCTAGTAATAATCCCCCAATTTACCTTGCTATGGCCAGAAAATCCTAATGGCCCCTATGAACTTTGCCCTTGTTCCATCTCTTAAATCTGTACTAGATTTGATGTCCTTGGAGGCAGACATGACACATGCTAACAGGACACAAACTCTGTTCGCTGCACATGGTAATCTTGACCTCTTAAACCTTTCAGTTCCAGAGGGGTATCGCAATGAGTTGCATACCCCTCTGGCACTGAAAGGGTTAAGGACCAGAGGGGTATACAAGGTCATGTTTAAAGGGATAATAATAAAAGCAGCTCCAATTAATCTTCATAGTATTTGGGCTTTGGAGAGTGTTATTTCAATACTGACAGAGTTGTAGTACAAGAGTAATTGAATGATAAAGTATCCCCCTCCCGCCCCTTTTACTGATGTAACACTGCTCACCTCAGAGCAGCAAGATTGTCCGGATGGATCACGGAGATGGACAATCTTCAGTGAACATAAGGAAAAACCTGAAAAAACTGTCAAGGGCGGCAGGGTTTTCATTGCTCTCACAGTAAGAAGACTGTCCCTTGCTGTGAGCTGTCTGGTCAAGAGACCAGATTCCACAGCTGAGGGGAGGAGGCTTATACTAGGTAAAAGGGGCGGGAGGGAATCATTTATCAGTCAAATGGACAAAAATGGACAAAAAGGGCAGGTGCTTAAGCCCCCCTTGGTGTCTATGTGTGCACGTGCCTGAGTGTATCACCCTGTTGTCTCTGTGTTTAGGAGATCAGACTGTGTGGTGTGTGTATATAAGTGTATCACCCTGGTGTCCCTGTGTTTAGGAGATCAGACTGTGTGGTGTGTGTATATAAGTGTATCACCCTGGTGTCCCTGTGTTTAGGAGATCAGACTATGTGGTGTGTATATAAGTGTATCACACTGGTGTCCCTGTGTTTAGGAGATCAGACTGTGTGGTGTGTGTATATAAGTGTATCACCCTGGTGTCCCTGTGTTTAGGAGATCAGACTGTGTGGTGTGCATATAAGTGTATCACCCCGGTGTCCCTGTGTTTAGGAGATCAGACTGTGCGGTGTGTATATAAGTGTATCACCCTGGTGTCCCTGTGTTTAGGACATCAGACTGTGTGGTGTGTATATAAGTGTATCACCCTGGTGTCCCTGTGTTTAGGAGATCAGACTGTGTGGTGTGTATATAAGTGTATCACCCTGGTGTCCCTGTGTTTAGGAGATCAGACTGTGTGGTGTGTATATAAGTGTATCACCCCGGTGTCCTTGTGTTTAGGAGATCAGACTGTGTGGTGTGCATAGAAGTGTATCACCCTGGTGTCCCTGTGTTTAGGAGATCAGACTGTGTGGTGTGCATATAAGTGTATCACCCTGGTGTCCTTGTGTTTAGGAGATCAGACTGTGTGGTGTGTATATAAGTGTATCACCCTGGTTTCGCTGTGTTTAGGAGATCAGACTGTGTGGTCAGACTGTGCGGTGTGTATATAAGTGTATCACCCTGGTGTCCCTGTGTTTAGGAGATCAGACTGTGTGGTGTGTATAGAAGTGTATCACCCTTGTGTCCCTGTGTTTAGTGTGTATAATTGTATCACCCTGGTGTCCCTGTGTTTAGGAGATCAGACTATGTGGCGTGTATATAAGTGTATCACCCTGGTGTCCCTGTGTTTAGGAGATCAGACTATGTGGTGTGTATATAAGTGTATCACCCTGGTGTCCCTGTGTGTAGGAGATCAGACTGTGTGGTGTGTATATAAGTGTATCACCCTGATGTCCCTGTGTTTAGGAGATAAGACTATGTCGTGTGTGTATAAGTGTATCACCCTGGTGTCCATGTGTTTAGGAGATCAGACTGTGTGGTGTGTATAGAAGTGTAACACCCTGGTGTCCCTGTGTTTAGGAGATCAGACTGTGTGGTGTGTATAAGTGTATCACCCTGGTATCCCTTGTGTTTAAGAGATCAGACTGTGTGGTGTGTATATAAGTGTATCACCCTGGTGTCCCTGTGTTTAGGAGATCAGACTGTGTGGTGTGTGTATAAGTGTATAACCCTGGTGTCCCTGTGTTTAGGAGATCAGAATGTGTGGTGTGTATATAAGTGTATCACCCTGGTGTCCCTGTGTTTAGGAGATCAGACTGTGTGGTGTGTGTATAAGTGTATAACCCTGGTGTCCCTGTGTTTAGGAGATCAGAATGTGTGGTGTGTATATAAGTGTATCACCCTGGTGTCCCTGTGTTTAGGAGATCAGACTGTGCGGTGTGTATAGAAGTGTATCAACCTGGTGTCCCTGTGTTTAGGAGATCAGACTGTGCGATGTGTATTTAAATGTATTACCCTGGTGTCCCCGTGTTTAGGAGATCAGACTGTGTGGTGTGTATATAAATATATCACACTGATCCACAGTAATAAAACTCACATTAATGTTTGCATAAACTTCAGTATATATCTTTATAAATTACTATGTGTAAATAAAATACTTCGGTCTTGTTCTAAAGCATTTATTCAGTTACACTAAGGGTTGTCAGTAGGTCATAATATAACCATTCTTGGTATTGCCAAGCCCCCAGCCACACCACCTAAAACACAAGTGTCCCTCTTTCGCCATTTGAAGTGTTGGGAGCCATGAATATGGCAGAGGTCCTATAACCCCTTCCCCTCCCCCGATAGTATGGTGGGCATATGTAAAAAATAGATATCTGAGGTCCAGTGGTGTGCTCAATGCCTTGGACCTGTGCATCGGTAATCTAAACAAATAAACAATTAACTAACTATTAAAGCCCTATAAACCCCTCCTCCCCAGTCATTCTCTCTGCTGTTAAAAATATAAACACATACCCCAATTGTCCTGCCTGGGCCATCACCCAGGCCACTGTGGAAATAAAAAGCAGGGTTTGGCTTTTATACGGCCAATCTCTGTTTACATTTTTCCCACTAACCCAGTGACTGGGAGGTGAGGTTAAAGGGATAGTAATACTTAAAATGTAAAAAAAAAAAATATGTTGTAGAGTTTATCCCCCTGAATAAAACAAGAACACCCCCACTGCTGAAAGGTGTTTCATTCAAAAGTTATTAATTTTCATAGTTGAATTTTTTAGGTGCAATATCACAGTGGCCTGAAATTGTACAGTGGCGCTGTTGCTACAGCATCCTATGGAGATTTATGGTCCCGGGACCAGAGCTGTCCATAGGATCGTGTAGCAACAGCGCCACTGTACAATTTCAGGCCACTTTGATATTGCACCTAAAAAATTCAACTTTGAAAATTAATAACTTTTGAATGAAACACCTTTCAGCAGTGGGAGTACTCTTGTTTTACTCAGGGGGATAAACCCTACAACATATCCTTTTTTACATTTTAAGTATTACTATCCCTTTAAGCAGAGCACAGAACGTGCCTTGGAGTAATCTCACCAGCCAGCCAATTACTAATGAAGGGAAGGGGTCACACATCCGCTATACCTGACCTCTTCCTCTGTTCCCTGATTGGAAAAAAAAAGAAAGGGTCACATATCATGCATGCGTGACTCCTTCCCCCTTCACCCATGACCGACTGCAAGTTGAAGTTACTCTAGGTTATATCCAGACCAATAACAATCTTTTTTTTTTCTTACTTGGCCAGTGTCTGTTTCAATATGGGGTCCCTGAGTTATGTTAGAGTTAGGCTAGTGGGAGAGTGGCAGGGTATTGTACATTTATTTTTTAACACTCAAACCGTTCAGTACCAGTCAGTCAATTAGGTGCACAATGGGACACTAGGGATGTGTTGGGTATGTGGTGAAGGCTAAATGGGCATTTTTTTTCCAAATGGGAAAAGCAGAACGGAAAAACGGGGGGAGGGAGCCAGAGAGATGTGGTTCCCTAATCCCCACCTTAAGCAGAACAGGTGCTCTGCACAGGAATGTGCTCTGATTGACATCAGAAGCCAAATGAAGCTGCTTTTTCTGGTTTTATTTTGTTTTCTTTCTTAACATCGCATGAATGCTTTTCCAGCTATCTAATTGGTTAAATAAAATAATTTTAAAAAATGCTGAAACAAATCACGTTTTGCAAGACATGATTCGTTTGTTGAAAAACCGCCTGTATTGTACAAAAAAAGTAAACGACAGTATCGCTTTGCTCATCTTCAGTAATACGATAGCTGCGGAGAGTTCAAGAAAACCTTTCACTGGGTGATCACAGCCCATTCGATTATAGGTTGTTCCATTTGAAAGCTCTAGTAATTAACCCTTTGTGTGCCAGAGGGATATCCAAGGCATTGCAAACTCAATGGGATAAAGAAGAATTCAGACCTCCTTATTGGATACATTATAATATTCAGGTAGGAACATATTAAAGGAACACCAGAGCCTCCCAACATCCGCAACCATTCTTCGTACTTGTGGTAGCCACATGCGGTTGATATATATACCGAATTTTGCAGTTTGATATACAGCTTAAAGCAGCTTAAAGTGATAGTAATACTTGAAAATACACAGATTTAATTCAATAGATATTTAAAAAATAAATTAATTGTGCCGTTTCCGATCACCCAAACCTTTATGGTTTGGAAGATATAAGTGTGCTGATGTCAGCTTTCTAACTTAGAGATGGAGATCTCAGTCCATAGACCGTCCTGCGGCTCTTCAGCAGAGCTGTGACTGCGGTAGAAATACTTCATTTAAATATTCTACAAACTATGCTTCCAAACCAGGCACACATTGTAGACTGTTCAATTGAAGTACATACCTCCCAACATTTCAAATGGCAAAAGAGGGACACTTCTGCTTTAGGTGGTGTTTCTTGGGGCGTGGCTGGTAGGCGGGGCATTTCCAAGAATGTTTAGGTTATTTCTTGACCCATTTCCACCTCTTTGTGTAACTGATAAATGATTTAGAGCAAGACCAAAGTATTTTAATTACCCATATTAATGTATAAACACATATACTGACAATTAACAACACATATATGTATGTTCTATTGCTGTGGAGCAATGTAATACACACCACTCACTCTGATGTCCTAAAAAGAGGGACAAAAGGGTAGAAAAGAGGGACAAAGGGATTTGGGTCTCAAAGAGGGACTGTCCCTCCTAAAGAGGGACACTTGGGAGGTATGGAAGTATTTCTTTGTAACTACCGCAATCACGGCTCTGCTGAAGAGCCGCAAGATGGTCTATGGACTGCGATCTCCATCTCTAAGTTAGAAAGCTGACGTCAGCACAAGGGGAAAGAAGGGGGAACTTCGCAGACTTATATCTCCCAAACCATAAAGGTTTGGGAGATCGGAAACAGCACAATTACTTTATTTTTTAAATATCTATTGAATTAATTCTGTGTATGTTCAGGTATTACTATCACTTTAAAAAGGCACATTGTAACAAAGTGTCTATTTCAGGGCTTGCTTTTGCATCCAGTTAGCCCTATCCAGGCTTGACAGCTCATGGCCTGAAATTTTATGGAAGAATTGTATCCATAAGATGCAAGTTCAAGCTATATTAACTTTTGAGTAAAACATCAATCAATAGTGGGAATACCCTTGCTTGTACTTAGCAGAATAAACCCTGTAAAGTATATTTTTTTCTATATCAAGTGTTAGTATCCCTTTAAAGGGATAGTAATACTTCGTTTTATCTTTATTTTATTTTGTAGGCATTAAAAAAACATGAAGAATGATATAAGTCTTATCTCTCACACCTTTTATGGTTTAAGAGATATTCACAAGCAAAGTATCCCCCCCCCCGTTCAGCTAGATCAGAAGGGAGGTGCCAGGTATATTGCAGAGAGGAACAATCTTCAATTAAGATAAGGGAAAAACCTGAAAACCTTGTCAAGGGGGGCAGGGTTTTCATTGTTCTCACAGGAAGAAGATTGTCCCCTGCTGTTATCTGTCTGGTCTATGGACTGCATTCCACATCTGAGAAGAGATGGCTTACACTAGGTAAAAGGGGAGGGAGGGGAGACTTTGCTTGTGAACATCTCTCAAACCACAAAGGTTTGAGAGATAAGACTTATATAGTTCTTCTTGTTTTTTTAATGCCTACAAAATAAAATAAAGATAAAACAAAGTATTACTATCCCTTTAATTCTTCAGCTCAGCAACTTATAACAGGGTTGTGTCTAACCTAGCAACCCTCTGGCAAGCTAAGAACGGAAAATGGAAATGGCAAGACCGAACAATGTCCCTCCTTTCTTAAATACATTGCATTCCACAATATGAATGAATGAGTATGTTTATTTATATAGTGTCAAAAGTGTACGCAGGGATTTACAATTTTGAGGTCCAGACTAGGTGTGCTCTGGGCCAGTTATGCATTGTATGAGATTTTTACATAATACTGATAAAATGTATCAGACTTTCGCTGCACGGAGAGACAGAATTGATCAGTCTCTTGCCCTGTAATTAAAGCGTGTGATATTACAGCGGACTGAGGAACAAGCCCAGAGCATACCTCCCAAGTGTCCCTCTGTAGGAGGGACAGTCCCTCTTTTAGACCCAAATCCCTCTGTCCCTCTTTCCCACCATATTGTCCCTGTGTTTAGGAGATCAGACTGTGTGGTGTGTATATAAGTGTATCACCCTGGTGTCCCTGTGTTTAGTAGATCAGACAGTGTGGTGTGTGTGTGTATAGAAGTGTATCGCCCTGGTGTCCCTGTGTTTAGGAGATCAGACTGTGTGGTGTGTGTATAGAAGTGTATCACCCTGGTGTCCCTGTGTTTAGGAGATCAGACTGTGTGGTGTGTATAGAAGTGTATCACCCTGGTGTCCCTGTGTTTAGGAGATCAGACTGTGTGGTGTGTATATAAGTGTATCACTCTGGTGTCCCTGTATTTAGGAGATCAGACTGTGTGGTGTGTATATAAGTGTATCACCCTGGTGTCCTGTGTTTAGGAGATCAGACTGTGTGGTGTGCATATAAGTCTATCACCCTGGTGTCCCTGTGTTTAGGAGATCAGACTGTGTGGTGTGTATAGAAGTGTATCCCCCTGGTCTCCCTGTGTTTAGGAGATCAGACTGTGTGGTGTGTATAGAAGTGTATCACCCTGGTATCCCTGTGTTTAGGAGATCATACTGTGTGGTGTGTATAGAAGTGTATCACCCTGGTGTCCCTGTGTTTAGGAGATCAGACTGTGTGGTGTGTATATAAGTGTATCACCCTGGTGTCCCTGTGTTTAAGAGATCACACTGTGTGGTGTGTATAGAAGTGTATCACTCTGGTGTCCCTGTGTTTAGTAGATCAGACTGTGTGGTGTGTATGTATATAAGTGTATCACCCTGGTGTCCCTGTGTTTAAGAGATCACACTGTGTGGTGTGTATAGAAGTGTATCACACTGGTGTTCCTGTGTTTAGGAGATCAGACTGTGAGGTGTGTATAGAAGTGTATCACCCTGGTGTCCCTGTGTTTAGGAGATCAGACTGTGTGGTGTGTATAGAAGTGTATCACCCTGGTGTCCCTGTGTTTAGGAGATCAGACTGTGAGGTGTGTATAGAAGTGTATCACCCTGGTGTCCCTGTGTTCAGAAGATCAGACTGTGTGGTGTGTATAGAAGTATATCACCCTGGTGTCCCTGTGTTTAGGAGATCAGACTGTGAGGTGTGTATATAAGTGTATCACCCTGGTGTCCCTGTGTTTAGGAGATCAGACTGTGCGGTGTGTATAGAAGTGTATCACCCTGGTGTCCCTGTGTTTAGGAGATCAGACTGTGTGGCGTGTATATAAGTGTATCACCCTGGTGTCCCTGTGTTTAGGAGATCAGACTGTGTGGTGTGTATATAAATGTATCACCCTGGTGTCCCTGTGTTTAGGAGATCAGACTGTGTGGTGTGTATATAAGTGTATTGCATTGCTCTACAGCAATAGAACTCACATTAATGTTTGTTTAAACATCATTATATCCTATAGTAGTAGTAATTCGCTAAGGTTTGTCAGAAGCCGTCATGCACAGTAGAGACGGCTGCATGCGCTTTAGTCATGCGCAGTACAGACTGCCCACGCCGTGGCTGTTATGGAGCAGGGCTCTCCGAATTCAGACCGGAATTGCAAAGAAAGGACTCCGGTCTGAATTCGGAGGTGGAACTGTGGCCCGTGTAAATGGGCCTTTCAACTTGTGTGTTTATAAATTAGTCTGTCTACATAAAATACTTTGGTGTTGCTCTAGATTATTTATTAAGTTACACAAAGAGGTGTCAGTAGGTCACAAAATCGCCTATAAATTCTTGTAGATGCCCCGCCCACAAGCCACACCCCCCATTAACACCCTAAAACAAATGTGTCCCTCTTTGGCCATTTGAAACGTTGGGAGGTATTCCAGTGCTGAGCTGGAAGGCTCCAAAATGGCTTGTGTTATCTGTCTGGGATTTAGAAAATGAACCCTGTAAACCCGCAAGGGGCTAATCTAAGCAAGGAAGTCTGTGACTTCATCTGAAAGCTGACGTGCTGCATGAGCAGATCCATAGGCTGCCAGTGTGGAGTTTAGAAATCCATAATTTGCAGTCTATGGGGAGAATGCTCAAAAGAAAAGGGTTATGTCTGTAAATTTGGGTACAAGGTACCTGGGCCTGCTTTGTGTACCCAGGTATCTTCCATGTTGTAGCCCTTAAAAATCTGAATTAGACGAGACCAGCGGCATCTCTCAAGCCTTTATGGTTTGAGAGATATCCGCATTCAAAGTTCCCTCTCCTTCTCTCTCCCCTGACGTCAGCATTATAGCTGACAGCAGGGGAATCCAGTCCCGGGACCGGTGGCGGCTCTGTAGCAGTGGCGAGATTGAGTTATAGAAACAGAAATCCTTCACTGAATTGGTCTTCTACGTGTGCTTGCAAACCAAGCACAAACCAAGCACACACAGAAGACCATTTCAGTGAAGGATTTCTCTTTGTATAACGCGATCTCGGCTCTGCTACACAGCCTCCACCGGTCCTGGGACTGGATTTCCCTGCTGTCAGCTATAACGCTGACGTCAGCGGAGAGAGAAGGAAAGGGAACTTTGAATGCGGATATCTCTCAAATCATAAAGGATTGAGAGATGCCTCTGGTCTAATTTAATTCAGATTTTTAAGGGCTACAACATGGGGGACAGTAAAAATGAAGTGTTAATATCCCTTTAAATTGTAACAAAAATAATTGATGATGGTTATTTAAGGAGGCAACACTTATGGAGATTTGCCCCAGAGCTTGGGTAGCAGGTGGTGACGTTACCCATTTGAGCTGGCAGGGGTCTTGCTCAGTTGGGGTAATCATAGGGTGACCAGATGTCCTGGAATGCCCGGGACTGTCCCTTATTGGGGGTCACAACCCTTTTCTTTTGAGCATACGCCACACAGACTGCAGATCTACATCCCAGGCTCCCCTAGGCAAGGCCCTCTAGGTGCCCTTAGCTCCACCCATGACCACACCCCCACTCCTCGCACTGACCCCTTCCCCTGTTCCATCCACTGTTTCCTGGCACAGAGAATACCCTTGAGCTATAACAAGCAAGAACCCAAAAAAAGCTTAAAGGAGTCAAATAAGATCCTGTAATGGAGTATAAAACTGGTGCAGGGACAACTAAATCATTCTGGCCACACCCACCTCAGAGAATGTGGGTGTGACCAGCACAGCTGTGGCACCGCCCCTCAAAACTTGCAGCTGTAGGCATTGACCTACTCTGTCTATTGGGAAACCAGGCTCTGTCTGGCCATAAAATTGTAAATCCCAGCGTACGCTATGTAAATAAACATATTCATTCATATTATGGAATGCGATGTATTTAAGTAAGGAGGGACATTGTTCAGTCTTGCAGTTTCGTAGCTTGCCAGAGGGTTACTAGGTTAGACACAACCCTGTTATAAGTTACTGAGTTGAAGAATTAAAGGGATACTAACACTTGATATAGAAAAAATATACATTACAGCGTGCTTGGCAATTTCAATGCATCTTACCTTTCCAGAAAGGGCAATGTGGAGGTGCTTATTATTTTATTATGAGGCTGATACACAAAGATAAAAAAGGAAAAATTCTGAACCAATCCAACTGCACATTAACCCCTTAAGGACCGGGAAAATCTGAGGTCGTTTTCCTTTAAGGACCGGAGCAATTCTGACCTTTTTGACTATGTCTTTGTTCAACAGTGTTTTCCCTCTTAGGTTTTTATTCCACCCCCATAAATTATATACTGTTTTTTAAGCACAAATAGGGCTTTCATTTGATACCCTATTTATATGGAAAACCCACCATTTACTTTATTAAAATTAAAAAAAGGTAAAAAAATTGTAAAAGAAAACCCCATTTTTGATTTTTCTCTTGGGATCAATTGGCCACAAAGGGTTACATTTTTATGGAGACTGCATTAAAAGTATGACCGGTCAGTCATACCTACAAAATGCGCAGTTTAAAGTGGCCACTGTCCCCCCTGGGTAAAAATCCCCATGTCCCTTTTTCCCACCCTACTTTGACACTTTTTTTGACCCTGGCATTTGGTGGTGTGTGTAAGTGTATTACATGGCTCCACAACAATCACACTTGCAATATTGTTTAATTATATATATTTTTTTTAAATACAATTTTTTTTTGTAAAAAAAAAAGTGTGGTTTTTTTTTTTAAAGTGTATAATTGCAGGTCAAAATTGACCTGCATTTAGCCAGCCTCCTGCACCAGCAGTGAAGGGGTTAATACCCCCAGCTGCTGTATTTTTTTTAACCACTAGGTGTCTACCGTCTACTTCTGTCTCCCTTACTTTGATAGCAAGGGAGACAGAGGCAGACGAGACAGGCACAGACAGCATGCTTTGCATGCTGCCTCTGTCTGTCACTATGCCGGTATATGTGATCGCTGCTATGGCGATCACATGAACTGGCACAAGCAGGAAGGGCTGAGACTGAACGCCCCGGTCTCGGAGCGTTCAGTCTCAGCCTGGAATTAATGATAGCAGTGTGCACGGAGGCACGCTGCTATCATTTAAGCCATGACGGTCCTGCACGGTCGTTAAGGGTATAACAACCCATGGTGGTGCAGGACCCCTCAAGGGGTTAAAGTACAAAGAACAATTATTTCTAATCACACAGTTCTACTCACACAGAGCTCTATACACTAGAGGGAGAGCGGAACACTACCTTCCTGTCTCCATGCAAGAGCTGCAGAATGCTCATTAACTGCTACTGTAATGGGACCTTTGTAATGTCACACATGGCCACGCAAACATTTTTGCAGTCCATAAATAAACATACCACACAACACTTAGTTTTTGATTGGATGTGGTTTTTATTTATTTAACCCAACTAAAGTAACACGGCATAGATTGAAAAATAGACTTGCATCTATCAAGTTCAACATTTTGCCATGTCACCGCTGTTAATCCAAAGGAAGGCAAAAAAACCCTAATGGAGCCAGTGCCAGTTATGCCACAGTAGGGTAAATTCCTTCCTGACTCCAAAAGGCAATCGGATAGATCTCCCTGGATTAACAACTTCCTGCCTTAACAGTAACGAACTTTGTCAATGTTACCATTTTTTGGATACCTCGACTGATGTCTTGTACTGTGGATGGAACAGGCGATTAGCATTGTATTTGGGCCTATTAGGTAGTAACTGAACAGACATTACAGAAGTTCCGTTTTCTGCTGCACGTCTGGATGACATCTTCTCCCCAGGCTTTGGCAAATGTTTCCTTATCCAAGGATGAAACAAAGCCTCGCTAGGTGACATACCGGTAGCTGGATCCCACTGTAGACACCGTCTCAGAAAGTCAAGGAATAGCAGATCATTGCATCCCTTCATTGCAGTCACCAGGTGTCAGGCCTTGGCCTGTTGTATTTTTCCCTTTGCCCAACTCTGTCTGGATCCTCTCTCCATATTTAGGGCTAGTTTGCTCTCTCTCCTCCTATTGGGTCCTTTCTTCTTTTTATTCAGCCTACTCTAGGCATCAGTGTCCGATTATCGAGCTAGTTTCAGTTCCCAGGCTTCAGTGCTACGTTTCCTGTTTTTGACTGATCTCTGGTGTATAAGAACCTGGCTTGTTTTCTGACTCCGATACTCTCCTCACTGTCTTCTGGTACACCGACTTCGGCTTTTGTTGACCATGTGTCACGGTTTGTTACGACTCTCAGACACAAGGTTTAGGTAAAAACACAACTTTATTGAAATAATTAAGATTATCCCTTAGGATTGTAAACACATACAAATATACATAGAATGAATGGTAAATACGAATAATTCAGACTCTACCGGTCTTGCCAAATACCGTGCAAGACAGCCTGGGTAATCAGGAGTAAGAGGCTCTACTGGCCTTGCCAATACCGGGTAAGACAACCTTCAGATGGAATAATGTACAAGGTTCTACCGGCCTTACCGAAATACCGGGCAAGGCAGCCCAAATGAACACAACTGTGTAGGGTCTACCGGCCTTGCCAATACCGGTTAAGGCAACCTCCAGATGAACTGAGGTGCAAGGTTCTACCGCCCTTACCAATACCGGGCAAGGCAGCTCAAGTAAACACAATGGTGTAGGCTCTACCGGCCTTGCCAATACCGGTTAAGGCAACCTCCAGATGAACTGAGGTGCAAGGTTCTACCGCCCTTACCAATACCGGGCAAGGCAGCCCAAGTAAACACAATGGTGTAGGCTCTATCGGCCTTGCCAATACCGGGTAAGGCAACCTCCAGATGGACTGAGGTACAAGGTTCTACCGGCCTTACCAATACTGGGCAAGGCAGCCCAAGGATATGTGGAGTCGGACAAGGTCCCAAAAACTGTCAGGTGACAATGACAGAGTAACTCAGTGAGTAGCCAGATCAGGGAGAGACCAGGCAAACGGTACCCTGTCACAACAGGAAAGGCCAGAACGCTAGGACTGGACAGCGCTCAATGTCAGTAACACTTAAGGATCTGCCGACAGAGAGTAGCCTTAACACTTTGGAGCAAACCAGCGTCCGCACGCTGGGACAAACAAGGGAATCATGTAGACGCAAGGCTAGAAATAACCCAAAGTCCACACGCTGGGACTAACAATATAATCGTATAGCCGCAAGGCTTTGGAGCAAACCAGCGTCCGCACGTTGGGACCAACAAGGGAATCGTATAGCCGCAAGGTTTTGGAGCAAACCAGCGTCCACACGCTGGGACCTACAAGTGAATCGTATAGCCGCAAGGCTTTGGAGCAAACCAGCGTCCGCACGCTGGGACCAACAAGGGAATCGTATAGCCGCAAGGCTTTGGAGTAACCCAACGTCCGCACGCTGGGACTAACAATCTGTATCGTATAGCCGCAAGGCTTTAGAGCAAACCAGCGTCCGCACGCTGGGACCCACAAGGGAATCGTATAGCCGCAAGGCTTTGGAGTAACCCAACGTCCACACGCTGGGACTAACAGTATGTATCATATAGCCGCAAGGCTTTTGGAGCAAACCAGCGTCCGCACGCTGGGACCCACAAGGGAATCGTATAGCCGCAAGGCTTTGGAGTAACCCAACGTCCACACGCTGGGACTAACAATATGTATCGTATAGCCGCAAGGCTTTTGGAGCAAACCAGCGTCCGCACGCTGGGACCAACAAGGGAATCGTATAGCCACAAGGCTTAGGAGCAAACCAGCATATGCACGCTGGGACTGACAAGGAATGTCGTCTACGCGACCGAGCAGAAGGTTGCCAGGAACACAGGAGACAGGCCAGGAGATGACAGGAACCAGCAGGACGAACAGCCGGGTCAGGAAACAGCAGTGAAGACGGTCAGCAGAAAACAGCAACCTCAGGAGACTAGGCCAGAACCAGGACTGGAACAACTCTGCAGAAAGGAGGCACTGGAACCAGATGCAATCAGGAACTCAGGAACACTGCAAAAAGGCCCAAATGACTGCTGGACATGGTGAAATGTAGTCAGAGACACCACGAAAGGGCAAACAAGGGGTGCCCAACCCAGGTTTAAATAGGCAATATGAGGCGGGCTAAAGGCAGACAGCCAATGGAAGCCCCCTACTGGTGATAGACAAGAAAATGCAGCAATCACGGGCACTGTGATACTGTGCTTACCTTCTTACTCACTGATATATCCGCTCCTACTGACCTTGGCTAAGTCTTATGCTGCACCTTGCCTCTCCACTGCCATATCTGGCCCTGATGACCTCAGTTTGGCTTGACTCCGGTTTTGTCTGGCCCTCTGCTGCTATACCCACTCCTGGTTACCTCTACCAGTTCACCCTGATGCTCGCTCCCTTGTTCAAGGTTTTCAGTAAGTACTGCAGCGGTTTACTCCGCTTCCCCTTTTATTGGTTGATTTGGTCTGACGGACTTGTCCCTCGCTAGGGACATCATTGAGTTCTCTCTCCCAACTGCCATCGGGTGACTGCAGTCCTGACCAGCTGGCCCTGGGTGGTTCTCCTGGGACCGTCTAGGTTGGGGTGTCTGTGGCACATTCTTACTGGAGCAGGCTGGGAAATTAAGGTGGTGGTTGCATTCCGCGTCCCTTTATTGAGACTTACTTTGGATACCATCTCTTCCAGCGCTAGCAGTCTTGCGATTCCTGGGCTTAGTGAGAGGCCCCCAGTAGTGGTCCTATCCTGCACCATTGAGGGGTATCTTCACAAGGCATCCCTGAGGTTCCTCCCTTTTGTTCTGTGTCCGGTTTTCAGGAGGTGCGGGTATCCCTTCTTCTCCCTATCAGGGCCTTTTCCTTTTTGCATTCGTTACCAGTTTAGGGGTGGCTGTTCTACGCTAATGATTGTTGAGCTTTGGTGCTAGTCTGTTCGCGGGTGTTCCTGCTGGTCTTTGGCTACTTGCTCTCTCTTTGGTCTTGGTAGAGCGTGCTTCTCTGGGCTAAAGAGTCTGGTACCTTTCTACCCTTGGAGAGCCTTTTTCCTTTTTTGGCTTTTCTGGGGTTTGTTTCTGGTCCTGGTATTTCTATCCTGAATATTGCGAGTAGCATCCTGGTTTCAGTCTTTTGTTTCCCTGGTCTTGCCCTCTTTATATCTGTTGATAGGTTTCCTATTTTTGCTTGGTCTGGTTCATATTCCCAGAAACACCATAATCCCATCCTGGTCAGGGTCCAGGCTCAACTACTTCCCCTCAATCTGCCACCCTACCAGCGGCACCCACTCCAAGAACTAGCATGGCAGGTGAAGCATCATTCAATCAACCTTACAAAATGCCATTACCAGAACGCTACTCAAGCAAAGCCAATGAATGCAGAGGGTTCTTAAATCAATGCATGTTACTTTTCACCATGAACCCTCAAAGCTACAACTCTCATGAGACTCCGGTCTCAATTATTATCTCACTACTGAAAGAAGAAGGACTATCATGGGCTTCCCCACTAGTGGAACAAGACTCAACCTTATTGCACGATTCAGACATATTTTTGAAAACCTTTTGCACAGTATTTGACTTACCAGGATGAAAGTTATCAGCAGAGACAGCCTTACTTGAACTCCGCCAAGGTAATCATCCAGTAAACCAATTCGCTATCGAGTTTCAGACTCTTGCTTATGAGACTGATTGCCCTGAGAACAGCCTTTCAGAGAGGTCTTAACGAAAAACTCAAACATGCTCTCACTTATCGCGAAATACCAGACTTGCTTGAAGAATTCATCTCCCTATGCCTGGAACTTGACCGACGGATGTCTGAACAACAGACAGAAAGAAACCGGACCCGTCAAAACTTTTGCTTTAAACCTCACTACTGGAATTCTTCATCAGGAGATACTGACCTTTGATGCCATAGCATCCTATCATGCTTCCATAAATTTAGGGTTACCTTGGCTTAGAACCATAACCCTTCCATTGACTGGTCTATTGGCTAAATAACGTCTTGGAGTACTTCTTGTTTCCAGACGTGTCTACAGACTATTAAACCCATAGCGGCTGTGGGCTCCCCTGAATCTTCAGCGAGAGTCAGCCTCATCCCTCCTCCTTGCTTGGAATTTCTCAATGTTTTTTCTAAATGCAAGGCTGAAAAACGACCTCCTCACCGGACTTATGATTGTCCTATAGACCTTCTCCCCGGGACATCTCCTCCTAAAGGTTGCACTTTTCTTTTGTCTTCCCCTGAGACTCAAGCTCTGAATAAATACATTCAAGATAACCTGGCGCAGGGATTCATTCGCCCCCAATTCTCCCCCGCTGCTGCCGGCTTCTTCTTTGTCAAAAAAAAGGATGGGTCGTTACACCCTTGTATAGACTATAGAGGCCTAAACAAAATTACTATAAAAAACAGCTATCCACTTCCATTAATTGCTGAATTACTGGATCAATTGAGAGGGGCAGCAGTTTTTACTAGATTACACCTGAGAGTGGCCTATAATCTTATCCGAACCAAGTCTGGAGAGGAATTGAAGAGGACATTTATCACTAAGTATGGGCATTACGAGTACCTCGTAATGCCCTTTGGCCTTTGCAATGCCCCAGCCGTCTTTCAGGGGTTTCTTAATGACATCTTCAGAGACATGCTACTGTCCCATGTCATCATTTACCTAGATGATATATTGATTTTTTTCTCCCAACTTGTCCACTCACTGCCAACAGGTGTCCACGTACTACAAAGACTCAGAGAGAACTCCCTCTTTTGTCAAACTTGACAAATGCGAATTTGAACAACCCCGTCTTGTATTTCTAGGGTATATTGTCTCCACTACTGGCCTGGAGATGGATCCATCTAAAGTCAAAGCAGTCACTCAGTGGACCTTGCCTCAAGATATCAAAGTAGTACAACGATTAATAGGATTTGCTAATCATTATCGGAAATTTATCTGGAATCTCTCGAAAATCATTACTTCTATCACCACATTGACCAGAGAGGAGGTTGATCCTAGACATTGCCCACTGAGGCCCTTCAAGCATCTGACCTGCTTAAAAGAACTTTCACTTCTGCCCCGATACTTTGATTTCTGGACCCCACTGCTCAATTTGTGATGGAAGTGGATGCCTCCGAGCAAAAGGCAAGAGCTATCCTCTTTAGGGATGGGTGAAACTTTCTGCCTCAAACAGAAATTGGCAAAAAATGTCACTTTCCGCTTGTTGAAAAATTTCCCGCGAAAAGTGCAGATTTTCCTCTTTTTTCCCCCTTTTTTCGACCATTGAAATCAATGGGAACATAGAAGTTACACACAACACATTACAAATAATATTTTATTTCCCAAAGACATTGTATAACAGGGGCATGAGGGTGCCTGTGTTGGTGGGGTGTGGGGAAAGAATCAGTTGAAAAGGCAATGTTTTTGGGGGGTTGTTTACTGGGATTGGGGGGCACTTAATAAAAAAGAAATCCTAAATAAAATAAAATAAAAACCATAAGACATGGTATAAAGGGGTCTGAGGAGGGTGCCTGTGTTGGAGAATGAATGAATCATTTGAACAGGGAATTTGTTTTGGGGGGCTTTCTTGACTGCTATTGGGGGGACAGTTAATAAAAAATAAATCAATAAAATAAAATAAGACATTTGTATTTAAAGTGACAGAGACAGGATCCCCTGACGTAAGCTTCCACTGGGGTGGACTGATACTTGACTTGATAGAGTATTTTGTAGAGGATGATTTGTTTGATTTGTTGTTAGAGACCTTTGTAGGACTTAGACTTATTAGAGGTCCAAGCCCTAAGGAAACATTGATTTGTAGGACTTAGGCTTGTTAGAAACAAACCCCCCAAAAATTGCTTATTTTTTTGTAGGACTAGTTTTTTTTTTTTTTTTTTCAAAACACAAGCCCTGAGAAAAAAATAAAAATGCCCTACTGGCCTAATGCCAGCAGGTCACTTTGGCCAGTGGCCACTGTCAAATGTCCTCCTGAGTTGCAACTGCTGTTCGTACTGCTTATGCTGACTTGTTTTAGCAGCAGGATGATTAGGCAGCTGAAAGGGAATGGGATCAGCAATAGCAGTAACATGGGAGATGGATGATGAAGGTTCCACTTGCCATGACTGACCCCAGTGATGAGCCTGAAGCAGTAGCAGAAGAACAAGTAGCCCCCAGTATATGTGGAGAAAAGAACAAGTTGACCATTAAATCTTCTCCACCTGCCCCTCCACCAAAATCATCATGGGTGTGTTGTTAACAGGAACTGTGGCTTCTATCAGCAACTGCAATGTGCACAGTGTGTGGTAAATAACATCTGGGGGCACAACTGTATCCAAACACCATGGCTCCCGAAACCAAGTACTGCCTCTGTCACTGTACCCCTTGTCCAGACCCCGCTAAGGACACATGACAACTTGCTGACAGTTTAATAGTAATGATGAACCCTACCTGCCAGAATCCTAGCATATTCTGTGGAATGGAATCTCCTCAGATGCCACCTGATGACCTGGTATCGATTCTCCTCCACCACACTGGCATGTGTGGTCAGAGCACCATACAGTGTGCAATGGGTAGAGACGAACTGCCATATCCTAACATTAACAGAGTGGCTATCATTTGGCGGGGGAGGTAACGATGAATGAGGTGGACTGGAAGGACATGTACTTGTTACCCTAGAGGAAGAAGGTGATGTTGATGGCGAGCTAGTTGTTTAGCTCGTCATGGAACTTCCAGTGTCTGTCTGGGTTTCTTTATTCTTCCTCCTCTTTGATCTCCACCTTTCTGGAGAGTCAGGGGGTAAAGTAACAGTGGTGCTATATTTCTGTAACGGGTGTTTGGCTTTAACATGTTTGGAGTCATGGTGGCTGTGTTTCATGTTTGTTATCAGGGCGGTTGTGCCAAGGTGTGTTCCCTCCTTTCCCCTTCTCAATAACTTGTCACAAATTTCGCACTGTACCATTGTTGATGATGACCGCACTGTGCCTGCTGGAAGAGATAATAGTCCCACACCCCTGACATCTGGGGGAAGGGATAGGGAACAGGTGGAGAAGAATGGCCTCTTTCTTCTTGTCCTCCACATTCCCCTTCATTTTCTGTGGCAGCGGATAATGTTGCTGCTGTTGCTACTTCTGCCTCAGATTTAGCACTGAAACTAGGATCAGGAGGAGTATTGCTACTGCTGGCAAGTGGAACCTGGCCTAGTCCCGCATTACTTGTGTCCCACTGTGTCCATGGCGGTCTGTGGCACACTAGCCTGCTCCTCAGCATCCTGCTGCCCTTTCATCTCAGCAGCAGCAGCAGGAATAAGACCAGTTGCAATTTCCGCTAATTTAAAAAGCTGACTGCTGGTGGTGGAGGTGATGCTCATCCTCATCCCTGTCTCCCATTCCTTCTCAGTTTCGGCTAAAAAGGCCATCAATGTCTCTTCCACCCCAGCTTCTCCAACATCATCATCACCACCACCACTAGTCCCTATGTGCTGCTGCTCTATTCCATACATCTCACTGCTGCTTGGAGGAGGTGACGAGCAATGTGACAGAGGGTCCCCTGCTGTCACACTTGGCATAATTTTCTCCTTCTCACCTGAGTACTACAAGAAACACTAGCAGCAGGCAAAGAAATGGTGGCAGCAGTTTCAGCACTGGCAGCAGGTTCAGCACTGGCAGCAAGTACAACACTAGTGGCAGCACATCTGGCAGCAGGTACAACACCAGTGGCTGCAGGTACAGCAATGGTGGCACTGGCAGCAGGTGCAGCAAGTCTTGCAGCAGGCACAGGTAGCTGACCTGTCCTTCTCTCACTAGTACTACCCTTTTCTCCCTTCCTTCCCATTCCCTTTTCTCCCTCCCTTCCCATTAAGTTCCCCAAGATCCCTTGGGGTGATTTAGGGGGACTGGACAGCATTGTATCAGTACTGCTAGTCACTTCCTCCTCATACTCAGTGGACACATAAGGGTCCTTCCAGTTCCTCCTTTTATTACTTTTAAATTTTCTCATAGTAATAGCCTCTCCTGCCTCAATTTTGCTGAAAGATCACAGCAGCACGTCTACCTCGTTCTGTAGCTGCTTCTATTGTGTTTTACTTCCTCAAATATGTCACGTTTTGATCACAAAAAAAAACACGTAAATCAATGGGCGGACACTAGTGATGAGCGAGCACCCCAATGCTCGGGTGTTCGGGTGCTCTGACCGAGCACCCCCTGAGGCTCGAGTGCTCGGCCGAGCACCCGAGCCCCATTGAAGTCAATGGGAGGACTCGAGCATTACACCAGGCACCCCCTGCTCTGATGAGGGGAGGGTGCCTGGTCCATAGGAAAAGGGAAGAAAAGGATGGAAACACCACAGAAATGGTTCAGGGACAGCATAGGGAGGATGTCTGGATGCATCTTGGACTCCAACATCGCTGCTGGGAACGATCTTTCGCCCGTAGTACGCCATTTTTACAGACTGACCATAAAACACACAAAAAGGAAAATAAAAACGACTTTAGGCGAAAAATTGTTACCAAACAATATTTGCTGTATATTTACTTGTATATCATCTGCAAATTCTCCCAAAAATTTCCTTGATTTTCTGAAGTGAGGCCATGATTAAGAGGGAAACGTGCGCAGAGGCAAATTCTCCCAAAAATTTCCTTGATTTTCAGAACTGAGGCCATGATTAAGAGGGAAACGTGCGCAGAGGCAAATTCTCCCAAAAATTTCCTTGATTTTCAGAACTGAGGCCATGATTAAGAGGGAAACGTGCGCAGAGGCAAATTCTCCCAAAAATTTCCTTGATTTTCAGAACTGAGGCCATGATTAAGAGGGAAACGTGCGCAGAGGCAAATTCTCCCAAAAATTTCCTTGATTTTATTGAACTGAGGCCATGATTAAGAGGGAAACGTGCGCTGAGCTGACCATCTAAAACATTATGGGTGAGGGTCTGCTGCAGAGCTGACCATCCTAAACATTATATGCGAAGGCCCGCTAGTGAGCTGACGCTATAAAACATTATATGAGAGGGCCCGCTAGAGAGCTGACCCAATAAAACATTATATGAGAAGGCCCGCTGGTGAGCTGACCTATATAAAAATTGTCAAACAGGGCCCGCTGGTGAGCTGGCCCTATATAAAAATTATATCACAGGGCCCGCTGGTGAGCTGGCCCTATATAAAAATTATATCACAGGGCCCGCTGGTGAGCTGGCCCTATATAAAAATTATATCCCAGGGCATATGGAAGAGGAGGAGGAGGATGAGAAGATTAAGAGTCAACCATATACCCGTTTTTTGGGTGGAAGGGGTGAATGGGAATACAGAGTATTCCCATCATTGTAAATAACATATATAAAGTGAGTTTATGTTCCCCCGGGGCTTTCCTCCAGTGGAGTGGAGAAGTCAGGGGAAATCCAGGCCTTGTTCATTTTTATAAGTGTCAACCTATCAGCATTGTCGGTGGAAAGGCGGATACGCTTATCTGTTATGATGCCACCAGCAGCACTAAATACCCGCTCAGACAGAACGCTGGCGGCAGGGCAGGCCAGCACCTCCAAGGCGTAGAGTGCCAGTTCATACCACATGTCCAGCTTGGACACCCAGTAGTTGTAAGGCACAGAGGGATCATTGAGGACGCTGACACGGTCTGCTACGTACTCCTTCACCATCTTCCAAAACTTTTCCCTCCTTGTGACACTAGGCTGCGCATCAGGGTGAGGGTGCTGGCGGGGTGTCATGAAGGTGTCCCACGCCTTGGAGAGTGTTGCCCTGCCTTTGTCGGAACTGCTGTGTGCTCCCCTTTTCTCCCCTTCTCGGTTGGCCAAGGTAGCACGTACTCTGCCGCCAGCGTTGTCAGATGGAAAATTTTGGAGCAATTTTTCAACAAGAACCTTCTGGTATTGCACCATTTTGCTTGTCCTCTCCACCGGAGGAATGAGAGATGAGAAATTCTCTTTGTAGCGGGGGTCCAGAAGGGTGAACACCCAGTAATCCGTGTTGTTTAAAATGCGTATAACGCGTGGGTCACGGGAAAGGCAGCCTAACATAAAGTCAGCCATGTGTGCCAGAGTACCAACAGTCAAGATTTCGCTGTCCTCACCAGGAGGATGACTCTCAATATCCTCATCCTCTTCCTCCTCTTCTGCCCACCCACGCTGAAGAGATGGAACTAAAGTTCCATGGCTACCCTCTGTAGCGGAGGCAACCGTGTCTTCCTCCTCCTCCTCCTCCTCCTCCGCCTCCTCCAATTGTCGCTGAGAAGACGAAGTGAGGGTGCTCTGGCTATCACCTTGTGTAAGCTCTTCCTCCCCCATTTCCACCTCTTCCACATGCAAAGCGTCGGTTTTAATTGTGAGCAGCGAGCGTTTCAGTAGACACAGAAGTGGGATGGTTACACTGATAATAGCGTTATCGCCGCTCACCATCTGTGTCGATTCCTCAAAATTGCGTAAAACCTCGCAGAGGTCTGACATCCATTCCCACTCCTCACTTCTGATTACAGGAAGTTGAACGGAGAGGCGACGACCGTGTAACAGCTGGTACTCCACTACTGCCCTCTGCTGCTCACAAAGCCGGGCCAACATGTGGAAGGTGGAGTTCCAGCGCGTGCTCACGTCACACAGCAGCCGGTGAGCTGGCAATTGTAAGCGCTGCTGCAGCTTCAACAGGCCGGCCGAAGCTGTAGATGACTTACGGAAATGTGCACACACGCGGCGCACCTTGGTCAAGAGATCATGCACATTGGGGTAGGTTTTTAGAAATCGCTGCACCACTAAATTAAATACATGCGCTAGGCATGGTACGTGTGTGAGCTTGCCGAGCTCCAAAGCCGCCACCAAGTTACGCCCATTATCACACACAACCATGCCTGGTTGCAGGTTGAGTGGCGAGAGCCACTGCTCGGTCTGGTGACTAATCCCCTGCAACAGCTCTGAGGCGTGTGCTGTTTGTCCCCAAGGCAGATCAGCTTCAGCACGGCCTGTTGACGCTTCCCCACTGCAGTGCTACACTGCTTCCAGCTGCGTGTAGAGAATTCGGAGGTGGAAACGGAGGAGGAGGAGCCAGTAACGTAGGTGCTGGCGGAAACCCTGATGGAGGTAGGGCCCGCAATCCTCGGCGTGGGTAGCACCCGTGCCATCCCAGGGTCCGAGTCGCTCCCAGCCTCCACGACATTCACCCAGTGTGCCGTCAGGGAAATGTAGCGTCCCTGGCCACAAGCACTTGTCCATGTGTCAGTCGTTAAGTGGACCTTCCCAGTAACTGCGTTGGTCAGGGCACGGGTGATGTTACGGGACACATGGTGGTGTAATGCGGGGATGGCACACCGGGAAAAGTAGTGGCGGCTGGGGACCGCGTACCGAGGGACAGCTGCTGCCATCAGGCTGCGGAAGGACTCAGTGTCCACAAGCCTAAATGGCAGCATTTCGATGGCCAGTAATTTGGAAAGGTGTGAGGTTAGTGCTATGGCCTGTGGGTGGGTGGCTGGGTATTTTCGCTTGCGCTCAAATGCCTGGGGTAACGACATTTGGACGCTGCGCTGGGACAGGGAAGTGGATGTGGTCGCTGATGGTGCTTCAGATGGTACAGGTGCAGGGCGGGAGGTATGCGGGCCTGCGCCTTCGACAGGCGATTGGCCGGCACCGAAAACAGGGGAAGAGGAGGCAGTGGTGTGGCCTGCAGACACAGATGGGCGATCCAGGCGTTCCTCCCACTTACTACGGTGCTTGGATGCCATGTGTCGGATCATGCTGGTGGTGGTGAGGTTTCTAGTGTTCATGCCTCGGCTCATTCTGGTGTGGCACAGGTTGCAAACTACAATTCTTTTGTCGTCCGCACTTTCCTTAAAAAAACGCCATACCGCGGAACACCTACCCTTTGGCAAGGTAGATTTACGCAAGGGGGTGCTCCGTGGAACATTTGCGGGCCGGTTTGGTGCGGTCCGCCTTCTTTCTGTAGCCACACCACTGCCTCTTCCAGCCTGTTGCGGTGCTGCAGATGGCTCACCCTCAGGACTGCTGTCATCGCTCGGCTCTACACCTTCCCAGGTGGGGTCAGTCACCTCATCGTCCACCAAGTCCTCCTCCACTTCCTCACTCTGATCATCCTCCTCAAGTCTTGATCCCACCACATACTCAGTCATTGACAACTGTATAACATTCTCCTCAACAAGGTCTTGAGACAGAAATAGTGGTTGATTTAATGGCAACTGTGTCTCATCATCATCATCATCATCCACTACTTCCTTTGACCTTAAATGCCGTTCACATCTGTCATCTTCTTGTGATTGGGTAGCCTCTAGAGGTTGTGAATCAGGGCACAAGATGTCATGTTCCTCTGCAAGCGTGCTTGGAGAGAGGGTCAAATGAAGGATTGGTGATGAGACGAGCTCCTCACTATATCCCAGTGTGGGATCACTTCTTTGACCAGACCGTGTATGGTGGGAGGAAGGATGATCAGAGTGAGGATTATGTTGACCAGACTCTTGGCTACTGAGAGTGGACTTGGTGGAAGACAGGGTGGTGCTTAACCGACTGGAAGCAGTATCAGCTGTCATCCAACCGACCACCTGTTCGCAGTGGTCGGACCTCGAGAGCGATGTCCTGCGACGCCCTGTAAAATTAGACATGAAGCTAGGTATGGTGGATGTCTTTCTTTCTTGTGCTCTGGCACCAGGCACAGTTTCTCCGCGTCCTGACCCGCGCCCTGAACTATCAGGATCACGTCCACTTCCCCGTCCCTTTTTACCCGCCTTCTTCATCTTACACGGAATATGTGACTTTAATATTTGAGTTTGAAAACTTAACAGTATTTCTTCCTATTCTGCAACTGTGCAGAGTACACAGAATAGGCTGCTAAACTGCGGTGACACACACTGAATGGAAAATGTGACTTTAATATTTGAGTTTGAAAACTTAACAGTATTTCTTCCTATTCTGCAACTGTGCAGAGTACACAGAATAGGCTGCTAAACTGCGGTGACACACACTGAATGGAATAAGTGACTTTAATATTTGAGTTTGAAAACTTAACAGTATTTCTTCCTATTCTGCAACTGTGCAGAGTACACAGAATAGGCTGCTAAACTGCGGTGACACACACTGAATGGAATATGTGACTTTGATATTTGAGTTTGAAGACTTAACAGTATTTCTTCCTATTCTGCAACTGTGCAGAGTACACAGAATAGGCTGCTAAACTGCGGTGACACACACTGAATGGAATATGTGACTTTAATATTTGAGTTTGAAAACTTAACAGTATTTCTTCCTATTCTGCAACTGTGCAGAGTACACAGAATAGGCTGCTAAACTGCGGTGACGAACACAGAATGGA
Source organism: Rhinophrynus dorsalis (assembly GCA_037306005.1). Classification (NCBI taxonomy): domain Eukaryota; kingdom Metazoa; phylum Chordata; class Amphibia; order Anura; family Rhinophrynidae; genus Rhinophrynus; species Rhinophrynus dorsalis. The sequence continues at coordinate 384,138,730 of CM074724.1, forward strand.
ATATGTGACTTTAATATTTGAGTTTGAAAACTTAACAGTATTTCTTCCTATTCTGCAACTGTGCAGAGTACACAGAATAGGCTGCTAAACTGCGGTGACGAACACAGAATGGAATATGTGACTTTAATATTTGAGTTTGAAAACTTAACAGTATTTCTTCCTAGTCTGCAACTGTGCAGAGTACACAGAATAGGCTGCTAAACGGCAGTGACACACACTGAATGGAATATGTGACTTTAATATTTGAGTTTGAAAACTTAACAGTATTTCTTCCTAGTCTGCAACTGTGCAGAGTACACAGAATAGGCTGCTAAACGGCGGTGACACACACTGAATGGAATATGTGACTTTAATATTTGAGTTTGAAAACTTAACAGTATTTCTTCCTATTCTGCAACTGTGCAGAGTACACAGAATAGGCTGCTAAACGGCGGTGACACACACTGAATGGAATATGTGACTTTAATATTTGAGTTTGAAAACTTAACAGTATTTCTTCCTATTCTGCAACTGTGCAGAGTACACAGAATAGGCTGCTAAACGGCGGTGACACACACTGAATGGAATATGTGACTTTAATATTTGAGTTTGAAAACTTAACAGTATTTCTTCCTATTCTGCAACTGTGCAGAGTACACAGAATAGGCTGCTAAACGGCGGTGACACACACTGAATGGAATATGTGACTTTAATATTTTAGTTTGAAAACTTAACAGTATTTCTTCCTAGTCTGCAACTGTGCAGAGTACACAGAATAGGCTGCTAAACGGCGGTGACACACACTGAATGGAATATGTGACTTTAATATTTTAGTTTGAAAACTTAACAGTATTTCTTCCTAGTCTGCAACTGTGCAGAGTACACAGAATAGGCTGCTAAACGGCGGTGACACACACTGAATGGAATATGTGACTTTAATATTTTAGTTTGAAAACTTAACAGTATTTCTTCCTAGTCTGCAACTGTGCAGAGTACACAGAATAGGCTGCTAAACTGCGGTGACACACACTGAATGGAATATGTGACTTTAATATTTGAGTTTGAAAACTTAACAGTATTTCTTCATAGTCTGCAACTGTGCAGAGTACACAGAATAGGCTGCTAAACGGCGGTGACACACACTGAATGGAATATGTGACTTTAATATTTTAGTTTGAAAACTTAACAGTATTTCTTCATAGTCTGCAACTGTGCAGAGTACACAGAATAGGCTGCTAAACTGCGGTGACACACACTGAATGGAATATGTGACTTTAATATTTGAGTTTGAAGACTTAACAGTATTTCTTCCTATTCTGCAACTCTGCACAGTACACAGAATGTGCTGCTACACTGCGGCGAAGCACACTGAATGGAATATGTGACTTTGATATTTTAGTTTGAAGACTTAACAGTATTTCTTCCTATTCTGCAACTCTGCACAGTACACAGAATGTGCTGCTACACTGCGGCGAAGCACACTGAATGGAATATGTGACTTTGATATTTTAGTTTGAAGACTTAACAGTATTTCTTCCTATTCTGCAACTCTGCACAGTACACAGAATGTGCTGCTAAACTGCGGCGAATCACACTGAATGGAATATGTGACTTTGATATTTTAGTTTGAAGACTTAACAGTATTTCTTCCTATTCTGCAACTCTGCACAGTACACAGAATGTGCTGCTACACTGCGGCGAAGCACACTGAATGGAATATGTGACTTTGATATTTTAGTTTGAAGACTTAACAGTATTTCTTCCTATTCTGCAACTCTGCACAGTACACAGAATGTGCTGCTAAACTGCGGCGAAGGACACTGAATGGAATATGTGACTTTGATATTTTAGTTTGAAGACTTAACAGTATTTCTTCCTATTCTGCAACTCTGCACAGTACACAGAATGTGCTGCTAAACTGCGGCGAAGCACACTGAATGGAATATGTGACTTTGATATTTTAGTTTGAAGACTTAACAGTATTTCTTCCTATTCTGCAACTCTGCACAGTACACAGAATGTGCTGCTAAACTGCGGCGACGCACACTGAATGGAATATGTGACTTTGATATTTTAGTTTGAAGACTTAAGAGAATGTGCTCTAATCTGCAACTTTGCACACTAAACAGAATGTGCTCTAATCTGCAACTTTGCACACTAAACAGAATGTGCTCTAATCTGCAACTTTGCACACTAAACAGAATGTGCTCTAATCTGCAACTGTGCACACTAAACAGAATGTGCTCTAATCTGCAACTTTGCACACTAAACAGAATATATTTTTTTTTTTTTTTTTTTTTTCCCCCCACACAAAATAACCTGCTGCCCCCACACACAGTAGTCCTAAAAAGGACTTTTGGTTCTTTTTTTTCACAATTTTGCTTGTTTTCCTCCCTACACTGCCTTTCCCTTCCTATCCTCAGCTCTCCCTGGCTAAGACTGAGCCGAACTCGATGGTCAGGTGCTATACAGCACCCGACCACGGGTTCTGGCCAGCCAATCAGTGTAATGCCAGCAGCCAACATGGCTGCTGGCATTACACCGATGTCAGAGCCTCCCTGCACGTTTATTGGCTGCGCAGCAGCCGCAAAACGTGCGGGGAGGAGACCCGAACATGGCGGGCGAGCACATGCGGTACTCGTACGAGTACCGCCATGTGCCGAGCAGAGCGATGCTCGAGCCGATCCGAGCATCGGCCGAGCATGCTCGCTCAACACTAGCGGACACTTAATAAGGGTCCTTCCAGTCCTTCTTTTTGTTGCTCATAGTGATAGGAGTCACTATGAGCCTCTCCTGCCTCAATTTTGTCAAAATATCACAGGAGAGCAGCACAGCACGTCTATCTCACTCTGTAGCTGCCTCTATTGTGTCTGCCTTCAGCAAAAACATCACGTTTTTATAGCGGAAGTGCGAAAAAAACGTAAATCAATGGGCAGAAACTTTCTAGCCATTGAAAAAATGGCGAAAAATGTGAAAATTTTAACCACTAGTTTTAAAGCGGATTTTCCCACAAAAAAGTAGATAACAACTAGGTTTTTTCAAAATTTCCTACGGGAACATGGCGACAACTTTCGCCCACCCCTATCCTCTCCCAAAGAAACCCCAATTCTGGAAAAATGCACCCTTGTTTATTCCCCAGGTGATTCTCTAATGCTGAACGCAATTATGATGTCGGCAATTGGGAATTATTAGCAATCAAAATGGCACTAGAGGAGTGGAGACACTTGTTGGAAGGATCTACTTTACCAGTTCTCATCTATACAGATCACAAGAACTTACAGTTTTTGGAATCTGCCAAACGTCTCAACCTCCGCCAAGCTTGGTGGGCTTTATTCTTCACCAGATTTCACTTTCTTATCTCCTACCGTCCAAGTTAAAAAAATATCAAGGCGGACGCATTATCCAGACAATTTGAACCTAGTCTGACGCCTACTCCTTCTCCTATTTTACCTCCTGATTGGATCCTAGCCTCACTATCTTCAACCACGATGGAAAAGACTCAACATCTTCAAGGTCCACCAGCTACAAATCAACCTGCTAATACCTTCTTTGTTCCCCCACGATTTAGACTAGAAATCCTACTTTGGGGCCATCATCCCCCCTCATCCGGACATCCAGGGATCAGAAAGACTCTAGATCTAGTGGCATGCCAATTCTGGTTGCTTGACTTTTGTAAGGATGTACAATTATTTGTTTCAGCTTATACTAAATATGCTCATCAAAATCCTACTGAAGTACTTCAAACCCTACCCATTCCTGCCTCTCCATGGACTCACATAGCCATGGATTTTATTGTCGACTTGCCTTCTTCTTTACTACTATTCTTGTGGTAGTCAAGTGTTTTTCTAGGCATGGTCATTTTGTTCCCCTTCCTAAGATTCCATCAGCTCCAGAACTAGCTACGATTTTTCTTAAAGAAATCTTTCGCCTTCATGGCACTCCAGCCCATATAGTTTTGATTGAGGTTCACAGTTCATTTCCCGGTTTTGGCCGGCCTTTTGCTTTAAATTAGGCATATCTCTACATTTCTTCATGGCCTACCATGCACAATTAAATGGACAAAAATGAGAGAATGAACCAATCTCTGGAACTGTTCCTATGACAATTCATGAATTCAGACCAATCCAACTGGTCTGAAGTGATTCCATTAGCAGAATTTGCCTTCAATAATCGTCTTCATAACTCATTACAATGTTCTCCTTTCTTTGCTGCCCTAGGTTATAATCCCTGAAATATTACTTGGGGGCCTCTCTCAGGGGTTTCAGCAGCTGATACTGCTATTGAGGATCTCCAGTCTTTGTGGTCTTCTATTCGGTCTACCTTATCTAAAGCAGTGGCTGGCCAGTAGTGTGCCACTGACCGTCGAAGAATTGCTGGACCAGTTTTTCATCCAGGAATGTCAGTCTGGTTATCCACAAAAACCTTCGACTTCGTATGCCTTCACTGAAATTTGGACCCAGATTCATCGGTTCATATAAGATTACTAAGAGAATCACTCCGGTTACCTTTTCCTTCACTTTACCTACTACTTGGAAGATCCCTAACTCATTCCATGTTTCTCTACTCAAACCGGTGGTCATTAACCAGTTTTCATCACAATCTCCTTCCCCTCAACCTATTCTTATTAATGACAACCAGAGTTTGAAGTCGACCAGATCTTAGACTCCAGAAAGATCCGTCGCTCTGTCCAATACCTTATCGATTAGAGAGGCTATATAGTTTGTGTTTAATGTGTGTGTGTAGTTTGTGTGTATTGTCTGTTTGTGTTGTACATTTGAGTCTGTGTGTGTGTTTGTGTATATTGAATATCCCTGCAATTCCTTACAGAGACTGTCACAGGAGTGGCAGGGGGTGGAAAGGCCATGTGTGTTTTCTGGAAGAGGAGATAGGGGGTCAGAGCCAACTCCTTACAGAGATAAATCACTTCCCCTGTATGTCCTGGACAGGCAGTATACAGAAGATCTGAATATCTCCTCCTTACTACCCAGCTTGAGTGTGTGTGTTTATGTGTGTGTATATATATATATATATGTATATATATATATATATATATATATATATATATACAAACACACACACTCAAGCTGGGCTTGCCCTGAGGAAACAGAGAAGAAGCCAGAAGGGGTGCAAAGCCACTCTTAATGTGTAATAACCATACACAGTAAAGGATCTGATACAATTTAATGGGAACACCGGTTGATAAGGCCAACAACTGGTATAGCAAGAAGGGATATAATTATCCGCCCTGCTCCGATTATACACCTCTCTGAATAAAAAATATACTGGAACCATGTAGTGGATAGCAAAAGTATAACAAATTTATTAAAAATAGTATACAAAATAAAACGTGACTTAGTATAATATATAGAGCCTAGGCGCCCAATGCGTTTAGGTAGCGGCATTCATCCATCAACGGAGTGACTGAGTGGAAGCAGTGGTGAATCCTCCACCTGTCTGGCTGATCACTACTTAGTGGGTCTAGATATTGTGAGTGTGGTGGTGTTTACTGCGCAAGACTTATTACACTTATTGCACATGAAGCGCTGATTGAATAAACTACATATTTTTCATTTTTCATGTGAGATATTTTTTTCCATATCTCATTATTTATGCAATTTGTTCTTCTTTTTTCCAGTTGTTTTAAAGGGATATTAATATATCGGTTTTACGAATGTTAATCTTGTAGGTATTTAAAGCAGAACTTTCAGATATTACTAAGTCGACATGCATTCATTAACCTCTTAACGACCCTTGACGGTCATAGTACGTCAAGGGTCGATCTGACTTAACGACCCATGACGTACTATGACCGTCATGGAGTTCCGAGCTCCCCCCGCGGCTGCACGCCGTTCGGGGAGTCCGGAACCGGAAAACCCAAAAAAAAAAAAAAAATGCCCAGCGGACGTTGAGTCGCGTCGTGGTGCTGATACCCCGGTCGTTAAGGGGTTAAGCGCAGGGTGACTAGCTTGGAAATCCACATCTTACCATTAGAAAGCAGCAGATTGTAAAGAAATCCTTGCCGTTTGGAGACCGGAACCCAGGCTACAGTGCAGATATCTTGTCTGCACACTTGTGCTGTCAGTTCCAGTCTCCACTGAGTAGCACTTCATTGTACCATAAGGTAACCAGAAGGAAGTGACGGCGCAGGCACGCAGACTGCACTAACCTGCCCGTCAATATCCAAACGGCAAGGATTTCTTTACAATCTGCTATTTTTTAAAGCTAAGATGTGGATTTCCAAGCTAGTTGCCATGCTTTTAATGAATGCATGGCGACTTAGTAATATTGGAAAGTTCCGCTTTAAAAAAGAAATTAAATGCATCCAGTGCCGTCTCTCAAAACGTTATGGTTTGAGAGATATTCGCTGTGATAGTTCCCCCTCCCATGACATCAGTGCTCTAGCTGACTGCAGGGGAATCCTGTCCCTGAACAAGCGGAGGCCGTTCAGCAGAGCTGAGATTGTGTTATTGATGAAGAAATCCTTCACTGGAATGGTCTACAAAGTACAAAGCACACTTTGTAGACCGTTCCAGTGAAGGATTTCTTCTTCAATAATGCGACCTCGGCTCTGCAGATGATCCTCCTCCAGGACCGGATTCCCCTGCAGTCAGCAGGAGCTCTGATGTCAAGGGAGGGGGAACTATCACAGCGAATATCTCTCAAACCATAAAGGTTTGAGAGATGGCAGTGGGGGCATTTATTTTCTTTTTTAAAGGGATAGTAATACATGAAAATAATTGTATTTTATATTGTAGCCAATAAAAAAAACATGAAAAATGATATAAGTCTTATCTCCCAAACCTTTATGGTTTGGGAGATATTCACATGTAAAATATAGTAAAATGCTCTTTTCCTGGCTGTTTCAGCCAAGTCTGCCATCTAGTGGACAGATTTGGAATTCGGTCCACAGATCAGCCGGCAGCTCTTTAGCAGTGCCGAGATCACAATCTTTGAAAAGAACTACTTAATTGGAACTATCTACAAAGTGTACTGGCTTGAAAGCACACTTTGTAGACCATTCCAATTAAGAAATTATTTTTAAAGATGGTGATCTCAGCACTTCTGGAGAGGCACAGCCGGTTCCGGGACCGGATTCCAAATCTGAAGGGTGGAGCAATGACATCACTCCAGGGGAAACTTTACTTCTGAATATCTCCCAAACCATAAAGGTTTGGGAGATAAGACTTATATCATTTTTCAAGTTTTTTTAAGGGCTACAATATAAAATAAACTTATTTTCAAGTATTACTATCCCTTTAAATACCTACAAGATTAAAATTTGTAAAATTGATGTATTACTATCCCTTTAAAATATTTTACTTATTTTTGTATATGTTTGCAGCGCAATACAATAATTACTTTTATGGGTATAACCCGTGGCTCAGTGAGGGTGTAAGGTGTACATTCCCATGATAGTTGTGAGACAATTTTCATGGTGGTTTGTCAGTTTTTATTTGTCCCCTACGGGTACTTGGTTTGTCCCAGAATTGCTCAGTTTCTTACTAAATCTTCTTCTTATTACAGCAACCTTTCGGAGTCACAGACTTCGAGTGATTTATCCACACTTTGTACTGCTATGGATGTGGAACTCACAAGTCACAGGTGATGGAGTTCGCTGAGTTTTATGAACTAAATGCACATGAGGGAATTCACGCACAAAGCACTGCTTTTCATTCTACACTTTACCTGCCAGCATTTCCAAAGCATGCGGGGAGCATAGAGGACCATGTAACATGAAATGAATAGAGCCCTGGAGGCCTGTTATCCCTCAATTTTAAAAGAAAGAAAAACAATTTCTTGCTGTAAGGTCTGTTAACAAAGGAAGAATGATCCACTCTGCTGGACATTGTGCTCTTGTGGAGCTCGGACAGATTCCATTCCGACTAAAAAAAAAGCACTCACATGATTTGTTAAAATAAAACACAAAAGCTTGAAAAAGGAACAGCAAGCTGGCCAAGGTTACACAAGGAACACTGACTACCAAACTGTGCTATTTTAGTTTTATTTCTACATATTTTACATTAGGCATGTCAATCGCAAATACAGTCTATGGCCACGTCCTCAAGATTTCCCTCCAGGGAAGACCGCAACACCGGCTTCTAGGGTCCGTGAACCAGAAACAGAGTTTTATATATCTATAGAGAGTGAAGAAAATGTACTCACAGAGTCATAGTGAAAAAATATCTATTAAAATCACATAATTCAAAAAACAATAGCAGCAACGTTTCTGTCTGCTCTGTGGGAGCTTCATCAAGCTTGATGAAGGTCACGTAGATCTGGCTGAAATGTTGCTGCTATTGTTTTTTGATTGAGTTGATTTTAATAGATATTTTTTCACTATGACTCCGTGAATGTGCTTTCCTCACTTTCTATATGCATTTAAAGTTAACAGCACCCGGACTGCAATAGTATTTGTATGTGTTGGGAAATGTGAGTGCCAGTTTTTAATATATATATATATATATATATATATATATATATATATATATATATATAAAACACATACACCTATTACCCATTAGCAATAGAAGCACAGCACTGCTCATTTTTTTTTAATTCTGTAAAATAATTTATTTAAAGGGATCGTAATGTTTCATAATAAAACCAGCTCTAGTCAATCATCATAGTATTTGGACCTTGGAGAGTGTTATTTCAATTCTGTCAGAGTTGTAGTTTAAGAGTAATTCAATGACAAAGTATCCCCCTCCCGCCCCTTTTACTGATGTAACACTGTTCAGCCAGATCAGAAGGGAGGTGCCCAGGTAGACTGCAGAGAGGGACAATCTTCAATTAAGATAATGGAAAAAGCTGAAAAACTTGTCAAGGGGGGCAGGGCTTTCATTGTTCTCATAGGAAGAAGATTGTCCCCTGCTGTTATCTGTATGGTCTATGGACTGCATTCCACATCTGAGAAGAGATGGCTTACACTAGGTAAAAGGGGCGGGAGGGGAAACTTTACTTGTGAATATCTCTCAAACCATAAAGGTTTGAGAGATAAGACTTATATCGTTCTTCATGTTTTTTTAGTGCCTACAAAATAAAATAAAGATAAAATGAAGTATTACTATCCCTTTAAAGAGTAAGGTTATTATTCAACTGGTGATGTTTTTTAACACTGTATTGATTTTGGGTGTTTGGTGTTGGGACATGAGGTATGGGATGAGTGGCAGCTCTGTGATTATGGAGGAGGAATGCATCTGGAAAGTACAAATAGATGGGTCAATCCAGAACAGCTTGTGGTGTTGCGTGAGGCTGCATATAGCTGGTGAGTGTGTGGCTGGCGGTTGAGAGTTTTTGTATTTAGAGTTGAAGGGCACTGTAACGGGTTGAGTCGTGGTTGATTTATGAGAGAGTAGGATGTAAAGTATAGAAAGGCAAGTAACGCCAGAGGAAGGTTGTGGTGTTGTAGGAGGGTGGAGGTGGCGGGTAACTGTGCAGGTGACGGTTGAGGGCTTGTGTGTTCAGACTACAAGCTGGAGATGGTGGATGAGTGTGCGCTTTGTGTGTTGGGACTTGATGGGAATATATAACAGGGTAAGTGGTGGCTTTATAAGAGGGCTTCAACAGCTTTTTTCTTTTTCCTTTCTCTGGATCAAAAAGAAAATAAAAAGGGTGGTAAGGGCAAAGGTTGATGGACACATGAGCTACACACAAGAAAAGGAGACTCTGGTGAGTGGCAGTGTCTTATGAGATGCCCAGTAGTCAATGAAAATTATCAGATACTTGTCTATGGGACACCTATTGTCACAAGATGAGTAATGGTAATGACTCAGTGTAGGTTAGGACAGTTTAACCTTTGAGTGCCAAAAATGTATCTAACGCAATGTGTTGGATGCCTCTATGGAACTCAAAGGGTTATATGCTGCAAGATGGGAAGAAAACAATGTGTCTGACATTTTGGGGCATTCCTGTCCTGTGTGCCTTGTTTTAGTCAATTGCTAAAGAAGACACTGAAGAACAGGCATGATGTTATAAGCACACAAGAGAGAAGAGAAAGGGCTTCAATAGTGCATTAAAGGGAACTACCACCCCACGCAATCTTTACCTTCACTAAGTCCCCATCTGGAGGCTAGCTGCTTAGTAGCGCTAGTGGCCAGAATAATTACCTTATTTAATAGATTTCTGCTCTCTTCCATGGGAGACAGGCAGGACGGAGAGCGGACATCTTGCCATTGTGACGTCCATGCGCCTGCACTGTCAGTCCCGGACGGTTCTAGGAGGCGTTGCTAGGAGCCATTTGGCTCCGTCTGGGACTGACAGCACAGGCGCGTGGATGTCACAATGGGAAAATGTCCGTGCTCCATCCTGCCTGTCAGTCGGAGAAGAGAGCAGAAATCTATTAAATAAGGTAATTATTCTGGCCACTAGCGCTACTAAGCAGCTAGTCACCAGATGGGGACTTAGTAAAGGTAAACATTGTATGGGGTGGTAGTTCCCCTTTAAATCCTTTAAAGAGACAGTTCCCCTCACTTCCAAAGCACTTACTAGATTTTAATCCGTTAAAACCAGACAGCGATAATGTATGAAGGACTCTGACTGCCTTCACTCAGTCACAAAGTCTGTGTAGCTGCTCTCCATCCACACAAGCCTCGAAAATGAGAACCCAGAAGACACAAATTGGGGGCACTTACTGTTATAATAGGCCAAACATCAGCTTTGGAACTTTCAGAGATAAGAGGACACTCACACTTTATTTCCTGCCGGCTTTGTAGTTCAATCAGCCGGCTAATAGTGTGCAGGAACACAACCCATCCTGCTAGGGAAACTCCTGTATAACAGAAGGCACTCCAAACTTTCAAATGTGATTCGAGTATATAAGAAGTATCAAAAAAGTTCTTTATTGTAAATCCAATTACCGGTACATCTAAAAACGAATTTTGTAACACGTGGTTCTTGTTACAAAATTATTTTTTTAGATGATTAAATTACAAAGCCGGCAGGAAGTAAAGCGTGAGTGTCCTCTTATCTTTGAAAGTTCCAAAGCTGATGTGTGGTCTATTATAACAGTAAGTACCCCCAATCTGTGTCTTACGATGTTATAAGATTTCTCTATGCACACTATGAGGTTGACCTACAAGATCTGAGTGCATTAAAGCCCTAGGAAGGCGGTGTGTACACCAGACTGACTAACCTTCTCACTACATTCTGGATTCTACATCCATCACTCAACAGATTCTGCACTCACTAAAGGGATAGCATTGTCAAAAACAAGTATACATCTGATAGTTCAGTTTAATTTTTTATAATGAACTAGATGAAGAGCCTGTTACAAGGGCCACAGTGCCACTGCCAGCCGGTCGCGGGGCAGTCATACACAGTAGAGACTGCTCGCGCCGCGGCTGATACAGTACCAGCCGGCCGTGGTGCAGTCATGCTCAGTAGAGACTGCCTGCGCTGCGGCTGATACAGAGCTGGACGCTCCTTTGGAGCGTCCAGCACTGTATCAGCTGCGGCGCGGGCAATCTCTACTGCTTATGACTGCAGCACGTGCAACAGTCTCGACTGCGTCGTTACACATGTTTTAGCGGGTTATTATATTATATAGTATGTTCTGATAATCCTTTACCGTCATGTTCGGCTTACAAATGCAGTTTTTCAGGACGTCATGCATACTCTCCTCAGATCTGAAAACCGGTCGCTTGACCAGACAGATCGTAATGAGGAACACTGTCAAGTTCTCCCCACACCATATCATCTTTTTATACAGAGAAAGACAACAAAAAAAACCCCTATCTGTTGCTTTGCAATGTGTTGCGTACCCCTCTGGCATTCAAAGGGATAACATTACTATCCCTTTAACCCCTTAAGGACTACGTGACGTACTATGACCGTCACGGTCCTTAAATACTTAAGGACCGATGACGGTCATAGTACGTCACATACTTTTTACTTACAGCGATCCAACTGGAGCGCTGTGAGTAAAAATGGGGCCTAAAATTGACCTCTCCAACACTGGAGCGATCTCTTTCAGGCCCCAAAGCGGCGCGCCGATACACGCGACAGGTCACGTGTACCAGCACGTCGGCAAAGATCAAAGCGGTCCTTATGGGACGGAAACGTCCCAGGACCACTGGTCCTTAAAGGGATAGTAATACTTAAAATGTAAAAAAAAATTTGTTGTAGGGTTTATCCCCCTGAGTAAAACAAGAGTACTCCCACTGCTGAAAGGTGTTTAATTCAAAAGTTATTAATTTTCAAAGATGAATTTTTTAGGTGCAATATCACAGTGGCCTGAAATTGTACAGTGGCGCGATCCTATGGACAGCTCTGGTCCCGGGACCATAAATCTCAATAGGATGGTGTAGCAACAGCGCCACTGTACAATTTCAGGCCACTGTGATATTGCACCTAAAAAATTAATCTTTGAAATTAGTAAATTTTGAATGAAACACCTTTCAGCAGTGGGAGTACTCTTGTTTTACTCAGGGGGATAAACCCTACAACATATTTTTTTTTTACATTTTAAGTATTACTATCCCTTTAAGGGGTTAAAGTGGCCAATGATTTGCTCTTGGCCAAAAAAAAGAGCCACTACTCATTAATTATTTTGGACCTCATGGCTGTTTTTGACATAAAAGCAATACATTGGATACCTCTCTAGGGATTAAAATGAAACATTTAAATCAACTGGACGGTTCTATGGGACAGCCCATTTGTTTAAGTCCTTTTTTAGTACCTAAGCTTAAATAGACTTCAGTAGATTTAGATAAATTAAACTGTGAATGAAAAAAAACAAAAATCAATTGTGGTTAATGTTAGCAAATTGAACATCCCATTAAAGTTATAAAAATTACAATCTTTTATTGCACTATTATTATCACTTTAAATGAGTTCACATAATCTAATTCCATTCACTCATTAATTCGTTTGACGTTACTGGAATGATTGAGTATCCTGGAGCTGAAATGTGCATTTTTAATGCTCATTAGCACCCAAGATGTTCACTTTCTTAGCTATTATGTTAGATATTATGTTACTGTCTGTATCTGGAATAGTGGGGCTCTGCTGCCTGAGATCACTGTCTATAGATCAAAATAATATACATACAAAATAAAGCAGATCTACTGTCTAGAAGGATTAGGAATATACATATGCATTACGCTGACAGCACAGGAGATCAGGGCAGCTTCCTGTCCTGATTGGTTACACTGAGGGCAAGAGAAGAAGAATTGGAACTAACTAGATGTACCACACAAGAGTTATCAGGCGGTGCCACAGGAATAAAATTAAGATAAGTACAGTAACATGTTAAAGGGGAAGTAACACCTACTAATTTTAACCCCTCATTTACAATACGATGGCCATAGTTTTAATCAGCAAATGGCTAACATAAATATAGATGATTTTGAAAGCCCTTTCAAAATCACCCAAGTCATTATAAAGTGTGAACGCAACTTTAAATAAAAATGACCAACATAACTACAGGTGTTTGTGATGGTTCCACTTTAAATAGTCACCCATAAAGTCTTTTGGGATTGTACAAAGTCATACTTACATATACTGACTCTTGTACAGTCCTGCAGAATGACAGGTTTATAACTGTGTTGCACTTAAAGGGATAGTAATACTTCATTTTATATTTATTTTATTTTGTAGGCATTAAAAAACATGAAAAATGATATGTCTTATCTCTCAAACCTTTATGGTTTAAGAGATATTCACAAGCAAAGTATCCCCCCCTGTTCAGTCAGATCAGCAGGGAGGTGCCCAGGTAGACTGCAGAGAGGGACAATCTTCAATTAAGATAAGGGAAGAACCTGAAAAACTTGTCAAGGGGGGCAGGGCTTTCATTGTTCTCATAGGAAGAAGATTGTCCCCTGCTGTTATCTGTCTGGTCTATGGACTGGATTCCACATCTGAGAAGAGATGGCTTACACTAGGTAAAAGGGGCGGGAGGGGAAACTTTGCTTGTGAATATCTCTCAAACCATAAAGGTTTGAAAAATAAGACATATCATTCTTCATGTTTTTTTAATGCTTACAAAATAAAATAAAGTTAAAACGAAGTATTACTATCCCTTTAAAGAGATATTGGATCACCTTACTTTTAACTCCTTAACCCCTTAAGGACCGGCGCGCATGTGCGGCCGGCACTTGAGGACCACAGGGCTTTTTTTTTCTTTTTTTACGTTCCAGTTCAGGGCTTCCGGAGCAGCGTGCAGCCGTGCCGGGAGTCCTGAACTCCATGCCGTGCCAGGACCGTCACTGGTCCTTAAGTGCCGGACCGCGTTGACGGTCCTGGCACGTCAATGGTCCTTAAGGGGTTAAAGCCGAACTTTCACGGTAATAAGATTGCCCCTGAATATATTACTAACTTAACGATATGCAAAGACATACTATCTTTAACCCCTTAAGGACCATTGCCGTGCCAGGACCGTCACGGCGGTCCTGCACTTAAGGACCAATGACGGTCCTGGCACGGCATGGAGTTCAGGGCTCCCGTCGCCGCTCCGGAAGTCCTGAACCGGAAGCACTAATTTAAAAAAAATGCCCCGTGGTCCACAAGTGCCGGCTGCGCGTGCGCTCGCCGGTCCTTAAGGGGTTAAGCTCGATAAATTAGTGGTATTGCAGTAAAAACATATCTTCTACAGGCATCTTTCTGCAGAGAGCTTACAAGAGAAGCTCTGCGCGCCTGCGCGGTCAGTCCCTTCCTGTACCTTAAGGTACGAAGGACGCAACTCACCAATGCTTGCAGGGAACAGAACAAACAGCAAAGACTCAGAGGTACATTTCCTCTAAGATGTCTGCTCTGTCTGTTATCTGTTTCCTGCAGAAGATATGTTTTTACAGCAATACCACTAATTTATCGAGCTTAAAGATAGTATGCCTTTGCATATTGCTAAGTTATTAATATATTCAGTGCAACCTTATTACCATGAAAGTTCCGCTTTAAATGCTACTAGAGAGCTTCACAATGTGTTGGGGAACTCTTTAACAGCTCAACGATTAAAGGCCTCCTTTAAATCAACAGAAATTTTAATGTCACACCTGGGGTACAATTGCTTTGCTCCAGAATTGCACCTTTTTAACTTGAGGAATAAGTCTGAGGTTTAGCAATGATATAACTCTTTGAGTGCCAGACAGGTATCCAATGCATTGTAACGCAACACGTTGGATAACTCTCTGACATTAAAGGCAGAACTACATAAGTGAACAGTAGATAGACTTCAATAAGCAATTAAACAAAGTCCTACCCAACGTGGGGAGGGTAATTTGAGGTCAGGGTTTATTCCTAAACAACAAGTCCCTATCAGCAGAAACACGGCTATAAAATTCCTAGAAGTCTTAGGTGTTCCTTGTGATTCCAGCCTGTAAATCACATGAAATACAATATTTAATTGTTGACTCCTACAACAAAGCATCAGGTGTTTCTTGGTCCCATAAGAAAAACATATTAACCACTTTGCTGCTAAGGACATGATTATCCACATCCCTATCATATAGTCTAAAGCTGCGGACAGCCACATGCTCTGCAGTCTCACCGTGAAGGTCTTATAACTGGGGATTGCGCCTTACCTTTGGGGAAATCCTCAGTCTCCGGTGGTAGTTCCTTGCTTGGGGAATCCCATTGCATAAATGACATCATTACACATAAGCATGATGATGTAATTTATGATCCAGATCCCACCAGATGACAGGTACATTTTTTGTTTTACAGAGGATCGAGGCAGGGGGTGGGGGGTAACCTGAGGTCAGAGTATATTCCTAGACAAGAAGTCCCTCTCAGCAGAAACACAGCTATTATAGTTATAAAGCTCCTAGAAGTCAAAGACGTTCCTTGTGATTCCAACCTGTAAATCACCTGAAATATAGTCCTTCATTTCAGATTTCAACAACAAAACATCAGTTGTGTTTTGGCTCCATAAGACAAAAATATCAACCACTTCACTGCTAAGGACGTCCACATCCTTAGCGCATGCCCTAACATTTCTAAAAAGGTGGCTATCCACATGCTCTGCAGTCTCACAGTGAAGAGGATACTACTGAGGAATGAGGCTTACCATCGAGGAAGTCCTCAGTTCATGGTGGTAGTTCTACCCTGGAGGAATACCAATGCATAAATGACATTATCCTGGTGTGATGATAGTATTTATGCTCAAGATCTCACTAGGTGCCAGGTACACTTTTACACAAGAGAAGGAGGAAGCTTTTTTTTTTTCCTCCCCTCAGACGTGCCCAGAGTACCCTCTTTTGAAGGAGGGGAATTCCATTTTTGAACAGAAGGTACTGTTGTGTATTTGTCACGGGCACCCAGAAATGCTCAGAACTCAGTACGGTAATGTAATGCAAAATATTTATTAGAATAAATCACAGCAATAAATATGTAGTACAACAAGCAAAGGGTTACTAGCTGGCGACACTACTACCAGAAATAGTAGGCCTCTTGCTAGACCACAATGCTGGAGACTGGGCTGAAGCCCTTGTGAGTCTCAGCAGGAAACAGGAACGCCAGCTCTTGATCCGTTGACTGGAACAGGCGACCACTAAACACTGGCTCAGTAATCTTGATCTGATGAACAGGAACACAAGGACTGCTGGACTGGAGAACTGACCCACGCCTGCAATCACCACTAAGAGACCCTGTGACTGTCTGCAGTCACTATATCGAGACCCTGTGACTCACACCTGCAGTCACCAATCAGACTCTCTGTCCACAACAGTGGTCAGTCTTAGGCCAATAGCACAAATTGATCACAGTAAGGGGTACTCGTGATCACTGGGTCATACACAGAGAGGGTTCTCGTACTTAGTTGGGTCATACACAGAGAGAGTGTTCTCGTACGTATCTGGGTCATACACAGAGAGGGTTCTCTTACATATCTGGGTCATACACAGAGAGGGTTCTCTTACTTAGCCAGGTCATACACAGAGAGGGTTTTCGTAGATAGCCAAGTCATACACAGAGTGGGTTTTCGTAGATAGCCAGGTCACACACAGAGTGGGTTTTCGTAGATAGCCAGGTCACACACAGAGTGGGTTTTCGTAGATAGCCAGGTCACACACAGTGCCCAAGTACTTCACCTAAGAACAACAACACAAGGACATCTGAGTCAGGCCTCAGTTTGCCTTTTAAACCCCTCCACAGGAAGTAGGAGGAGCAGCTCAGAGGGAGGAAGTAGGAAGTTGGTAGGAGGAGACTACAGTAAGCAAACAGATAAAACAGAGGCCTGCAGCCTGCGTGAAGCCTCGCGCCTGTAATCATGCTGAAGCCAAGGTAAGCTGTGACAGTATTATACTATTGAGTGTCAAGATTACCTGATATAATACAATATAGGATGGGGGAGGTACTCATATAAACTCAGCGCCCCTCACACCTACAATTTTGGGGCTGCCCTTGTTTGAAAGAGGGGAGTCACCTCTTTAAAAGAAGGGTAGATTTTAACATGTACAGGTCGGGTAATCCCAGATCGTCCGACATTAACAAAATACATAGTATGAGCATAGCGAGGTTGGGGGCTCCCAAAGAGCCCATATTCCACTTCGTCTATCTCTAGAAAATTATAGAGAACCCTTTTATGAAAGGGGAGAGTCCCCTTTTTCATTCAATTGACTCTTGAATAGTGTGCATGTTGGGTTCTCTATAGATCTATCAACATGTTATAATTATTTAATGGACAGATGTATGTGGGGTAGGAACCCATATTTCACACAATGTTCATGGGAGACTCAGATTGATGTGGGAAGGATTGAAGGAGGGAAGGTGAGATTTGCCTTTTAAGTGGGTGGAAATCGGGAAGGAGAGCGGTGAAGTGGGCGGAGTTACAGATGTAGTCACTGACCCCTCAGAATCAGCTTCTCTAGAATCTACATTTCAGATCTGCAGAGATCCCAGGTATGACAATGCATCGGAGACATCTTTAGCATTCAAGGGGTTAAAATCCACTTTAAAATCAATAAACTATTTTTCTCCTTTATTGGGCAGTTCCTTTATCTTAGAATTGATTCTCCTTTGTGCCCTCTGTGTCTGTCAATCACTTTGTAATGAAGCATCTCCCAGGTTACTGCTCTGTGCAGGTTTTATTTTCTTACCCATATAAAACGTTCTTTGTGTTGTGGATAACTAACAGTTTTGATGCCTGTAACAACAAATGAACAAAGCTTAAAGGGATAGTAATGTTTCAAAATAAAAGCAGCTCCAATTAATCTTCATGGTATTTGGGCCACGGAGAGTGTTATATCATTACTATCAGAGTTGTAGTACGAGAGTAATTGTATGATAAAGTTTCCCCTCCCGCCCCTTTTACCTAGTGTAATCGCCTCCCCTCAGATGTGGAATCTGGTCACTTGACCGGACAGGTCACAGCAAGGGACAATCTTCTTACTGTGATCATAAGGAAAACCCTGCCCCCCTTGACAGGTTTTTCCTTACGATCACTGACGATTGTCCCTCTCTGCGATCCATCCGGACAGTCTTGCTGCTTTGAGGTGAGCAGTGTTACATCAGTAAAAGGGGTGGGAGGGGGAAACTTTATCATTCAATTACTCTTGAACTACAACTTGGAAAGTATTGAAATAACACTCTCCATGGCCCAAATACTATGAAGATTAATTGGAGTTACTTTTATTTTGAAACATTACTATCCTTTAAAAGGATAGTAATACTTAAAATGTAGAAAATAAGATTTTGTAGGGTTTATCCCCATGAGTAAATCAAGGACACTCTCATTGCTGTTAGGTGTTTTATTCAAATGTAATTACAACTCAAACTTGAATTTTTTTGGTGCAATATCACAGTGGCCTGAAATTGTACGGTGGCGCTGTTGCTACACCATGCTATGGAACTTTATTGTCAATTGACCAGAGTTGTCCATAGTATGGTGTAGCAAGGGAGCCACTGCACAATTGCAGGCCACTGTGATACTGCACCTAGAAAAATTCAGGTTTGAGCTGTAATAACTTTTTTTTCCATTTTAAAATAGTCTTTATTGAATAATAACATAAACATACAGCAAGCGGCAAGAAGATAAAAAAGAAGTTATACATAGCTGAGTACAGAGATAAATTAAAGGGATAGTAATGTTTAATAATAAAAGCAGCTAATTAACCATCAAAGTATTTGGACTTTGGAGTGTTATTTCAATTCTATCAGTTGTAGTTCAAGAGTAATTCAATGACAAAGCATCCCCCTCCCGCCCCTTTTACTGATGTAATACTGCTCAGCCAGATCAGAAGGGAGGTGCCCAGGTAGATTGCAGAGAGGGACAATCTTCAATTAAGATAAGGGAAAAACCTGAAAAGCTTGTCAAGGGGGGCAGGACTTTCGTTGTTCTCATAGGAAGAAGATTGTCCCCTGCTGTTATCTGTCTGGTCTATGGACTGCATTCCACATCTGAGAAGAGATGGCTTACACTAGGTAAAAGGGGCGGGAGGGGAAACTTTGCTTGTGAATATCTCTCAAACCATAAAGATTTGAGAGATAAGACTTATATCGTTCTTCATGTTTTTTTAATGCCTACAAAATAAAATAAAGATGAAACAAAGTATTACTATCCATTTAAACACAATCTGTAGTTGAGAACAAAGTTACAGAAGTGCTTGACATTCCCTTTCAGCCAATAACGAAGAATGAGAGCCATAACTTGTAATAACTTTGGAATAAAACGCCTCTCAGCATTGGGAGTACCCTTGTTTTACTCACGGGGATGAAAACTACAACATGTATTTTTTTTTTTACATTGCTTGTATTACTATCCCTTTAACCCTTTGAGTGCCAGAGAAGTAGAGCAATGTATTCCGTACCCCTCTGGCACTCAAAGGGTTAATTCTTTTTAGCATCCAAGGGGTTAAAAAAAAGTCTTTGCTTTTTTTCCAGGTAAATCCTCCCACTCCTCACCAGAGTTTTCTACATCCAGGTGTGAAGTAAATGTCATGAGATTACATCTGAATCACGATGCTCTCTGGCTACAATGAAAGGCTTTTTGTGTGACTTGATGCTGTACCGTTCCCAGTATGAGTAAACAGCTCCTGAGGGCACTGAGCCACTGGTGCACGAGAATATCCGTACAGCCTGGAGGAACAGAGATCTGAGAATCATTCCACATGGAAAACAGCTACGTCTCATTTGTCCTAACACCTTTGTATTATAATGTACAAAAAAAATGGGGAAACATACCTAGAGGACTGATTAGAACCATTTGAGTATTAACTGGCACGAAAAGGATTAAGAGTTTGACAGTTCACTGGTACTCGAAACATTTTCCCTTTAAGTGCCAGAGGGTTGTGCCACGTATTGCGTTTTAACTCCAAAATGCATCTCCAAAAATCGTGGTGTTGTAAAAAATGTCTCTATAAATACCATAGTTCTATGTATATCTGTGTATTTTTAAAGAGATAGTAATGTTTTACAAAAAAAAACAGGTCCATTTAATCTTCATAGTATTTGGGCCATGGAGAGTGTTATTTCAGTACTGTCAGAGTTGCGGTTCAAGAGTAATTGAATGATAAAGTATCCCCCTCCCGCCCCTTTTACCTAGTGTAAGACACCTCCCCTCAGATGTGGAATCTGGTCTCTTGACCGGACAGGTCACAGCAAGGGACAATCTTCTTACTGTGAATATAAGGAAAACCCTGCCCCCCTTGACATGTTTTTCAGGTTTTTTCTTATGATCACTGAAGATTGTCCCTCTCTGTGATCCATCCGGACAGTCTTGCTGCTCTGAGGTGAGCAGTGTTACATCAGTAAAAGGGGTGGGAGAAGGGGATACTTTATCATTCAATTACTCTTGTACTACAACTCTCCATGGCCCAAATACTATGAAGATTAACCCTTTGAGTGCCAGAGTGGTACGGAATGCATTGCTTTACAATGCATTCCGTACCCACTCGGGCACTCAAAGGGTTAATTGGAGCTGCTTTTATTGAGAAGCATTACTATCCCTTTGAAGAATGCTTCTTACTATATTTTGATGTTGCTAATGCTGTCGGTTTCAAAAGTGTTGTTTCTGATCTTGAATATTTTGTTCTAAAAACTAAAAAGTGAAGCCAATACTGACTTTAAATTAAAATCAGAATTTCCAAACAACCTTTTCTTTATTATAAAGCCTTTATATGTTCCTAGTCATCTTAAATACAAATGAATTCTGCATTTCATATTCAGGGAGTAATTTATATCTTAGGGACCTCTGAGTAAATCACTCTAGATTAAGGTGAGCAGACTGGGGGATACATATAGGTAATGTGCATATTTCAGGGCTTCTCCAAAATTAAAGCTGCCTGCAGTATGTATTTTTCATATGTGGTTAAAGTGGAACTACCACCCTATATAAAGTGCCCCCCAAATAATTAGGCATATGGCAATTAGCTGTTAAATAGTGCTATTATACTACACAAGAACAGTTAGGGAAAAAATTATTTGATCCCCTTCTGATTTTGCACTTTTGCCCACTGACAAAGAAATGATCAGTCTATAATTTTAATGGCAGGTTTATTTGAACAGTGAGATACAGAATAACAAAAAAAAATCCAGAAAAACACATTTCAAAAAAGTTATAAATTGATTTGCATTTTACTGAGTGAAATAAGTATTTGACCTCTTTGCAAAACATGACTTAGTACTTGGTGGTAAAACCCTTGTTGGCAGTCACAGAGGTCAGACGTTTCTTGTAGTTGGCCACCAGGTTTGCACACATCTCAGGAGGGATTTTGTCCCACTCCTCTTTGCAGATCCTCTCCAAGTCATTAAGGTTTCAAATAACAGATGAGAGTTGGTACCGTGTTAGTCGTAGAAATACAGGAGGCAAATATAGTTTTTTATACCTTTTATTGGCTAAGCAGATTTAAATGCAAGCTTTCAAGACCTTAGGTCTCTTCCTCAGGCATGTTATACAGATAAATATGAAAACATCTCTCTTAAATACAAGTACACATCACATTGTTTAGCATGGAAATCAGATAACAGAATGCAGTCCAGATCCAGATATCTTTGATCAGTCAATGGTAAATTGCACTCTTCCTCTGAGGCTTTAGAGGTATTTACGATTAAGGTTTCAAGGCTGACTTTTAGCAACTCGAACCTTCAGCTCCCTCCACATATTTTCTATGGGATTAAGGTCTGGAGACTGGCTAGGCCAGGACCTTAATGTGCTTCTTCTTGAGCCACTCCTTTGTTGTCTTGGCTATGTGTTTTGGGTCATTGTCATGCTGGAATACCCATCCACTACCCATTTTCAATGCCCTGACTGAGGGGAAGGAGGCTCTCACCCAAGATTTCATGGTACATGGCCCCGTCCATCGTCCCTTTGATGCGGTGAAGTTGTCCTGTCCCCTTAGCAGAAAAATACCCCCAAAGCATAATGTTTCAACCTCCATGTTTGACGGTGGGATGGTGTTCTTGGGGTCATAGGCAGCATTCCTCCTCCTCCTTGATTTTGGTCTCATCTGACCACAACACTTTCACTCAGTTCTGCTCTGAATCATTCAAATGTTCACTGGCAAATTTCAGATGGGCCTGTACATGTGCTTTCTTGAGCAGGGGGACCTTGCGGGTGGTGCAGGATTTCAGTCCTTCACGGCGTAGTGTGTTACCAATTGTTTCCTTGCTGACTATGGTCCCAGCTGCCTTGAGATCATTGACAAGATCCTCCTGTGTAGTTCTGGGCTGATTCCTCACCATTCTCATGATCATTGAAACGCCACAAGGTGAGATCTTGCATGGAGCCCCAGACCGAGGGAGATTGAGAGTTATTTTGTGTTTCTTCCATTTGTGAAGAATCGCACCAACTGTTGTCACCTTCTCACCAAGCTGCTTGGTCTTGTAGCCCATTCCAGCCTTGTGTAGGTCTACATTCTTGTCCCTGACATCCTTGGACATCTCTTTGGTCTGGGTCATGGTGGAGAGTTTGGAATCTGATTGATTGCTTCTGTGGACAGGTGACTTTTATACAGGTAACAAGCTGATATTAGAAGCACTCCCTTTAAGAGAGTGATCCTAATCTCAGCTTGTTACCTGTATAAAAGACACCTGGGATCCAGAAATCTTGCTGATTGATAGGGGGTCAAATCCGTATTTCACTCAGTAAAATGCATTTTATAACTTTTTTGAAATGCGTTTTTCTGGATTTTTGTTGTTGTTGTTCTGTCTCTCACTGCTCAAATAAACCTACCATTAAAATTATAGACTGATCATTTGTTTGTAAGTGGGAAAACGTACAAAATCAGCAGAGGATCAAATAATTTTTTCCCTCACTGTAGCAGGTTCTGAGACTGATGGCCAGGCTTCTTGCTTTAGAGCCATCTGTGCCATCAGTCCCTTCCGGTACCTTAAGGTGCTATGCAACGCCTCCTAGAAGAGACCAGGATGGACAGCGCTGGTGCACAGATGTCTCTAAGCCAAGATGTCTGCGTGCAAGCCTGGCCACTGGTCTCAGAAGGAGGATTACTTCAGAACCTGGTACATGTGTCAGAAATAGCACTATTAAACCACTAATCACCTTATGCCTAATTATTGGGAGGGGCACTTTGTACAGGGTGGCAGTTCCACTTAGAGGTGAGGTCTAATCATCTTACTTTGGGTGACCTTAGCTCCACCCATTGTGGCCAGGGCCGGCGCTATCATTAAGGAAGCACAGGCAGCTGCCTTAGGGCGCCGCAAATGAGAGGCGCCAAAAAGGGAGACACTGAGAATTTTTTTTTTTTTTTTAAATATATCTGCCGTGAGGGAGCGCTCATTTACACTACCAAGCACCCCCTCGCGGCGTCTATGGGACGCTCACAATGCAGAGCAACCCAGGCTCTGTAGTAATACAGAGCGCTGGGAGATGACATCATCTCTCAGCGCTCTGCATTACTGAGAACAGCGCTGGGAGCTTCAGCTCTGTGCCTCCTTCGGCACAGAGCTCTCTTATGGCTAGACCACCAGGGACTCAAGGTAGGGGATCAGGGGGCATTGTGGAGATGAAGGGGCGTTATGGAAGGGGCAATGTGGAGATGAAGAGGCGTAAAGGAAGGGGCAATGTGGAGATGAAGGGGCATAAAGGAAGGAGCAATGTGGAAATGAAGGGGCATAACGGAAGGAGCAGTGTAGAGATGAAGGGGCATTATGGAAGGGGCATTGCGGAGATGAAGGGGCAATGTGGAGATGAAGGGGCATTATGGAAGGGCAATGTGGAGATGAAGGGGCATTATGGAAGGGGAAATGTGGAGATGAAGGGGCAATGAGCATTGTGGAATGAGCAATGTTGAGATGAAGGGAGCATTGTGGAAGGTGCAATGTGGAGATGAAGGGAGCATTGTGGAGGTGAATATGTGGACGGGGGCAGGGGACTGTGGCAAGGTCGGGGGGCATCAAAATGCACCTTCGCCTGTGTATACAAAAATCCTTGCACCGGCCCTGATTGTGGCACAACAAACTTCTCACATAACTCCTCTCCTAGTCCCACCCCCTTCTAGTGTTAAAATAGTCCCATGGTGTGATGTTCAAACAATCATCATAATGGAAAAAATGTCAAATCATGGGTTGGTGGGGCTCAACACTAGTAAACAATACACAATCAAAAGGAGACCTGAAGAAGTTGAAAAGAAAGATGCTGGGTCATGTCTGCTTGCAATTGTGTCGTGAAGAACATTAAAAGAAAAATAGTGAAATTCCACTTAACTTTGCAGAGTTTTCCAAGAAATGCTCTGAAAGGTGGAAGATCATGTCAGACAAAGAGAAGTCAAAGTTCAATGATATGGAAAAAACAGATAATAGAGAAATGAAAGACTTTGGACCTGTTCAATGGGGTAGAAGGAAGGACCCCCAATAACACCAAGAGCCCACCATATGGATTCTTCTTTTTCGGCTCCGAATCCCATCCTAAAATTAAAATTCTTCCTGGTATCTACATTGGTGATATTGCAAAAAAAGTGAGATGTGGGTGATAATGAGAAACAACCATAAAATAACAAGGCAGCTAAGCTGAAGGAAAGGCATGAGAAGGATGTTGCTGACTACAAATCTAAAGCAAAGTTGATGGTGGTAAAGTCGCTCATAAGATGGGAGCACGGAAAAAAGTGGTGGAGGAGGAAGATGAGGATGATGGAGAAGATGAAGAGGATGAGGAAGATGCAGAAGATGATGAACAAAGTTCTACATTCTACCAGTGAGAATACCATAGAGTAGGGAACCAGTATATGATGCCATCTTAAGATGGTTAAAGCTGAATTTTCACCTTAACCCTTTAAGGACCCTTGATAGTCCTGGCACATCATGGGTTGGGGAGCGATAAGTGCCCATGATGTGCCAGGACCGTCATGGAATTCAGGGCTGCATGCCGTTCGGGGAGTTCTGAATAGGATGCTAGAAAAGTATAATGGTCCATGGTCCTTAAGTGCCGGCCAGGATTCTTAACCACAATCAGAATCTATTTATTTGTGATAGCAAATCATCTGGTAGTAGCTCAGTGCAGTACAAGCTGTACTGCACGGCTTATCAGCCCTTCCCATCCTCCCAAAGGAATGCAAGAAACTACAAGGGGGCAGTATCTTCTACGCACATTAAAGGAATAGTAATACTTCATTATTCCTATCCCCCTTGTTGTAGCCCTTAAAATTCTGAATTCAACGATACCAGCGGCATCTCTCAAACCTTTATGGTTTGAGAGATATCCGCTTTCAAAGTTCCCTCTTTTTGTCTTTCCCCTGACGTCAGCATTCTAGCTGAGAGAAGGGGACTCCGGTCCCGGGACCGGTGGCGGCTCTGCAGCAGTGCTGAGATCTTGTTATAGAAAGGGAAATCCTTCACTAAAATGGTCTTCTACGTGTGCTTGGTTTGCAAGCACACGTGGAAGACCATTATGTGAAGGATTTCCGTTTCTATAATGCGATCTCAGGACTCCTGCAGAGCCGGCTCTTGCTCATCGAGAGGTTTCCCAGGCTCTCAGCTAGAATGCTGACGTCATGGGAAAGGCAAAAAGAGGGAACTTTGAAAGTGGATATCTCTCAAACCATAAAGGTTTGAGAGATACAGGTGGTATCGTTGAATTCAGAATTTTAAGGGCTACAACATGGGGCGTAGTAATCATGAAGTATTACTATCCCTTTAATGTCGACGAAATGGGAGAGCAATGGCAATCAACAGTGATGTCACTCTCCCCATATGCATCAAACAGCAACCAAGGTATTGTTTGTCCATGAAAAGCTATTTCTAAATACTAATAATGTACTTTGCCTTTGTCTACGGAACAAATCAGTGGGAGTTCAAACAGATGTAGGTGAAAGCTCAACTTTAACTGCCCTCTTTAGGTTTGAGTATTGGGGTCTGATATCATAGGTTCAAAATGATGCTCTTGGAGTTGTATTCTGAAACTGTACCAAAACTGTATATATTTCCAAATTAAAAAAAAAAAAAAGAAACAGCACGTGTTTTCCTAACTCTGTGCTCTTTGCTGTTTCTGTAACATAGCATTTAAAATGTGTCCAGCATTTTTTTTTTATTTATTTAAGGCGTTACTTAATGGTTACTTAATCCTGTGTTCAACTGTATCTGTTATCTGGAAACTAGACAGGTTCCTATGGCGCAATTCTTTGCTTGCCCAACTGGCACTCAAAGGATTACAGTAAACAATTCCTTGGATAAGAACACATTTTAAGGATCTGCCATTTTACCTTCAAAGCATACGCAACCATGGGCATAAAGTTAGCTTCAAGTTGTCTTTCTATGTATAGTGAAATAACATTCTCAGGGCCAAATTTCCCAATAGGCATAGTAGGTAACGGCCTAGTGTTTCAACTTTTGAGGGGAGGTGCCTTAGCTGTGCTGACCACACCCACATTCTGAGTTGTGGATGTGGCCAGTGCAATCTCATTGACCCTACACCCGCTTATATACCCTTTTCTGGGCTTCTGTTTAACCCATTGGATGCTAATGAGGTCCACAGAGCAATGTTTTGGCAATCTCTCTAGCAACCAATGGGTTAAAAGCTTTTTTTTTATATATATATATTTTTTTATGTATCTATGTTATAGGCGAAGGTATTTTCTGTGGCAGGGAACAGTGGTTGGCACTATTGGTGGGGTCATTTGAACAATGGTGTGTGTGTGTGAGTGTGTGTGAGTGTGTGTGACATGGGTGGAGCTAAGGGGGATCTAGGGTGCCTTTCCTAGGGGTAACTGGAATGTAAATCCAACCCTTGACATTCTGCCATTAGTTATCAAAGCGATTCAGTTGGAAGTGAAGAGAATTGAGTAATGGGAGTACAAAAGTGATCTGTATATAAATGTGCATTATTATATTTTGTATATTTAGAATGCTGAGATTTTTTAAGTAAAATAAAGCAGTATTGCAATTTTAAGACTGTTCTCGAGAAAGTCTTAACCCTTTGAGTGCCAGAGGGGTACGCAACGCATTGCTCTGTAATTTGTTGTATACCTATCTTGCACTCAAAAGGTTAACTGTGTGGGCAATGGCATAACAATTGGGGTCACACCTGAGACCAGGCCTGTCACCCTCTGCGACCCCCCCGCCCGGTGCCCGCAACAAGCAACAACACAAGCTGAGGTCTGTGCCTTCTTCAGCACAGACCTCTAGCATCTGAGTTCCCTCTTCAACACTCTAGTAATGCAGAGCGCTGGCAGATGACTTCATATCCCAGCGTTCTGCATTATTGAAGAGAGGACCACGAGGGAGCTCCAGCTGTATAGAGGTCTGTGCAGAAGGAGACACAGACCTCTCCTGCACTTCTCTGGACCACCAGGGAGGTAGGAGTTGGACAATAGGGTCAATGTGGAGGTGGAGATTAGGAACAATGTGGAGATTGGGAACAAAGTGGAGATTGGGGGCAATGGGGGGAGGGCAATGCGGAGATGGCCAATGGGGGGGCAATGGTAATTTTTGCACCAGAAACCGTGGCTTCTAGTTACGCCTCTGTGTGTGGGTTTAAAAATTGTTGGCTGGGGGTATCAGAAGGACAATATTTTCAGACGTAAATCTGTGACTTTTGAAAACGTGTCATAAAGCGGCGGTAAGATAAGATTGATGAATGCCGCTTTTAAAAAACATTTTTAACTTCAGAATTTTTATCTTTTGTCTTTCAAAGGGATAGTAATGTTTCTTAAATAACTTAAGCTTCTATCATTTTTCAATGTTTTTCTACCATGCAGAGCTTTATTACAATGCTATAAGGTGTCTAGTTCATTTGTAATTAAATTATAAAGTACCCCCCTCCCTCCCCTTTTACTTATGTACCACTGCTCACCTCAGAGCTGCAAGACTGCCCGGATTGGCATAAGGAAAAAAACCTGCCCTCCTGTGTCAATTGGGACAGGGTTTTACTTATACTGACAGCCAGAAGATTGTCTCTCGCTGCGATCTGTTTGGCCCAATGACCGGATTCTATATGTGAGGGGAGGCAATGTTACATAGGTAACGTATAGCATTGTAATAAAGCTCTGCATGGTAGAAAAATGTTGATGAACGATTGAGGCTTAAAGGAGCAGTAAAGGTTTTTTTATGAAAACACATATTTTATAGATCATTTCCTGCTGAATAAAACAAGGTCACTCCCATCGCTATCAGATGTTTTATTCAACATTTATAGCAGTTTAAATAATCAGGAAGTGAATTTACTGTGTTTACTTCCTGATAGTTCTAAATGACAGGAAGTGAATTTACTGTGATTACTTCCTGATAGTTCTGACAGGAAGTGAATTTACTGTGATTACTTCCTGATAGTTCTAACTGACAGGAAGTGAATTTACTGTGTTTACTTCCTGATAGTTCTAACTGACAGGAAGTGAATTTACTGTGTTTACTTCCTGATAGCTCTAACTGACAGGAAGTGACAGGCAGTTTCTATCACATTCTATGGAGAACTGTATGTCTCTGACTTTTCTGACTTTCCTCTCCATTAGAATCTAATAGGAAATCTGATAATGTAAAAAAAAACATGGGTTTAAACTGTAATAACTCTCGAAATATAAATCTCTCCGCAGTGGGAGTACCCTTATTTTACTCAATAGGACAATCCCTACAATATATATTTTTTCATAAAAAAGTTTACTGCTCCTTTAAGTTATTTAGAAACATTACTATCCCTATAAAAGACACTATTTCTACCAGTTAAAGTGGAACAAGCAGCAGAAATCCGGGGGAGGGATGGGAAGGGTGGTGGGTGGTGGGAAGAGGTGGGGCGAACTGTAGAGTGCTGTGGTACATCCTGAGCTCATCTATGAAATTGTTGAGTTAAAATATTATAGGGTTCATTTTGTTGTGGGAGAAATACCATTTTACTATTTCACTTTTACTATCTGTTAACCCCTTAAGGACCGTCCGGTGGAGGTCATTGGTCTTCTTCTTAGGTGATTAGCACTGAGTAGAATCCACTCCAAATTTTATTTGGTCCTTCTACCATCTTCTTTCTACGTGACTTGTGCATTTCCATTTTAGGAGCTTTACTCTTTCAATTATATCATTAGATCTTTGTTTGATGACAAATCCATTCACGCATTTTTGTCTCATTTTGTTATATTCAGAATTTGACGTTCTATACTTCTTTGTGTAACCTTCAGTTCTTGCATGGATTTGTCATTCTTTGTCCATGTTTCACAGCCATACGTAAGAACTGACAGATCACATTGGTCAAAAACCTTTCGTTTGAGGCAGAGTGGTAAATTTGTCTTAAAGGGATAGTAATACTTTGTTTTATCTTTATTTTATTTTGTAGGCATTAAAAAAGCATGAAGAACGATATAAGTCTTATCTCTCAAACCTTTAAGCAAAGTTTCCCCCTCCCGCCCCTTTTACCTAGTGTAAGCCATCTCTTCTCAGATGTGGAATGCAGTCCATAGACCAGACAGATAACAGCAGGGGACAATCTTCTTCCTATGAGAACAATGAAAGCCTTGCCCCACTTGACAAGTTTTTCAGGTTTTTCCCTTATCTTAATTGAAGATTGTCTCTCTCTGCAGTCTACCTGGGCACCTCCCTTCTGATCTGGTTGAGCAGTGTTACATCAGTAAAAGGGCCGGGAGGGGGATACTTTATCATTGAATAATCAATTGATGCCAGTCCAATCTCTCAAACCTTTATAGTTTGAGAGTTATAAGGTTTTAAAGTCCCCCTCTCTGGTTTGCAAGCACACTTTGTAGTGAGCTCCAATTAAGTATTTCTGTTTAGAGCTATTTCGGCTCTGCTGAAGAACCGCCTCAAGTTGCACAACTCGAATCTTCTCCTGTCAGCTTTATAGCTGACATCAGTGAAATGGGAGGGTGGGGACTTCATCACTGTATGTCACTCAAACCATAAAGGTCTGAGAAATCAGACTGGCATCAATTGATTTATTTTTTGAATATCTGCAATATTAGTTTTTATTAATACAAGACATTACTATCCCTTTAATTATGTTGCTCTATAACGTGTAGCACTGTCAGGCTATGGTCCATTGTACTAAACCCGCTCCTATAGCCTGCTTGTTCGTTAGGTTGTACCACATTAAATTATGTGTCCATTCTTCTTGACAGGCGCACAAACATTTTTTTTTTATCTCAAGTGTAATACACAGCTCCTATGTCAACTTGGCTTAAAAAAGGGGAAAAGTGCAAATTATACCCAATTGTACAATATCTATTTTTATTACATTGGAAGGGAAGCCTGTGGTTTTATTTTCTGTGGAAATCCGCCTTCTTTATATGCACCCCTTCTGCTTCTGTTTACCTCTGTATCAAAGCAACGTTGTCCACCCCACACACTGCCCACCCCACACACTGTCCTCCTCCACACTGCCCACCCCACACTGTCCACCCCACACACTGCCCACCCCAAACACTGTCCTCCTCCACACTGCCCACCCCACACACTGCCCACCCCACACACTGTCCTCCTCCACACTGCCCACCCCACACTGTCTACCCCACACACTGTCCTCCTCCACACTGCCCACCCCACACTGTCCACCCCATACACTGTCCACCCCAAACACTGTCCTCCTCCACACACTGTCCTCCTCCACACTGCCCACCCCACACTGTCCACCCCACACACTGTCCACCCCAAACACTGTCCTCCTCCACACACTGTCCTCCTCCACACTGCCCACCCCACATACTGTCCTCCTCCACACTGCCCACCCCACACTGTCTACCCCACACACTGTCCTCCTCCACACTGCCCACCCCACACGCTGTCCTCCTCCACACTGCCCACCCTACACACTGTCCACCCTACACAATGTCCACCCTACACACTGTCCACCGCATACACTGTCCTCCTCCACACTGCCCACCCCACACACTGTCCTCCTCCACACTGCCCACCCCACACACTGTCCTCCTCCACACTGCCCACCCCACACTGTCTACCCCACACACTGCCCACCCACACACTGTACTCCTCCACACTGCCCACCCCACACACTGTCCTCCTCCACACTGCCCACCTCCACACTGCCCACCCCACACTGCCCACCCCACACTGTCTACCCCACACACTGTCCTCCTCCACACTGCCCACCCCACACTGTCCACCCCACACCCTGTCCTCCTCCACACTGCCCACCCCACACTGTCCACCCCACACACTGCCCACCCCACACACTGTCCTCCTCCACACTGCCCACCCTACACACTGTCCACCCCAAACACTGCCCACCCCACACACTGTCCTCCTCCACGCTGCCCACCTCCACACTGTCCACCCCACACACTGTACTCCTCCACACTTCCCACCCCACACACTGTACTCCTCCACACACTGTCCTCCTCCACACTGCCCACCACCACACTGTCCACCCCACACACCGTCCTCCTCCATACTGCCCACCACACACTGCCCACTCCACACTCTGTCCTCCTCCATACTGCCCACCCCACACACTGTCCTTCTCCACACTGTCCAACTCCACACGGTCCACCCCCACATTGCCAACACTGTCCACCTCCACACTGCCCACCCCACACGCTGTCCTCCTCTACACTGCCCACCTCACACAATGCCCTGCTCCACACTGCCCACCCCACACACTGTCCTCCTACACACTGTCCCCCCCACACACTGCCCACCCCACACACTGTCCTCCTACACACTGTCCCCCCCACACACTGACCACCCCACACACTGACCACCCCACACACTGTCCTCCTCCAAACTGCACACCTCCACACAATGCCCTCCTTCACACTGCCCACCCAACACACTGTCCACCCCACACACTGCCCACCCCACACACTGTCCACCCCACACACTGACTACCCCACACACTGTCCACCCCACACACTGTCCTCCTCCACACTGCCCACCCCACACACTGTACTCCACACTGCCCACCTCCACACTGTCCACCCCACACACTGCCCACCTCACACACTGTCCTCCTCCACACTGCCCACCCCACACTGTCTACCCCACACACTGCCCACCCACACACTGTACTCCTCCACACTGCCCACCCCACACACTGTCCTCCTCCACACTGCCCACCTCCACACTGCCCACCCCACACTGTCTACCCCACACACTGTCCTCCTCCACACTGCCCACCCCACACTGTCCACCCCACACACTGTCCTCCTCCACACTGCCCACCCCACACTGTCCACCCCACACACTGCCCACCCCACACACTGTCCTCCTCCACACTGCCCACCCTACACACTGTCCACCCCAAACACTGCCCACCCCACACACTGTCCTCCTCCACGCTGCCCACCTCCACACTGTCCACCCCACACACTGTACTCCTCCACACTTCCCACCCCACACACTGTACTCCTCCACACACTGTCCTCCTCCACACTGCCCACCACCACACTGTCCACCCCACACACCGTCCTCCTCCATACTGCCCACCACACACTGCCCACTCCACACTCTGTCCTCCTCCATACTGCCCACCCCACACACTGTCCTTCTCCACACTGTCCAACTCCACACGGTCCACCCCCACATTGCCAACACTGTCCACCTCCACACTGCCCACCCCACACGCTGTCCTCCTCTACACTGCCCACCTCACACAATGCCCTGCTCCACACTGCCCACCCCACACACTGTCCTCCTACACACTGTCCCCCCCACACACTGCCCACCCCACACACTGTCCTCCTACACACTGTCCCCCCCACACACTGACCACCCCACACACTGACCACCCCACACACTGTCCTCCTCCAAACTGCACACCTCCACACAATGCCCTCCTTCACACTGCCCACCCCACACACTGTCCACCCCACACACTGCCCACCCCACACACTGTCCACCCCACACTGACTACCCCACACACTGTCCACCCCACACACTGTCCTCCTCCACACTGCCCACCCCACACACTGTACTCCACACTGCCCACCTCCACACTGTCCACCCCACACACTGCCCACCTCACACACTGTCCTCCTCCACACTGCCCACCCCACACACTGTACTCCTCCACACTGCCCACCCCACACACTGTCCACCCACACACTGTCCACCCCACACACTGCCCACCTCCACACTGCCCACCTCCACACTGTCCACCCCACACACTGTCCACCCCACACACTGTCATCCTCCACACTGCCCACCTCCACACTGTCCACCCCACACACTGTCCACCCACACACTGTCCTCCTCCACACTGTCCAACTCTGCTGAAGAGCCGCCTCAAGTTGCACAACGCGAATCTTCTCCTGTCAGCTTTATAGCTGACATCAGTGAAATGGGAGGGGGGAACTTCATCACTGTATGTCACTCAAACCATAAAGGTTTGAGAAATCAGACTGGCAAGTTCTCCAGTTGGATAAACGTGATAAGTGGAGTGCCTCAGGGATCTGTCCTGGGTCCTCTTCTTTTTAATTTGTTTATTAATGACCTCCCAGAGGGCATAGGAAGCCATGTATCAGTGTTTGCCGATGACACAAAATTAAGTAAGGTAATAAAGTCTGAACTGGATGTGTCTTCATTACAAGAGGATTTGGACAAATTGAGTAACTGGGCAGGCAAATGGCAAATGAGATTCAATATAGACAAGTGTAAAGTTATGCATTTTGGGTATAATAATAAAAATGCAACATATAGTTTAAATGGTGTTTCTCTGGGGAAATCTACTCATGAAAAGGATTTGGGAGTAATGGTAGACAATAGACTTAGCAGTAGCATGCAGTGCCAGCTGGCAGCTGCAAAGGCCAATAAGATATTGGCATGTATTAAAAGGGGTATTGACTCACGGGAGGAAGATATAATTATGCCTCTTTACAGGTCCATGGTAAGACCCCACCTAGAATATGCTGTTCAGTTCTGGGCGCCCTTTCTGAAGAAGGACATTATGGAACTAGAGAAAGTGCAGAGGAGGGCTACAAAACTAGTAAGGGGAATGGAAAGTTTTAGTTATGAAGAGAGGCTAGAAAAGTTAAACTTGTACACACTAGAGAAACGGCGTCTTAGAGGGGATATGATAACACTATATAAATATGTTCAAGGCCCATATAAAGGGCTTTCAAAAGACCTGTTCATTAACAGAACAGTACACAGGACAAGGGGCCACCCGCTTAGACTTGAGGAAAGGAGATTTAATCTACAACAGCGGAAGGGTTTCTTTACAGTAAGGACAATAAAGGTATGGAATGCACTTCCGGAGGAGGTGGTGCTATCAAATACTTTAGATGCCTTTAAAAGGGGCCTGGATACTTATTTAAAAGAGCATAACATAGAGGGCTATGTACGTTAGTATAGGGATTAATATTTAGTTAGGGCTTGTTGATCCAGGGAGAAATCTGATTGCCATTTGAAGTCAGATGCCTTCTTTTGGGTCAGCGATGGTAAACAGGAATAGGAAAAGGGTTGAACTGGATGGACGCAAGTCTTTTTTCAACCTAAATTACTATGTAACTATGTAATTTATTTTTTGAATATCTGCAATATTAGTTTTTATTAATACAAGACATTACTATCCCTTTAATTATGTTGCTCTATAACGTGTAGCAGTGTCAGGATATGGTCCATTGTACTAAACCCGCTCCTATAGCCTGCTTGTTCGTTAGGTTGTACCACATTAAATTATGTGTCCATTCTTCTTGACAGGCGCACAAACATTTTTTTTTAATCTCAAGTGTAATACACAGCTCCTTTGTCAACTTGGCTTAAAAAGGGGAAAAAGTGCAAATTACATCCGATTGTACAATATCTATTTTTATTACATTGGAAGGGAAGCCTGTGGTTTTATTTTCTGTGGAAATCTGCCTTTTTTATACGCGCCCCTTCTGCTTCTGTTTACCTCTGCATCAGAGAAAGGAAGACTGAGATAGAAATAGAGACACGGAGGGAGGAACATACAACAGTAATTCAATGCTAAGTCAGATGCTGGAATCAATTTTTTTACCCTAAACCTGCCTAAAGCCAATTTGCTAACCTACTTACCCCTTGATGCTGCTTCCGCAAAGGGGAGGACAATGGGTCTATGACCATTTCAGGACATTATTTTCCTTCATGGGCGGTGCCTCAGCTGTGCTAGCCACACCCACATTCTGAACTGTGGGTGTGGCCAGAGCATTATCAATGTCCCTGCACCAATTTTATACCCCTTTCCAGGCTATTTTTAACCCATTTGATGCTAGAGATTCAGGGCTGGTACAGGGATTTTTGCCACCCTAGGCAAAACCTAATTTTGCTGCCCCCTTAGCAAAAATGAGGTAAACTAAGGTAAAATTAGAAAAATTAGGTAAAATGTGTAAAATGAGATAAAAAGCAGCCGCATTGTCCACCTCCACACTGTCCACCCCCACAATGCCCACCTCCACACTGCCCAACCCACACACTGGCTACCTCAACACTGCTCACCTCACACACTGTTCACCCCCACACACTGCCCACCACCACATTGCCCACACTGTCCAACTCCACAGTGCCCACCTCCACACTGACCACACCAACACTGTCCACCCCACACACTGTCCTTCTCCACACTTTCCAACTCCACATTGCCCACCTCACACACTGTCCACCCCACACATTGTCCACTTCCACACTGTCCTCTTCTACATTGCCCACCTCACACACTGTCCACCCCACACACTGTCCTCTTCCACACTGTCCACCCCACACACTGTAGTCCTCCACACTGTCCACCCCACACACTGTCCTTTTCCACATTGCCCACCCCACACACTGTCCACCCCACACACTGTCCTCTTCCACACTGTCCACCCCACACACTGTCCACCCCACACACTGTAGTTCTCCACACTGTCCACCCCACACACTGTCCTTTTCCACACTGTCCACCCCACACACTGTTCTCCTCCACACTGTCCACCCCACACACTATTCTCCTCTACACTGTCCACCACTCACACTGTCCACCCCCCACATTGCCCACCTCCACACTGCCCACATCAACACTGCCCACATCAACACTGTCCACCCAACACACTGTCCTCCTCCACACTGCCCACCGCACACACTGTCCACCTCCACACTGCCCACATCCACACATTTCTCACCCCCACATTGCCCACACTGTCCATCCCCACATTGTCCACACTGTCCAACTCCACAGTGCTCACCTCCACACTGCCCACACCAACTCTGTCCACCCCACACACTGTCCTCCTCCACACTGTCCAACTCCACACTGCCCACTTCACACACTGTCCACCCCCACAATGCCCACCTCCACACTGCCCACCCCACACACTGTCCACCCCACACACTGTCCACCCCACACACTGTCCTCCTCCACACTGTCCACCCCACACACTGTCCTCCCCACACACTGTCCACCCTACACACTGTCCATCCCACACACTGTCCTCCTCTACACTGTCCACCCTGCACACTGTCCATCCCCACATTGTCCACCTCCACACTTCCCACACCAACACTGTCCACCCCACACACTGTCCTCCTCCACACTGTCCACCCCACATACTGCCCACCCCATACACTGTCCTCCTCCACACTGCCAACCCCACACACTGTCCTCTTCAACACCCTGTCCTCCTCTACACTGTCCACCCCACACACTGTCCACCCCACACACTGTCCTCTTCCACACTGTCCACCCAACACACTGTCCTCTCCACACACTGTCCTCCCCACACACTGTCCTCTTCCACACTGTCCACCCCACACACTGTCCTCCTCTACACTGTCCACCCCACACATTGTCGACCCCCACATTGCCCACCTCCACACTGCCCACGCCACACACTGTCCTCCTCCACACACTGTCTACTCCACTCACTGTCCACCCCACACATTGTCCACCTCTACACAGCCCACACCAACACTGTCCACCTCACACACTGTTCTCCTCCACACTGCCCACCCCACACACTGCCCACCACACCATACACTGTCCACCCCACACACTGTCCGCCTTTACACTGTCCACCCCACACACTGTCCACCCCACACACTGTCCTCCTCCACGCTGCCCACCCCAGACGCTGCCCACCCCACACACTGTCCTCCTGAGCACACTGTCCTCCTCTACACTGTCCACCCCACACACTGTCCACCCCACACATTGTCTACCTCCACAGTGCCCACACCAACACTGTCCTCCTCAACACATTGTCCTCCTCTACACTGTCCACCCCACACACTGTCCACCCCACACAATGTCTACCTCCACACTGCCCACACCAACACTGTCCACCCCACACACTGTCCTCCTCCACACTGTCCACCCCACACACTGTCCTCCTCTACACTGCCCACCCCACACTCTGCCCACCCCATATATTGTCCATCCCACACACTGTCCTCCTCCACACTGCCCACCCCCACACTGTCCACCCCACACACTGTCATCTTCCACACTGCCCACACCACACACGGTCCACCCCATACACTGTCCTCCTCCACACTGTCCATCCCACACACTGTCCTCCTCCACACTGTCCATCCCACACACTGTCCTCCTCCACACTGTCCACCCCACACACTGCCCACCCCATACACTGTCCTCCTCCACACTGTCCACCCCACACACTGTCCTCCTTCACACTGCCCACCCCACACACTGCCCACCCCACACACTGTCCTCCTCCACCCTGTTCACCCCACACACTGTCCTCCTCCACACTGTCCACCCCACACACTTTTCTCTTCCACAATTCCCACCCCAAACATTGCCCACCTCCACACTGCCCACCTCACACACTGTCCTCCTCCACACTGCCCACCTCACACACTGTCCACCCCACACACTGTCCTCCTCCACACTGTCCACCCCACACACTGCCCACCCCACACACTGTCCATCCTACACACTGTCCTACCCACACACTGTCCACCCCACATACTGTCCTCCTCCACACTATCCACCCCACACGCTGTCCTCCTCTACACTGTCCACCCCACACATTGTCGACCCCCACATTGCCCACCTCCACACTGCCCACACCAACACTGTCCACCCCTCACACACTGTACTCCTCCACACACTGTCCACCCCACACACTGTCCTCCTCACACACTGTCCTCCCCACACACTGTCATCTTCCACACTGCCCACCCCACACACGGTCCACCCCATACACTGTCCTCCTCCACACTGTCCATCCCACACACTGTCCTCCTCCACACTGTCCATCCCACACACTGTCCTCCTCCACACTGTCCACCCCACACACTGTCCTCCTCTACACTGCCCACCCCACACTCTGCCCACCCCATATATTGTCCATCCCACACACTGTCCTCCTCCACACTGCCCACCCCCACACTGTCCACCCCACACACTTTCATCTTCCACACTGCCCACCCCACACACGGTCCACCCCATACACTGTCCTCCTCCACACTGTCCATCCCACACACTGTCCTCCTCCACACTGTCCACCCCACACACTGCCCACCCCATACACTGTCCTCCTCCACACTGTCCACCCCACACACTGTCCTCCTTCACACTGCCCACCCCACACACTGCCCACCCCACACACTGTCCTCCTCCACCCTGTCCACCCCACACACTGTCCTCCTCCACACTGTCCACCCCACACACTTTTCTCTTCCACAATTCCCACCCCAAACATTGCCCACCTCCACACTGCCCACCTCACACACTGTCCTCCTCCACACTGCCCACCTCACACACTGTCCACCCCACACACTGTCCTCCTCCACACTGTCCACCCCACACACTGCCCACCCCACACACTGTCCATCCTACACACTGTCCACCTCACACACTGTCCTACCCACACACTGTCCACCCCACATACTGTCCTCCTCCACACTATCCACCCCACACGCTGTCCTCCTCTACACTGTCCACCCCACACATTGTCGACCCCCACATTGCCCACCTCCACACTGCCCACACCAACACTGTCCACCCCACACACACTGTACTCCTCCACACACTGTCCACCCCACACACTGTCTACTCCACACACTGTCCACCCCACACATTGTCCACCTCTACACAGCCCACACCAACACTGCCCACCCCACACACTGTCCTCCTCCTCCATGCTGTCCACCCCACACACTGTCCTCCTCCACACTGTACACCCCACACACTGTCCACCTCCACACTTCCCACCGCACACACTGTCCACCTCCACACTGTCCACCCTACACACTGTCCACCTCCACACTGCCTACTCCACACACTGTCCACCTCCACACTTCCCACTGCACACACTGTCCACCTCCACACTGTACACCCCACACACTGTCCACCTCCACACTTCCCACCGCACACACTGTCCACCTCCACACTTCCCACTGCACACATTGCCCACCCCACACACTGCCCACCCCACACACTGCCCACCTCCACACTGCCCACCCCACACATTGTCGACCCCCACATTGCCCACCTCCACACTGCCCACACCAACACTGTCCACCCCTCACACACTGTACTCCTCCACACACTGTCCACCCCACACACTGTCCTCCTCACACACTGTCCTCCCCACACACTGTCATCTTCCACACTGCCCACCCCACACACGGTCCACCCCATACACTGTCCTCCTCCACACTGTCCATCCCACACACTGTCCTCCTCCACACTGTCCATCCCACACACTGTCCTCCTCCACACTGTCCACCCCACACACTGTCCTCCTCTACACTGCCCACCCCACACTCTGCCCACCCCATATATTGTCCATCCCACACACTGTCCTCCTCCACACTGCCCACCCCCACACTGTCCACCCCACACACTTTCATCTTCCACACTGCCCACCCCACACACGGTCCACCCCATACACTGTCCTCCTCCACACTGTCCATCCCACACACTGTCCTCCTCCACACTGTCCACCCCACACACTGCCCACCCCATACACTGTCCTCCTCCACACTGTCCACCCCACACACTGTCCTCCTTCACACTGCCCACCCCACACACTGCCCACCCCACACACTGTCCTCCTCCACCCTGTCCACCCCACACACTGTCCTCCTCCACACTGTCCACCCCACACACTTTTCTCTTCCACAATTCCCACCCCAAACATTGCCCACCTCCACACTGCCCACCTCACACACTGTCCTCCTCCACACTGCCCACCTCACACACTGTCCACCCCACACACTGTACTCCTCCACACTGTCCACCCCACACACTGCCCACCCCACACACTGTCCATCCTACACACTGTCCACCTCACACACTGTCCTACCCACACACTGTCCACCCCACATACTGTCCTCCTCCACACTATCCACCCCACACGCTGTCCTCCTCTACACTGTCCACCCCACACATTGTCGACCCCCACATTGCCCACCTCCACACTGCCCACACCAACACTGTCCACCCCACACACACTGTACTCCTCCACACACTGTCCACCCCACACACTGTCTACTCCACACACTGTCCACCCCACACATTGTCCACCTCTACACAGCCCCACACA
>CM074724.1:384179689-384326119 GCA_037306005.1 Rhinophrynus dorsalis
TGCCCACCTCATACACTGACCAGCTCCACATTGCCCACCTCCACACTGCCCACACAACGCTGTCCACCCCACACACTGTCCACCTCCAAGTTGCTCAATTACAAATATTTTACATCAGGTTGAATGTTGAAGTCACTCACAAACATCCCACTCACCATAGTGAAAGCCTCCACTCTTCCCATCTTCTCTGCCAAAATGATGAGAAAACTAAAAGGAACTTACGAGCCAACGCTGGCTGGACTGGAGAGGTATGCAGGGTCTCTGCTCCACTTCGCCTCTACTGCTTCTCCCGCTCCTCTTGCCCTGCGACGCCACATGTACTGGAGTGTTGCTGCTCGGTTGACATGTACTGACATGTTGCTGTACTAGTGACATATACTGTTGTGTTGCTGTACTAGTGATATGTACTGGAGTGTTGCTGTTCTTGTGACATGTACTGGTGTGTTGCTGTACTAGTGACATGTACTGGTGTGTTGCTGTACTAGTGACTAGTGATGAGCGAGCACCCCAATGCTCGGATGTTCGGGTGCTCTGACCGAGCACCCCCTGAGGCTCGAGTGCTCGGCCGAGCATCCGAGCCCCATTGAAGTCAATGGGAGGACTCGAGCATTACACCAGGCACCCCCTGCTCTGATGAGGGGAGGGTGCCTGGTCCATAGGAAAAGGGCAGAAAAAGATGGAAACACTACAGAAATGGTTCAGGGACAGCATAGGGAGGATGTCTGGATGCACCTTGGACTCCAACATCGCTGCTGGGAACGATCTTTCGCCCGTAGTACGCCATTTTTACAGACTGACCGTAAAAACACACAAAAAGGAAAATAAAAACGACTTTAGGCGAAAAATTGTTTTACCAAACAGTATTTGCTGTATATTTACTTGTATATCATCTGCAAATTCTCCCAAAAATTTCATCGATTTTCTGAAGTGAGGCCATGATTAAGAGGGAAACGTGCGCAGAGGCAAATTATCCCAAAAATTTCCTTGATTTTCAGAACTGAGGCCATGATTAAGATGGAAACGTGCGCTGAGCTGACCATCTAAAACATTATGGGTGAGGGTCTGCTGCAGAGCTGACCATCCTAAACATTATATGCGAAGGCCCGCTAGTGAGCTGACGCTATAAAACATTATATGAGAAGGCCCGCTGGTGAGCTGACCTATATAAAAATTGGCAAACAGGGCCCGCTGGTGAGCTGGCCCTATATAAAAATTATATCACAGGGCCCGCTGGTGAGCTGGCCCTATATAAAAATTATAGCACAGGGCATATGGAAGAGGAGGAGGAGGATGAGAAGATTAAGAGTCAACCATATACCCGTTTTTTGGGTGGAAGGGGTGAAT
This sequence comes from Rhinophrynus dorsalis, assembly GCA_037306005.1. Lineage (NCBI taxonomy): Eukaryota > Metazoa > Chordata > Amphibia > Anura > Rhinophrynidae > Rhinophrynus > Rhinophrynus dorsalis. The sequence continues at coordinate 384,181,034 of CM074724.1, forward strand.
GGGAATACAGAGTATTCCCATCATTGTAAATAACATATATAAAGTGAGTTTATGTTCCCCCGGGGCTTTCCTCCAGTGGAGTGGAGAAGTCAGGGGAAATCCAGGCCTTGTTCATTTTTATAAGTGTCAACCTATCAGCATTGTCGGTGGAAAGGCGGATACGCTTATCTGTTATGATGCCACCAGCAGCACTAAATACCCGCTCAGACAGAACGCTGGCGGCAGGGCAGGCCAGCACCTCCAAGGCGTAGAGTGACAGTTCATACCACGTGTCCAGCTTGGACACCCAGTAGTTGTAAGGCACAGAGGGATCATTGAGGACGCTGACACGGTCTGCTACGTACTCCTTCACCATCTTCCAAAACTTTTCCCTCCTTGTGACACTAGGCTGCGCATCAGGGTGAGGGTGCTGGCGGGGGTGTCATGAAGGTGTCCCACGCCTTGGAGAGTGTTGCCCTGCCTTTGTCGGAACTGCTGTGTGCTCCCCTTTTCTCCCCTTCTCGGTTGGCCAAGGTAGCACGTACTCTGCCGCCAGCGTTGTCAGATGGAAAATTTTGGAGCAATTTTTCAACAAGAACCTTCTGGTATTGCACCATTTTGCTTGTCCTCTCCACCGGAGGAATGAGAGATGAGAAATTCTCTTTGTAGCGGGGGTCCAGAAGGGTGAACACCCAGTAATCCGTGTTGTCTAAAATGCGTACAACGCGTGGGTCACGGGAAAGGCAGCCTAACATAAAGTCAGCCATGTGTGCCAGAGTACCAACAGTCAAGATTTCGCTGTCCTCACCAGGAGGCTGACTCTCAATATCCTCATCCTCTTCCTCCTCTTCTGCCCACCCACGCTGAAGAGATGGAACTAAAGTTCCATGGCTACCCTCTGTAGCGGAGGCAACCGTGTCTTCCTCCTCCTCCTCCTCCTCCTCCTCCTCCTCCGCCTCCTCCAATTGTCGCTGAGAAGACGAAGTGAGCGTGCTCTGGCTATCACCTTGTGTAAGCTCTTCCTCCCCCATTTCCACCTCTTCCACATGCAAAGCGTCGGTTTTAATTGTGAGCAGCGAGCGTTTCAGTAGACACAGAAGTGGGATGGTTACACTGATAATAGCGTTATCGCCGCTCACCATCTGTGTCGATTCCTCAAAATTGCGTAAAACCTCGCAGAGGTCTGACATCCATTCCCACTCCTCACTTCTGATTACAGGAAGTTGAATGGAGAGGCGACGACCGTGTAACAGCTGGTACTCCACTACTGCCCTCTGCTGCTCACAAAGCCGGGCCAACATGTGGAAGGTGGAGTTCCAGCGCGTGCTCACGTCACACAGCAGCCGGTGAGCTGGCAATTGTAAGCGCTGCTGCAGCTTCAACAGGCCGGCCGAAGCTGTAGATGACTTACGGAAATGTGCACACACGCGGCGCACCTTGGTCAAGAGATCATGCACATTGGGGTAGGTTTTTAGAAATCGCTGCACCACTAAATTAAATACATGCGCTAGGCATGGTACGTGTGTGAGCTTGCCGAGCTCCAAAGCCGCCACCAAGTTACGCCCATTATCACACACAACCATGCCTGGTTGCAGGTTGAGTGGCGAGAGCCACTGCTCGGTCTGGTGACTAATCCCCTGCAACAGCTCTGAGGTCGTGTGCTGTTTGTCCCCAAGGCAGATCAGCTTCAGCACGGCCTGTTGACGCTTCCCCACTGCAGTGCTACACTGCTTCCAGCTACTGGCTGATGGGGGAGTGGCGGTGTGTGTAGAGAATTCGGAGGTGGAAACGGAGGAGGAGGAGCCAATAACATAGGTGCTGGTGGAAACCCTGATGGAGGTAGGGCCCGCAATCCTCGGCGTGGGTAGCACCCGTGCCATCCCAGGGTCCGAGTCGCTCCCAGCCTCCACGACATTCACCCAGTGTGCCGTCAGGGAAATGTAGCGTCCCTGGCCACAAGCACTTGTCCATGTGTCAGTCGTTAAGTGGACCTTCCCAGTAACTGCGTTGGTCAGGGCACGGGTGATGTTACGGGACACATGGTGGTGTAATGCGGGGATGGCACACCGGGAAAAGTAGTGGCGGCTGGGGACCGCGTACCGAGGGACAGCTGCTGCCATCAGGCTGCGGAAGGACTCAGTGTCCACAAGCCTAAATGGCAGCATTTCGATGGCCAGTAATTTTGAAAGGTGTGAGGTTAGTGCTATGGCCTGTGGGTGGGTGGCTGGGTACTTTCTCTTGCGCTCAAATGCCTGGGGTAACGACATTTGGACGCTGTGCTGGGACAGGGAAGTGGATGTGGTCGCTGATGGTGCTTCAGATGCTACAGGTGCAGGGCGGGAGGTATGCGGGCCTGCGCCTTCGACAGGCGATTGGCCGGCACCGAAAACAGGGGAAGAGGAGGCAGTGGTGTGGCCTGCAGACACAGATGGGCGATCCAGGCGTTCCTCCCACTTACTACGGTGCTTGGATGCCATGTGTCGGATCATGCTGGTGGTGGTGAGGTTTCTAGTGTTCATGCCTCGGCTCATTCTGGTGTGGCACAGGTTGCAAACTACAATTCTTTTGTCGTCCGCACTTTCCTTAAAAAAACGCCATACCGCGGAACACCTACCCTTTGGCAAGGTAGATTTACGCAAGGGGGTGCTCCGTGGAACATTTGCGGGCCGGTTTGGTGCGGTCCGCCTTCTTTCTGTTGCCACACCACTGCCTCTTCCAGCCTGTTGCGGTGCTGCAGATGGCTCACCCTCAGGACTGCTGTCATCGCTCGGCTCTACACCTTCCCAGGTGGGGTCAGTCACCTCATCGTCCACCAAGTCCTCCTCCACTTCCTCACTCTGATCATCCTCCTCAAGTCTTGATCCCACCACATACTCAGTCATTGACAACTGTATAACATTCTCCTCAACAAGGTCTTGAGACGGAAATAGTGGTTGATTTAATGGCAACTGTGTCTCATCATCATCATCATCATCCACTACTTCCTTTGACCTTAAATGCCGTTCACATCTGTCATCTTCTTGTGATTGGGTAGCCTCTAGAGGTTGTGAATCAGGGCACAAGATGTCATGTTCCTCTGCAAGCGTGCTTGGAGAGAGGGTCAAATGAAGGATTGGTGATGAGACGAGCTCATCACTATATCCCAGTGTGGGATCACTTCTTTGACCAGACCGTGTATGGTGGGAGGAAGGATGATCAGAGTGAGGATTATGTTGACCAGACTCTTGGCTACTGAGAGTGGACTTGGTGGAAGACAGGGTGGTGCTTAACCGACTGGAAGCAGTATCAGCTGTCATCCAACCGACCACCTGTTCGCACTGGTCGGACCTCGAGAGTGATGTCCTGCGACGCCCTGTGAAATCAGACATGAAGCTAGGTATGGTGGATGTCTTTCTTTCTTGTGCTCTGGCACCAGGCACAGTTTCTCCGCGTCCTGACCCGCGCCCTGAACTTTCAGGATCACGTCCACTTCCCCGTCCCTTTTTACCCGCCTTCTTCATCTTACACGATATATATGACTTTAATATATATGAGTTTGAAAACTTAACAGTATTTCTTCCTATTCTGCAACTGTGCAGAGTACACAGAATAGGCTGTTAAACGGCGTTGAAACACACTGAATGGAATATGTGACTTTAATATTTGAGTTTGAAAACTTAACAGTATTTCTTCCTATTCTGCAACTGTGCAGAGTACACAGAATAGGCTGCTAAACTGCGGTGACACACACTGAATGGAATAAGTGACTTTAATATTTGAGTTTGAAAACTTAACAGTATTTCTTCCTATTCTGCAACTGTGCAGAGTACACAGAATAGGCTGTTAAACGGCGGTGAAAGACACTGAATGGAATATGTGACTTTAATATTTGAGTTTGAAAACTTAACAGTATTTCTTCCTATTCTGCAACTGTGCAGAGTACACAGAATAGGCTGTTAAACGGCGTTGAAACACACTGAATGGAATATGTGACTTTAATATTTGAGTTTGAAAACTTAACAGTATTTCTTCCTATTCTGCAACTGTGCAGAGTACACAGAATAGGCTGTTAAACGGCGTTGAAACACACTGAATGGAATATGTGACTTTAATATTTGAGTTTGAAAACTTAACAGTATTTCTTACTATTCTGCAACTCTGCAGAGTACACAGAATAGGCTGTTAAACGGCGTTGAAACACACTGAATGGAATAAGTGACTTTAATATTTGAGTTTGAAAACTTAACAGTATTTCTTATAATTCTGGAACTGTACAGAGTACACAGAATAGGCTGTTAAACGGCGTTGAAACACACTGAATGGAATATGTGACTTTGATATTTTAGTTTGAAGACTTAACAGTATTTCTTCCTATTCTGCAACTGTGCACAGTACACAGAATGTGCTGCTACACTGCGGCGAAGCACACTGAATGGAATATGTGACTTTTAAATTTTAGTTTGAAGACTTAACAGTATTTCTTCCTATTCTGCAACTCTGCACAGTACACAGAATGTGCTGCTAAACTGCGGCGAAGCACACTGAATGGAATATGTGACTTTGATATTTTAGTTTGAAGACTTAACAGTATTTCTTCCTATTCTGCAACTGTGCACAGTACACAGAATGTGCTGCTACACTGCGGCGAAGCACACTGAATGGAATATGTGACTTTTAAATTTTAGTTTGAAGACTTAACAGTATTTCTTCCTATTCTGCAACTCTGCACAGTACACAGAATGTGCTGCTACACTGCGGCGAAGCACACTGAATGGAATATGTGACTTTTAAATTTTAGTTTTAAAAACTTAACAGTATTTCTTCCTATTCTGCAACTCTGCACAGTACACAGAATGTGCTGCTACACTGCGGCGAAGCACACTGAATGGAATATGTGACTTTGATATTTTAGTTTGAAGACTTAACAGTATTTCTTCCTATTCTGCAACTCTGCACAGTACACAGAATGTGCTGCTACACTGCGGCGAAGCACACTGAATGGAATATGTGACTTTGATATTTTAGTTTGAAGACTTAACAGTATTTCTTCCTATTCTGCAACTCTGCACAGTACACAGAATGTGCTGCTAAACTGCGGCGAAGCACACTGAATGGAATATGTGACTTTGATATTTTAGTTTGAAGACTTAACAGTATTTCTTCCTATTCTGCAACTCTGCACAGTACTCAGAATGTGCTGCTACACTGCGGCGAAGCACACTGAATGGAATATGTGACTTTTAAATTTTAGTTTTAAAAACTTAACAGTATTTCTTCCTATTCTGCAACTCTGCACAGTACACAGAATGTGCTGCTACACTGCGGCGAAGCACACTGAATGGAATATGTGACTTTGATATTTTAGTTTGAAGACTTAACAGTATTTCTTCCTATTCTGCAACTCTGCACAGTACACAGAATGTGCTGCTACACTGCGGCGAAGCACACTGAATGGAATATGTGACTTTGATATTTTAGTTTGAAGACTTAACAGTATTTCTTCCTATTCTGCAACTCTGCACAGTACACAGAATGTGCTGCTAAACTGCGGCGAAGCACACTGAATGGAATATGTGACTTTGATATTTTAGTTTGAAGACTTAACAGTATTTCTTCCTATTCTGCAACTCTGCACAGTACTCAGAATGTGCTGCTAAACTGCGGCGACGCACACTGAATGGAATACGTGACTTTGATATTTTAGTTTGAAGACTTAACAGAATGTGCTCTAATCTGCAACTTTGCACACTAAACAGAATGTGCTCTAATCTGCAACTTTGCACACTAAACAGAATGTGCTCTAATCTGCAACTTTGCACACTAAACAGAATGTGCTCTAATCTGCAACTGTGCACACTAAACAGAATGTGCTCTAATCTGCAACTTTGCACACTACACAGAATATATATATTTTTTTTTTTTTTTTTTGTTTTTTTCCCCCCACACCAAATAACCTGCTGCCCCCACACACAGTAGTCCTAAAAAGGACTTTTGGTTCTTTTTTTTTCACAATTTTTGTTTTTTTCCTCCCTACACTGCCTTTCCCTTCCTATCCTCAGCTCTCCCTGGCTCAGACTGAGCCGAACTCGCTGGTCAGGTGCTATACAGCACCTGACCACGGGTTCTGGCCAGCCAATCAGTGTAATGCCAGCAGCCAACATGGCTGCTGGCATTACACCGATGTCAGAGCCTCCCTGCACGTTTATTGGCTGCGCAGCAGGCGCAAAACGTGCGGGGAGGAGACACGAACATGGCGGGCGAGCACATGCGGTACTCGTACGAGTACCGCCATGTGCCGAGCAGAGCGATGCTCGTGCCGATCCGAGCATCGGCCGAGCATGCTCGCTCAACACTACTAGTGACATGTACTGGTGTGTTGCTGTACTGGTGATATGTACTGGTGTCTTGCTGTACTAGTGATATGTACTGGTTTGTTGCTGTACTAGTGATATGTACTGGTGTGTTGCTGTACTGGTGATATGTACTGGTGTCTTGCTGTACTAGTGATATGTACTGGTTTGTTGCTGTACTAGTGATATGTACTGGAGTGTTGCTGTACTAGTGACATGTACTGGTGTGTTGCTGTACTGGTGATATGTACTGGTGTCTTGCTGTACTAGTGATATGTACTGGTTTGTTGCTGTACTAGTGATATGTACTGGAGTGTTTCTGTACTAGTGACATGTACTGGTGTGTTGATGTACTAGCGACATGTACTGGAGTGTTTCTGTGTTAGTGATATGTATTGGTCTGTTGCTGTGCTAGTGACATATACTGGCGTGTTGATGTACTAGCGACATGTACTGGTTTGTTGCTGTGCTAGTGATATGTACTGGTTTGTTGCTGTACTAGTGACATGTGCTGGAGTGTTGCTGTGCTTGTGACACGTACTGGTTTGTTGCTGTACTAGTGATATGTACTGGAGTGTTTCTGTGTATCACGGTGCCCGTGCTATACGGGCGACATTCTGTCAGTCTGACTCTCAGTCTACTCTCATTGGCTATTGCTAGACTGGCCCGCCCAGTATGTATCCTTAAATACTGGGTCCTGTCACTTACTTGTTGCCCTTTCGTGGTGTTCCTGTGCCAGTGTTATTCTAGTCCTTGTGTGATATCAGTGTATGACCCGGATTGCCTGACCATTCTACTGCTATCGTTCTTGCTCTGTATCCTGACCCGGCCTGGCTGAAGTTCCTGCTCTGATACCGACCCGGATTGGCTGACGTTCCTGATTGTGTACCAACCCGGGCCGGCTGACGTTCCTGCTCTGTTACCGACTCGGATTGGCTGACGTTCCTGCGTGTGTACTGACCTGGCCTGGCTGACGTTCCTGCTCTGATACCGACTCGGACTGGCTGACTTCCCTGCTCCGTTACCAACCCGGCCCGGCTGATGTTCCTGCTCTGTGTATCGACCCGGCTTGCTGATATTCTGGTCATTCTCGGTTTCCGGTTGACTGCCGTTCCTGCCCGTGTGCCGACCTGTTGGGCCTTCCATTACTGCCTGTCCTGGATTGCCTCTGTTCGTGTAGTCTCCATGTGGCTTGGCATCCGGGCAGTGTGGTCCAGTACTACAGCCTGTATCCGTTGTCTCCATATCGCGTGGGTGACACTCCTGTTCTGTGCCTTTTACTGCAGTCTGGCTCCGTTGTCTCCGTGTCGCGCGTGCAACATTCCGGTGTGTGCTTTGCCTCCGTGCCTCCATTCAACAGACCTTTACTCCTGCCATCAGCTGAGGTTGGGTTAGTTGGGCGCCTCAGGCTCCTCCATCCTGGCAGTCGACTGTGGGCTTTACACACATATTCATATGGTCTGAAGGGTAGCACACCACCGGTTATTCGGCACTGTAGTCTCCGTTGGGCAAACCCTGGGCATACGGTTCAGTCCTCCGTTCCTGCTACGGCAGTATACATCACCAGTTGGTGCCATTGTAGTCTCTGTTGGGTAAACTCCGGGCATACGATTGTCCTCCACTACTGCTACGGCAGCATCCAATTTGCTAAGGGCCTCCGCTCCTATCTGTGGCATTACTCGACATTTCTACTCTCTCCTCTCAGGGAGAGTCTCCAGGGTCTCACTCTGATAGGTCCCGTCTAGTCTCTTGGACTATCAGTAACCCATTTAGCGCTGTCTTGTATGCATATCACACAATATACCTGACCTGTGTCAGTACATTGTTATCCAGTCTGTACAATTTCTGGTCCCGTGTGGGTATTCATCTGTAACCTGTCCTGTGTCAGTATTGCATTGTACTCTTGCTACTGGACCCGTGAGGGTTGTTATTATTTTACCTTGTTCAATAAAACTGTGTTTTTACCTAAACAACGGTCTCTGAGTGTCAAACAAACCGTTACACTGTGCTAGTGATATGTATTGGTTTGTTGCTGTGCTAGTGACATATACTGGTGTGTTGATGTACTAGTGACATGTACTGGTGTGTTGCTGTACTAGTGATATGTACTGATGTGTTACTGTACTAGTTACATGTTCAGGTGTGTTGCTGTGCTTGTGACATGTACTGGTGTGTTGATGTACTAGTGACATGTAATGGTGTGTTGCTGTACTAGTGACATGTACTGGTGTGTTGATGTACTAGTGACATGTAATGGCGTGTTGCTGTACTAGTGACATGTAATGGTGTGTTGCTGTACTAGTGATATGTACTGATGTGTTACTGTACTAGTGACATGTACTGGAGTGTTGCTGTGCTTGTGACATGTACTGGTGTGTTGATGTACTAGTGATATGTACTGATGTGTTGCTGTACTAGTGACATGTACTGGAGTGTTGCTGTGCTTGTGACAAGTACTGGAGTAGACTTGTGCAAATGTATTCGGCGACATTCAGAATTTGTTGAATATAGGGTCATTTGGCGACATTCTGTTCATCCGATACGCAAGGATCATTCGACAAAAAAGATCCGAATCCGAGCACCCCTGCTTCGAAAGTTGATGAAACTTTGGAAATTTGGCGACTAATACGTACAAGATTTCTTTCCCTCCATGTCTCTAGTCCAATTACCTTCTCTGTTTCATGCGCTACTTTCCCGCTTTGTTTGTATTCCAATAAGCTTCTTTGTTTCATGATGGGGGTTGGACTAATGACACAGATACCCAGGCAGACAGCCTGTATTTCCTCAGTGTGTTGGAGCTCAGAAAGAGAACAAGGAGATAGAGATTAGAGAGTGTCCAGTTGTTGTGTAGGCAGGTAGGCAGCATTAGGCTAGGCATAGGCAAGCAGTCAGCATTAGTGTCAGTTATTGCCACTGCAAGGGAGAGTAATCTTTGTTACTGTGCAAAAAAAAAAAAAGATGTGTAAGCAGACAGAAAGACCTTGTACTTCATAGTCACTGCAAGGGAGATTCAGTTTTTGTTCCTGTTAAAAATATAAAAAATATTATTAATATTTGAATAATTTTCAGTCACACAGCCAGTGCAACAGTTGTTTAGGCAGGCAGGGTGCCTTTTCGCCATCGCAAGGGAGAGTCACCAGTGCTGGTTTGATAAAAAATATTTTAAAAAATACAAGTTATTTTAATAATTTTCAGAGTCACACAGCCAGTGTTGCAGTTGTATAGGCAGACATGGTGCCTTTTCGCCACCGCAAGGGAGAGTCACCTGTGTTGGTTTTGTAAAAAATATAAAAAATATAAAAACTACAAGTCATTTGTTTGAATAATTTTCAGAGTCACACAGCCAGTGTCACAGTTGTCACGTGGGCAGGTTTTAAAATTGTAAAACTGTAATAGTTCACTACCTACCTATCCATAATGGATTTGAGTCCTAGTGAACAACCTGATGTTCCTCATCCTGGTACCAGCTGCAGTGACCCAGCAACCACCAACACCACCACAGATCAGTTGCTTTCAAGCAGAGCTAGCAGCAGCAGGCGGGGAAAGAAGAGTACTTTGATTAGTACTAGTGATGAGCGAGCACCCCAATGCTCGGATGTTCGGGTGCTCTGACCGAGCACCCCCTGAGGCTCGAGTGCCCGGCCGAGCACCCGAGCCCCATTGAAGTCAATGGGAGGACTCGAGCATTACACCAGGCACCCCCTGCTCTGATGAGGGGAGGGTGCCTGGTCCATAGGAAAAGGGCAGAAAATGATGGAAACACTACAGAAATGGTTCAGGGACAGCATAGGGAGGATGTCTGGATGCACCTTGGACTCCAACATCGCTGCTGGGAACGATCTTTCGCCCGTAGTACGCCATTTTTACAGACTGACCGTAAAACACACAAAAAGGAAAATAAAAACGACTTTAGGCGAAAAATTGTTACCAAACAGTATTTGCTGTATATTTACTTGTATATCATCTGCAAATTCTCCCAAAAATTTCATCGATTTTCTGAAGTGAGGCCATGATTAAGAGGGAAACGTGCGCAGAGGCAAATTATCCCAAAAATTTCCTTGATTTTCAGAACTGAGGCCATGATTAAGAAGGAAACGTGCGCAGAGGCAAATTCTCCCAAAAATTTCCTTGATTTTCAGAACTGAGGCCATGATTAAGAGGGAAACGTGCGCAGAGGCAAATTATCCCAAAAATTTTCTTGATTTTCAGAACTGAGGCCATGATTAAGAGGGAAACGTGCGCAGAGGCAAATTCTCCCAAAAATTTCCTTGATTTTCAGAACTGAGGCCATGATTAAGAGGGAAACGTGCGCTGAGCTGACCATCTAAAACATTATGGGTGAGGGTCTGCTGCAGAGCTGACCATCCTAAACATTATATGCGAAGGCCCGCTAGTGAGCTGACGCTATAAAACATTATATGAGAGGGCCCGCTAGAGAGCTGACCCAATAAAACATTATATGAGAAGGCCCGCTGGTGAGCTGACCTATATAAAAATTGTCAAACAGGGCCCGCTGGTGAGCTGGCCCTATATAAAAATTATATCACAGGGCCCGCTGGTGAGCTGGCCCTATATAAAAATTATATCCCAGGGCACGCTGGTGAGCTGGCCCTATATAAAAATTATATCCCAGGGCATATGGAAGAGGAGGAGGAGGATGAGAACATTAAGAGTCAACCATATACCCGTTTTTGGGGTGGAAGGGGTGAATGGGAATACAGAGTATTCCCATCATTGTAAATAACATATATAAAGTGAGTTTATGTTCCCCCGGGGCTTTCCTCCAGTGGAGTGGAGAAGTCAGGGGAAATCCAGGCCTTGTTCATTTTTATAAGTGTCAACCTATCAGCATTGTCGGTGGAAAGGCGGATACGCTTATCTGTTATGATGCCACCAGCAGCACTAAATACCCGCTCAGACAGAACGCTGGCGGCAGGGCAGGCCAGCACCTCCAAGGCGTAGAGTGCCAGTTCATACCACGTGTCCAGCTTGGACACCCAGTAGTTGTAAGGCACAGAGGGATCATTGAGGACGCTGACACGGTCTGCTACGTACTCCTTCACCATCTTCCAAAACTTTTCCCTCCTTGTGACACTAGGCTGCGCATCAGGGTGAGGGTGCTGGCGGGGTGTCATGAAGGTGTCCCACGCCTTGGAGAGTGTTGCCCTGCCTTTCTCGGAACTGCTGTGTGCTCCCCTTTTCTCCCCTTCTCGGTTGGCCAAGGTAGCACGTACTCTGCCGCCAGCGTTGTCAGATGGAAAATTTTGGAGCAATTTTTCAACAAGAACCTTCTGGTATTGCACCATTTTGCTTGTCCTCTCCACCGGAGGAATGAGAGATGAGAAATTCTCTTTGTAGCGGGGGTCCAGAAGGGTGAACACCCAGTAATCCGTGTTGTCTAAAATGCGTACAACGCGTGGGTCACGGGAAAGGCAGCCTAACATAAAGTCAGCCATGTGTGCCAGAGTACCAACAGTCAAGATTTCGCTGTCCTCACCAGGAGGCTGACTCTCAATATCCTCATCCTCTTCCTCCTCTTCTGCCCACCCACGCTGAAGAGATGGAACTAAAGTTCCATGGCTACCCTCTGTAGCGGAGGCAACCGTGTCTTCCTCCTCCTCCTCCTCCTCCTCCTCCGCCTCCTCCAATTGTCGCTGAGAAGACGAAGTGAGGGTGCTCTGGCTATCACCTTGTGTAAGCTCTTCCTCCCCCATTTCCACCTCTTCCACATGCAAAGCGTCGGTTTTAATTGTGAGCAGCGAGCGTTTCAGTAGACACAGAAGTGGGATGGTTACACTGATAATAGCGTTATCGCCGCTCACCATCTGTGTCGATTCCTCAAAATTGCGTAAAACCTCGCAGAGGTCTGACATCCATTCCCACTCCTCACTTCTGATTACAGGAAGTTGAACGGAGAGGCGACGACCGTGTAACAGCTGGTACTCCACTACTGCCCTCTGCTGCTCACAAAGCCGGGCCAACATGTGGAAGGTGGAGTTCCAGCGCGTGCTCACGTCACACAGCAGCCGGTGAGCTGGCAATTGTAAGCGCTGCTGCAGCTTCAACAGGCCGGCCGAAGCTGTAGATGACTTACGGAAATGTGCACACACGCGGCGCACCTTGGTCAAGAGATCATGCACATTGGGGTAGGTTTTTAGAAATCGCTGCACCACTAAATTAAATACATGCGCTAGGCATGGTACGTGTGTGAGCTTGCCGAGCTCCAAAGCCGCCACCAAGTTACGCCCATTATCACACACAACCATGCCTGGTTGCAGGTTGAGTGGCGAGAGCCACTGCTCGGTCTGGTGACTAATCCCCTGCAACAGCTCTGAGGCCGTGTGCTGTTTGTCCCCAAGGCAGATCAGCTTCAGCACGGCCTGTTGACGCTTCCCCACTGCAGTGCTACACTGCTTCCAGCTACTGGCTGATGGGGGAGTGGCGGTGTGTGTAGAGAATTCGGAGGTGGAAACGGAGGAGGAGGAGCCAATAACGTAGGTGCTGGTGGAAACCCTGATGGAGATAGGGCCCGCAATCCTCGGCGTGGGTAGCACCCGTGCCATCCCAGGGTCCGAGTCGCTCCCAGCCTCCACGACATTCACCCAGTGTGCCGTCAGGGAAATGTAGCGTCCCTGGCCACAAGCACTTGTCCATGTGTCAGTCGTTAAGTGGACCTTCCCAGTAACTGCGTTGGTCAGGGCACGGGTGATGTTACGGGACACATGGTGGTGTAATGCGGGGATGGCACACCGGGAAAAGTAGTGGCGGCTGGGGACCGCGTACCGAGGGACAGCTGCTGCCATCAGGCTGCGGAAGGACTCAGTGTCCACAAGCCTAAATGGCAGCATTTCGATGGCCAGTAATTTTGAAAGGTGTGAGGTTAGTGCTATGGCCTGTGGGTGGGTGGCTGGGTATTTTCTCTTGCGCTCAAATGCCTGGGGTAACGACATTTGGACGCTGTGCTGGGACAGGGAAGTGGATGTGGTCGCTGATGGTGCTTCAGATGCTACAGGTGCAGGGCGGGAGGTATGCGGGCCTGCGCCTTCGACAGGCGATTGGCCGGCACCGAAAACAGGGGAAGAGGAGGCAGTGGTGTGGCCTGCAGACACAGATGGGCGATCCAGGCGTTCCTCCCACTTACTACGGTGCTTGGATGCCATGTGTCGGATCATGCTGGTGGTGGTGAGGTTTCTAGTGTTCATGCCTCGGCTCATTCTGGTGTGGCACAGGTTGCAAACTACAAATCTTTTGTCGTCCGCACTTTCCTTAAAAAAACGCCATACCGCGGAACACCTACCCCTTGGCAAGGTAGATTTACGCAAGGGGGTGCTCCGTGGAACATTTGCGGGCCGGTTTGGTGCGGTCCGCCTTCTTTCTGTAGCCACACCACTGCCTCTTCCAGCCTGTTGCGGTGCTGCAGATGGCTCACCCTCAGGACTGCTGTCATCGCTCGGCTCTACACCTTCCCAGGTGGGGTCAGTCACCTCATCGTCCACCAAGTCCTCCTCCACTTCCTCACTCTGATCATCCTCCTCAAGTCTTGATCCCACCACATACTCAGTCATTGACAACTGTATAACATTCTCCTCAACAAGGTCTTGAGACGGAAATAGTGGTTGATTTAATGGCAACTGTGTCTCATCATCATCATCATCATCATCCACTACTTCCTTTGACCTTAAATGCCGTTCACATCTGTCATCTTCTTGTGATTGGGTAGCCTCTAGAGGTTGTGAATCAGGGCACAAGATGTCATGTTCCTCTGCAAGCGTGCTTGGAGAGAGGGTCAAATGAAGGACTGGTGATGAGACGAGCTCATCACTATATCCCAGTGTGGGATCACTTCTTTGACCAGACCGTGTATGGTGGGAGGAAGGATGATCAGAGTGAGGATTATGTTGACCAGACTCTTGGCTACTGAGAGTGGACTTGGTGGAAGACAGGGTGGTGCTTAACCGACTGGAAGCAGTATCAGCTGTCATCCAACCGACCACCTGTTCGCACTGGTCGGACCTCGAGAGTGATGTCCTGCGACGCCCTGTGAAATCAGACATGAAGCTAGGTATGGTGGATGTCTTTCTTTCTTGTGCTCTGGCACCAGGCACAGTTTCTCCGCGTCCTGACCCGCGCCCTGAACTTTCAGGATCACGTCCACTTCCCCGTCCCTTTTTACCCGCCTTCTTCATCTTACACGATATATATGACTTTAATATATATGAGTTTGAAAACTTAACAGTATTTCTTACTATTCTGCAACTCTGCAGAGTACACAGAATAGGCTGCTAAACTGCGGTGACACACACTGAATGGAATAAGTGACTTTAATATTTGAGTTTGAAAAATTAACAGTATTTCTTACTATTCTGCAACTCTGCAGAGTACACAGAATAGGCTGCTAAACTGCGGTGACACACACTGAATGGAATAAGTGACTTTAATATTTGAGTTTGAAAAATTAACAGTATTTCTTACTATTCTGCAACTCTGCAGAGTACACAGAATAGGCTGTTAAACGGCGTTGAAACACACTGAATGGAATATGTGACTTTAATATTTGAGTTTGAAAACTTAACAGTATTTCTTATAATTCTGCAACTGTACAGAGTACACAGAATAGGCTGTTAAACGGCGGTGAAAGACACTGAATGGAATATGTGACTTTAATATTTGAGTTTGAAAACTTAACAGTATTTCTTATAATTCTGGAACTGTACAGAGTACACAGAATAGGCTGTTAAACGGCGGTGAAAGACACTGAATGGAATATGTGACTTTAATATTTGAGTTTGAAAACTTAACAGTATTTCTTACTATTCTGCAACTCTGCAGAGTACACAGAATAGGCTGTTAAACGGCGTTGAAACACACTGAATGGAATATGTGACTTTAATATTTGAGTTTGAAAACTTAACAGTATTTCTTATAATTCTGGAACTGTACAGAGTACACAGAATAGGCTGTTAAACGGCGGTGAAAGACACTGAATGGAATATGTGACTTTGATATTTGAGTTTGAAAAATTAACAGTATTTCTTACTATTCTGCAACTCTGCAGAGTACACAGAATAGGCTGTTAAACGGCGTTGAAACACACTGAATGGAATATGTGACTTTAATATTTGAGTTTGAAAACTTAACAGTATTTCTTATAATTCTGCAACTGTACAGAGTACACAGAATAGGCTGTTAAACGGCGGTGAAAGACACTGAATGGAATATGTGACTTTAATATTTGAGTTTGAAAACTTAACAGTATTTCTTATAATTCTGGAACTGTACAGAGTACACAGAATAGGCTGTTAAACGGCGGTGAAAGACACTGAATGGAATATGTGACTTTAATATTTGAGTTTGAAAACTTAACAGTATTTCTTATAATTCTGCAACTCTGCAGAGTACACAGAATAGGCTGTTAAACGGCGGTGAAAGACACTGAATGGAATATGTGACTTTGATATTTTAGTTTGAAGACTTAACAGTATTTCTTCCTATTCTGCAACTCTGCACAGTACACAGAATGTGCTGCTACACTGCGGCGAAGCACACTGAATGGAATATGTGACTTTGATATTTTAGTTTGAAGACTTAACAGTATTTCTTCCTATTCTGCAACTCTGCACAGTACACAGAATGTGCTGCTAAACTGCGGCGAAGCACACTGAATGGAATATGTGACTTTGATATTTTAGTTTGAAGACTTAACAGTATTTCTTCCTATTCTGCAACTCTGCACAGTACACAGAATGTGCTGCTACACTGCGGCGAAGCACACTGAATGGAATATGTGACTTTGATATTTTAGTTTGAAGACTTAACAGTATTTCTTCCTATTCTGCAACTCTGCACAGTACACAGAATGTGCTGCTAAACTGCGGCAAAGCACACTGAATGGAATATGTGACTTTGATATTTTAGTTTGAAGACTTAACAGTATTTCTTCCTATTCTGCAACTCTGCACAGTACACAGAATGTGCTGCTAAACTGCGGCGAAGCACACTGAATGGAATATGTGACTTTGATATTTTAGTTTGAAGACTTAACAGTATTTCTTCCTATTCTGCAACTCTGCACAGTACACAGAATGTGCTGCTAAACTGCGGCGAAGCACACTGAATGGAATATGTGACTTTGATATTTTAGTTTGAAGACTTAACAGTATTTCTTCCTATTCTGCAACTCTGCACAGTACTCAGAATGTGCTGCTAAACTGCGGCGACGCACACTGAATGGAATACGTGACTTTGATATTTTAGTTTGAAGACTTAACAGAATGTGCTCTAATCTGCAACTTTGCACACTAAACAGAATGTGCTCTAATCTGCAACTTTGCACACTAAACAGAATGTGCTCTAATCTGCAACTTTGCACACTAAACAGACTGTGCTCTAATCTGCAACTGTGCACACTAAACAGAATGTGCTCTAATCTGCAACTTTGCACACTAAACAGAATATATATATTTTTTTTTTTTTTTTTTTTTTTTTTCCCCCCACACCAAATAACCTGCTGCCCCCACACACAGTAGTCCTAAAAAGGACTTTTGGTTCTTTTTTTTTCACAATTTTTGTTTTTTTCCTCCCTACACTGCCTTTCCCTTCCTATCCTCAGCTCTCCCTGGCTCAGACTGAGCCGAACTCGATGGTCAGGTGCTATACAGCACCCGACCACGGGTTCTGGCCAGCCAATCAGTGTAATGCCAGCAGCCAACATGGCTGCTGGCATTACACCGATGTCAGAGCCTCCCTGCACGTTTATTGGCTGCGCAGCAGCCGCAAAACGTGCGGGGAGGAGACCCGAACATGGCGGGCGAGCACATGCGGTACTCGTACGAGTACCGCCATGTGCCGAGCAGAGCGATGCTCGAGCCGATCCGAGCATCGGCCGAGCATGCTCGCTCAACACTAATTAGTACTAGTCAGACTCAGCAGCAGCAGCAGTCCAAACCAAAAACTAGAAAGAAGAAGGGAACTGCAGGTCGTTCTACCTTTAGTAGCAGGGTAGAGAGGTCCAGTTCCTCCTCTAAGACCACGAAGCAGCCGTCACCTGTCTCTCGTCAGCTGTTAATGATGATCTCCTCAGAACCACCTGCACAATGACTATTGTCACTGCCAGTTCCTTCACCACCTCCGCTACAGCTACTTCTATAAACCTGGGGACACCTAGCGTGTTGAACATGAACACTACTGGTGGGAAACTGTGGGCAGTATCAACAAGGGAGTTTTACAGTGAACGTCCGTGTAAGCAGCCCAAACTTGAATTATCGGAGCATTTGGAGAACATTTCTTCTGCCACCACTATCACTGACAGCATATCGTCTCCAAAAAAGGTTATTGAGGGAGATAGTTTACCATTTCCCGGTAGCCACCAGGCAGAAGAGGGAATTCATCAGCTCTCCCCAAAATCTGCTGCTGATGATTTTTCTTCCTGTCCAAACCTACAAGAGGTAGAAGAAGAATATGAGGGACCAAGGCCTGCTAAGCTTGCTTTTTCCACTGACCTGGATTTTTCCACTGACCTTGATTATTCCCCTGAGCTTAAGCTTTCCACTGCTGCCCATATTACTCCTCCTGTTTCTCCAGCTACAATTCTGTCATCTATTGATGAAAACTCACCACCTGCCTCTCCAGTTCCAAATGAGTCTCCCAGGCAGGTAGTAGCTGCTACTGTCTCCACCACCAGTGTTACTCCATCCTACTCCAATCCCAGTCCCAACATCTCTGCTGCCATCTTTGGGTCTACTAGTAGTACCCCTGTAAAGGTATGTAGAAAAAAAAGCATAGTGAGGTTGCTTCAGCATGTGAAGATGAAGAAAGTGTCACCTCAGTTTCTTCTTCACCACCTTCCAAAGTCATCCGTCTCTCCAAAGCGTGGGACCATTTTGTGACACTTGGTGATGGCTGGCTAGCGAAATGTAAATTGTGTGGCAGAAGTCAGCCGTGGGAGGGTGTTGGATCATCTAACCACCTCTGGGATTAACCAACACCTGAAACACTACCACAAGTCAGTGTTGAGGAGTGCAGAACATGGCGGTACTGCTACTACATTTACCAGTGTCACACTCACCACCAGTAGGCGGGAAAAAGGGCAGGGGGATCATGCCACATCTGGTCCTAGTAAAAGCTTTTATGCAGCACAAGGTTTTCATGTCGCTATTTTAAACACTGCGACATGCTTAATGTGGCTTCCAGCCACGCAGTATTTTTCTTTGCAACGTTTCAAAAGGATACTGCACCAGTCATCCTCACTCTTCCTTCTTCCTTCTAATTTAGCTACATCCATATGTATATATAACAACTCTGCTACATATAGTAAATGGCACATGCTACATATTGTGTATTACCTTTGCTACAGATGGTAAAAGACAGATTCTCATGCTACATATATTGTATTTCACCTCTGCACCAGAAATGGCACATGCAACAGACAATATTAAAAATACTGGGAATAATTTGTCTGAATAATTTTCAGTGACACATCAGTCAGTCTGACAGTTGTGTAGGCAGGCAGGGTGCCTTCTTGCCTCCGTAAGGGAGAGTAATTTTTTCCTGTTCAAAATATTAAAAATATTAATAGTTATTAGTAATTTGTTTAAATAAGTTTCAGAGTGACACATCAGCCAGTCTGCCAGTTGTATAGGCAGGCAGGGTGCCTTATCACCACAGCAAGGGAGAGTCACCCATGTTCCTTTTAAAAAATATATAAAAAACATTAGTAATTTGTTTGAATAATTTTCAGAGTGTCACATCAGCCAGTCTGACAGTTGTATAGGCAGGCAGGGTGCCTTATTGCCACTGCAAGGGAGAGTCACCTTTGTCCCTGTGTAAAATATTAAAAATAAAAACAATTTGTTTAAATAATTTTCACACACAGACAGTGCCAGAGTTGTTTAGGCAGGTAGGTGCCATACACTGTTCCACAGTCTTCATTTAGACCCTGGAAATGGTTCCATTTATTTTTATTTATTTAATTTTCTTTTTTAATTGTATTTTTTAAAATCATTTTAAAGTTGCCGAATACTTCGGAATGTCGTCGACTTTCATCCGAGTCGAACGGCTCTAATCCTAAATGCGGAGTTGACGGATGAAAAAAAAATTTGTCTGAATGAAAATTTTACTGAAAATTTTTGTTGTGCACAGGTCTATACTGGAGTGTTGCTGAACTAGTGACATGTACTGGAGTGTTGTTGTGCTTGTGACATGTACTGGAGTGTTGTTGTACTATTGTAGGGCCTTGCTAGTGATATATTGGCAGTGCTAGTGACATGTACTGTATTTTATCTTGCTTGTCGCTTAAAATGATGTGTTGCTTTGTTGATGACATGTAATGGTGTAGTGCCTTGCTGGTAATATATTGGTGTGTTGTTCTACTGCAGTTCTAGTGACATGTACTGGTGTTTTACCTTGCTGGTGGCATATAATAGTGTAGTGCCTTGCTGATGATATATCGACGTGTTGCTTTGCTGGTGACATACTGGTCTATTGCAGTGCTAGCGACATGTACTGGACAGTGTTTTTCCTTGCTGTTGTCTTATAATGAAGTATTGATTTGCTGGTGGCATGTAATAGTGTAGTGCCTTGCTGGTGATATATTGACGTGTTTCTCTGCTGGTGACATACTGGTCTATTGCAGTGCTAGCGACATGTAATGGGCAGTGTTTTTTCTTGCTGGTGGCTTATAATGAAGTATTGATTTGCTGGTGGCATGTAATAGTGTAGTGCCTTGCTGGTGATATATTGACGTGTTTCTCTGCTGGTGACATACTGGTCTATTGCAGTGCTAGCAACATGTAATGGGCAGTGTTTTTCCTTGCTGTTGTCTTATAATGAAGTATTGATTTGCTGGTGGCATGTAATAGTGTAGTGCCTTGCTGGTGATATATTGACGTGTTTCTCTGCTGGTGACATACTGGTCTATTGCAGTGCTAGCAACATGTAATGGGCAGTGTTTTTCCTTGCTGTTGTCTTATAATGAAGTATTGATTTGCTGGTGGCATGTAATAGTGTAGTGCCTTGCTGGTGATATATTGACGTGTTTCTCTGCTGGTGACATACTGGTCTATTGCAGTGCTAGCAACATGTACTGGACAGTGTTTTTCCTTGCTGGTGGCTTGTAGTGAAGTATTGCTTTGCTGGTGGCATGTAATTGTGCAAAGCTCTGTTTGTCTCATCTATTGCGAGATAAAGAAGATTCCAGTTCATCAACCTGTAATAACCTGACTGACAATCATCCCTGGCTCTATTCCATTTGGATTGCTAAACAGTCCAAAAGAGAACGAATGTAGGATACTTTGCTTGTTCTACGGTGAGTCACAGCTCAGAAGCATCACATGTGAGCTCTTTAGCGCATTATAGAGGGCAAAATGTCCATGTGTAAAGGAGAATGTGCTTCCTCTTCACCCTATTATCAGGGCTTTGTGGAGGAGACAGTAAGTTGAAAGACTCCACAACTGCTCAGTGTGGTGGGGGCACACATATGGATAAAGGGGGGATCTATGACTCTTGGCTTGGGGGGGGCATAAACGTCCCTCAAATCCAATAATATTTAAACTGGGAAGCAAATAACCACCCATCACCAATTCAAAATGCACGGAGGTGATATATAAAATATTAATTGGGAGCACTAATCTCTGGGCCCCTCAAAAGGGAGGGACCAGAGGGACGTAGGGTGGCCACATGTCCAGAATTGTCCAGGACAGTCCCTGATTTTAAATGTGTGTCCCTTGTCCCTGGCAGGCCCTTTCTGGGACAATGCAAAGTCCTGGAATGAAGACTCCAGAGTACAGAGCTGTATACACTAGAAGAACTGCCCATTGCCTACTGTGACAGGAAGTGTTGCCTCTGATGGGCTACAACAAAATGGCTTCCAGACAGAGCCCTAAACACAGGAGAGAGAGAGCGAGAGAGAGAGAAATAGAGAGAACAAACAGGAATTGCTTTCTTTCACAGCAGTCAATGGGCAGTTCTCCCTCTAGTGTCAAGAACTCTGTGGTGCGCTGGAGAAAGAGCAGGTTGCACACTGATGTCCAGTGACCCCTCCCACATAGCTGTGCTAGTGCCAAGGACTAGTACTCTGCTGCTCCTGTCTCTGCAGTGTCACAGAATGGCAGAATGGAACTGTGGTCACCCTAGAGGGACGATGGGTGATAGGTGGCAAATAACCGCTGCCCATGACCAATTCAGAACACACGGAGGTGATATATAAAATATTTATTGGGAGTACTAATCTAGGGGCCCCTCCAAAGAGAGGGATCAGAGGGACCCCTTGCGTCTCACTCAAACGTTCAAAAGTAAAAGTGGAGGAGTTCTGGAGAAAACCATTTCCACTATGGGGAGAGCTAAAAATGTTCAAACTTCCTACTGATGTAAATGGGGATTTTAACACTTTGAATGTTAGAGAGATCTCACGTTGGTGACCTATCTAGTATTCAAGGGGGTTAAAATCCTCATTTAAATCAATAGGATATGTTTTAGTTCTCCACTATAGTGTAAATGGTTTGCCCCAGGACTCCTCCACTTTCCTTTTGAACCTACAGCCCTATGTGTTTAAATAAAAATATACTGCTAGACCTCCCCAGCCAATCAGAGTGGGGGGTCCTGTGTGAGAGGGGATGATTGATCTCCTTCTACCCTCCCCTACTGTTGCCCAGGTAGAGGGTGGTTACCAGTTGAGGCCTGTCATCCTGGTATGCCTTTGGGTAATGTGCTCTGTGTTTAAAGGGGAACTATCACCCCACATAAAGTTTCCCTCCAAGAAATACCCAGAGCAGGCGCAGAGACGTCTCAAAGCAACGATGTCTGCGCTGATGCCTGGCCGTCAGTCCCGGGAGCAGTAGAATTTCTCTATAAGGAGGTAATTATTCTGGCGACTAGCACTATTGATCAGCTAGTCGCCAGAATAATTACCTCCTTATAGAGAAATTCTGCTGCTCCCGGGACTGACGGCCAGGAAACAGCGCAGACATCATTGCTTTGAGACGTCTGCGCGCCTGTGCTGTCAGTCCAGATCTCCTCTAGGAGGCGCTGCTTGGTAACTTAAGGTACATGAAGGGACTGACGGCGCAGGCGCACAGATTCCTCTAAAGCGCCATTTCCTGGCCGTCAGTCTCGGCAGAAGTAGGATTTCTTTATAAGGAGGTAATTATTCTGGCGAATAGTACTATTGATCAGCTAGTCACCAGATGGGAAATTCTTGGGGACACACTTGATATGGGGTAATAGTTCCCCTTTTAATAGCATGTGCTTTAACTCTGTAAGTGCGTTAATGGTGGGTTATGCACTCTTGCATTCAAATTGTTATGGTTATGAACCAATCCACCCAATTAAAAAAAAAAAAATCCCAACTCCTTATTACTTACATCTTCTAAAAATGAGTCATTCTGCACGTACAGAAGAGCCTTTTGTACCTGCCCTTATCATCCTCCTCCTACTGTCTCAGTATATAGTCAAAATTACTAATTGGATTGCAAGCTTTTTGGCACATGGTCCCCTTCACAATATGATTCATTTTGTTTCAGCCCCCCCACACTTATAATGTAACTAGTTGAAGAGCCTGTTACACAGGCCACAGTGTCACTGCCACCCGGTCGCAGGGCAGTCATGCGCAGTAGAGACTGCCCGCACCGCTGCTGATACAGAGCTGGACGTGTCAAGCTCTGAATCAGCCATGGCGCGGGCAGTCTCTACTGCGCATGACTGCAGCACACGCAGCAGTGTCTACTGAGCATGACGCAGCGTTACACACGTTTTAGCGAATTATTATATAGGATGACTGCACTTTAGCCTGGTGCTCTTAACCCTGTCCTGTATTTTTGTACAATTACAATTTCTGTAACGACTGTGTACATGTTTGCCTCGGGATGTTGTGCTTGCAGATACTGTACTGATTTCAAAAAAGTACTGAATACTAGTGTTGAGCGAGCACCCCGATGCTCGGGTGTTCGGGTGCTCTGACCGAGCACCCCCTGAGGCTCGAGTGCTCGGCCGAGCACCCGAACCCCATTGCATTAAATGGGAGGACTCGAGCATTACACCAGGCACCCCCTGCTCTGATGAGGGGAGGGTGCCTGGTCAATGCCCCCCTTCATCTCCGCAATGTCCCCCTTCATCTCAGCAATGTCCCCCTTCATCTCCGCAATGTCCCCCTTCATATGTCCCCCTTCATCTCCGCAATGTCCCCCTTCATATGTCCCCCTTCATCTCCGCAATGTCCCCCTTCATATGTCCGCCTTCATCTCCGCAATGTCCCCCTTCATATGTCCCCCTTCATCTCCGCAATGTCCCCCTTCATATGTCCGCCTTCATCTCCGCAATGTCCCCCTTCATATATCCCCCTTCATCTCCGCAATGTCCCCCTTCATATGTCCCCCTTCATCTCCGCAATGTCCCCCTTCATATGTCCGCCTTCATCTCCGCAATGTCCCCCTTCATATGTCCCCCTTCATCTCTGCAATGTCCCCCTTCATATGTCCCCCTTCATCTCCGCAATGTCCCCCTTCATATGTCCCCCTTCATCTCCGCAATGTCCCCCTTCATCTCCGCAATGTCCCCCTTCATATGTCCCCCTTCATCTCCGCAATGTCCCCCTTCATATGTCCGCCTTCATCTCCGCAATGTCCCCCTTCATATGTCCCCCTTCATCTCCGCAATGTCCCCCTTCATATGTCCCCCTTCATCTCCGCAATGTCCCCCTTCATATGTCCCCCTTCATCTCCGCAATGCCCCCTTCATCTCCGCAATGCCCCCTACCTCCAGTCCCTGGTGGTCCAGCGGAGCGTCTGCAAGATCTGTGCCTCCTCCGGCACAGATCCCTGCCACCCGAACATGGCGGGCGAGCACATGGCGGTACTCGTACGAGTACCGCCATGTGCCGAGCAGAGCGATGCTCGAGCCGATCCGAGCATCGGCCGAGCATGCTCGCTCAACACTACTGAATACCCATTTACCACAGAAAAATATTCAGAATTAATTCGGTTGGCTTCAAAGCAGTTAGTTATTTGGAGTCAGGAAGGAATTTTTGTTACCCATTTGGGTCTTAATTGAAAATGGGTTCAATGTTTTTTTTTTTTGCCTTCCTCTGGATTAACAGTGGTGAGTTGACATGGGCTGGACTTGATGGACGCATGTCTTTTTTCAGCCTCATCAACTATGTTACTATCTTACTGTGTAATATTATTGCCTTGGTCATGGATTGGCCTCCATCAGCGCTGGTGTGAAAGGTCTGCAGATGGACCCATAGGCCACTGTACAGACCTGCCTTTCTACAAATTTACTGTGTTTATATATGAACAGAGAAATGATTCAGTATGCAGGATTTTGGTGAATTCACAGTTGGTGTTAGTCTCTAATCTGTAGGGTACCATAACCCACCCTAGGACCTTTCACAAAAGGTGACATCACCTGAAAGGGGCCATCTGAAAGGGCCTTATATTCAACACATTTCCAGCCCTGTTCTCCCTTGTCACCTCCTCTCATTATCAACATCTAGATTACCCCGGAGATGCGCCATAGGCTCTCGCCCACCTTTCAGTCACTAAAGTGCTCCATCAGAACCCATCTTTTCAGTGGAATCTGCAACAAACACCCCAAATCATCCCAAAACTGTTTCTGTGACAACTCTGCATTATCCTGGCCCTTTCCAATGTTGGGGACAAACCATACAGTAGAACCAGTCTCTCCTTTCCATCCAACAAATGAGACCCCATCTTGAATGTACTTTATGTTCTCTTTCTTTCCTCTAGACCAGGGCTGACCAAGTTAATTCCTCAAGGGCCACCAACAGGCCAGGATGTAAGGATTTCCCTGATTACACACAGGTGAGTTAATCAGTGGATCATTCATTGTGACTGTCTCACCTGTATGTAGTCATGGAAATCCTTAAATCCTGGATTGTTGGTAGCCCTTGAGGACTGAACTTGGACAGCCCTGATCTAGACTGTAAGCTGGCATAAGCATGACTCTCTCAATGGAAAAACAAAGAAGAGGTTTAATTTGCACAGGAACCCTAAATGTATTCTACTGCCCCATCAGGTCAGAGTGAGTCAGTGATTTAGAATCCCAATGGAGAGCCATGCATGCTTCTGTTCTGCGGACATCTATTCAACAGGTGTTTATCCTGAGTCTCTCCGCCAGTTGTTGTTGGACTAAAACTCCTATCATCTTTATCCTGCTGTTGGCTGGCTGAAGGTGATGGAACTTGTGGTCCAACAACAGCTGTAGAAGAGCAACAGGATGTAAAAGTACACAAAAAATATATAGAAGTTGTTATCGCATACTTCTCTTCTGCTAACTCCTCTTGGTTACTCCTGCCCAGTGGAGTAACAACAGGGGTCACAGGGGTAGCGCTCGCGACCGGGCCCGGCTGTCCCCTGCAACCCCTCCCCGCCTGGCTCCTGCAACAAGCTGAGGTCTGTTCCTTCTTCGGCACAGACCTCTACCAGCTGAGCTCCCTCTTTGCCACTCTAGTAATGCAGAGAGCTGGGAGATGACATCATCTCCCAGCGCTCTGCATTACTGAAGAGAGGACCACACAGGAACTCCAAAAGTCTAGTGGTCTGTGCAGAATGAGGCACAGACCTCTCCTGCCACGCCACTGGACCACCAGGGAGGTAGTAGATGGACACTGGGGTCAGTAGGGGCAATATGGAGATTGGGGTCAATGAGGGGGCAATGTGGAGCTGGCCAATAGGGGGAGGTAGTGTGAAGCTGGCCAATGGGGGGGGCATTGTTGTCGGGGGGACCCATGGCAATTTTTGCACCAGGGCACGGTGGCTTCTAATGACGCCTCTGCTCCTACCTTTGTCTCTGCTTTCCACCATTTATATCTGTTTGTATATATTCTTCACCAGTTTGTGATTATTAATCCAATTTGTACAGCTCTGTGGAACATGTTGGCGCTTTATAAATGAAAGAAAATAACAAAATGAAATCTCTTTTCTCCAAGAGCAACACAGCAACTAATTATTGTTTGAAGTTAACAGAAGAGTGTAGAATCATGTCTTTTATCCCTCAAGGTGATAACACGATGGCGTGACAATGTGAGAGCCCTTCAAGGTACTTGTCAATACAGGAGACATCAGCTGAGTGTGGAAATAGGTCATCTCTGAAGTCCACAATCCGGCTGACATTTAACAACAAGCAAAGAGAGCAAGTATAAGAGATGGGTGTCTCTTCTGTGCATCTTGATTGTGATCATTTGGGTGTCTGGTTTGATTCAGAATGTCTCCACTTTCTTTGCATGCCTCCCAACATTTCAAATGGCCAAAAGAGGGACACTTGTGTTTTAAGTGGTGTTTCTGGGGGCGTGGCTTATGCGTGGGGCATTATTGAGAATTTTTAGGTTACTGTGTGACCTATTGACACCTCTTTTTGAAACGGAATAAAGGGTTTAAAGGGATAGTAATACTTAAAATGTAAAAAAAAATATGTTGTAAGGTTTATCCCCCTGAGTAAAACAAAAGTACTCCCACTGCTGAAAGGTGTTTCATTCAAAAGTTATTAATTTTCAAAGTTTAATTTTTTAGGTGCAATATCACAGTGGCCTGAAATTGTACAGTGGCGCTGTTGCTACACAATCCTATGGACAGCTCTGGTCAGTTGACCATAAATCTCCATAGGATGGGGTAGCAACAGCGCCACTGTACAATTTCAGGCCACTGTGATATTGAAACTAAAAAATTAAACTTTGAAAATTAATAACTTTTGAATGAAACACCTTTCAGCAGTGGGAGTGCCCTTGTTTTACTCAGGGGGATAAACCCTACAACATATTTTTTTTACATTTTAAGTATTACTATCCCTTTAAAGCAAGACCAAAGTATTTTATTTACACAGATTAATTTACAAACACATATACTGAAGATTAACTAAACATTTATGTGAGTTTCATTGCTGTGGAGCAATGTGATAGGCTAATATATACACCACTCACTCTGATGTCCTAAAAAGAGGGAAAGCATGGTAGAAAAGAGGGACAGAAGGATTTGGGTCTCAAAGAGGGACTGTCCCTCCTAAAGAGGGACACTTGGAAGGTATGTCTTTGTGTATATGACACATATCTACTATGTCTGTCCAAAGGCATTCTGAGTAAAATGAACAATAACAATGAAAAATGATGTGGGGTTATATGCAATTACACATGCTGTACTGCATGCAAGCCTTGGTTAAATGAAGGCATTTGTTTTCTGAGGTGTAAAATCTAGTCTTGCTCTATGGAGGCAGACATTTTCAGAGTTCCCTGACTTCTACTACCATGCAGTCTTGATAAGGTACAGGCACGTGCACACATAGACACCAAGGGGGGCTTGAGCACCTGCCCTTTTTGTCCAAATTGCCCTTGTGCTCTTTTTTTAAATATCGATTTTGAATAAATAATTATGAGAAGTGCCCTTTTTTCATTTGAGCCCCTGCCCCCCAAAATGTCTGTGCACGTCCCTGATAAGGTAGTTCAGAAGTGATAGTGCAGAAATGTCTGTTAAAGGGATAGTAATACTTCGTTTTATCTTTATTTTATTTTGTAGGCATTAAAAAAATATGAAGAACGATATAAGTCTTATCTCTCAAACCTTTATGGTTTGAGAGATATTCACAAGCAAAGTTTCCCCTCCCGTCCCTTTTTACCTAGTGTAAGCCATCTCTTCTCAGATGTGGAATGCAGTCCATAGACCAGACAGATAACAGCAGGGGACAATCTTCTTCCTATGAGAACAATGAAATCCCTGCCCCCCTTGACAAGTTTTTCAGGTTTTTCCCGTAATTGAAGATTGTCCCTCTCTGCAATCTACCTGGGCACCTCCCTTCTGATCTGGCTGAGCAGTGTTACATCAGTAAAAGGGGAGGGAGGGGGATACTTTGTCATTGAATTACCCCTGAACTACAACTCTGACAGAATTGAAATAACACTCTCCAAATACTATGATGATTAATTAGAGCTGCTTTTATTATGAAACATTACTATCCCTTTAACAGGCTGTGATAAGGTACCAGCCTTTCTGTATACAAGAGTGGTGGGTAGTACTACCTCCCAACATTTCAAATATAATAATAAGTATTTTAGCAGGAAGGATACATTGAGATTGTCACTTGTTTTCAAATATGTCCTGGGGATACAGATATTATTACCCAATTTAATGGTACTCATTTTATCTACCTCAGAAGGGTGAAAGGCTGAGTCAACACTGCTGGGACTAGAACCTGTGAGTTAGAACAGATTTTATAGGTGGTGCCTTAACTAACTGAGCCATCCCACCAGCTAATATACAGCGAAGGACACTTTTGTTTTAGGACTGGGGGTTGCTGGTGGGCTTAGCTGGTAGGCAGGGCATTATTGAGAACCTTTAGTAACTGACTGTATGATTTAGAACAAGACCAAAGTATTTTATTTACACAGACTAATCTATAAACACATATACTGAAATTTAAACAAACATTGATGTGAGTTTTATTGCTGTGGAGCAATGGGAGCACTTGTACACACGCCTAAAAAGAGGGACACCAGGGTGAGAAAGAGGGACAGAGGGATTTAGGGCTCAAAGAGGGACTGTCCCTACTAAAGAGAGATATTTGGGAAGCATGGACTCCTAATCTGTATTAATAAAAGGAGAAGGCTGTACCAGATTCTCTGTCACCAGTCACACACACCCCGGGGCAGACAAACACACCCAGGGGAGGCAGTAAGGAGGAGATATTCATGTGTCCTCTATGCTGTTTCAGTAGGACATTCAGATGGCCGTGAAGTTTGCCCACCCTCACTATTCCCTGTTGGAGGAAAAAAAACATGGCGGACTATTGCTTCTCCACCAACCCACACATAGCCTAAGAAAACAAGGCCTGCACCCTTCCACCATTACTCCTTCACACACCTGACTGCTCCTCAGTATCTCCCTACACACTCCTTTAGGCTTGGGTTGAGCCACTCCATTGACCTGCTCCATTTGGGACATGCTCAGAGCTGCTGCTCCTGAAGCAGCCACACAGCTCTGTCTTCCAGCAAGTCATCCTCCTCCAACTCTCCCAGGTTGTTTCTTCATACCCTGATGCCGGGGACTGCAGTCTAAGACTGGCACTAAAAGGGTTCAGTGCCGCATTGACCGCATTCTGCCATCCATGTGCCAGTACAAATTATAGGAGACCAGTGTCAGTCCACCAAACACAAACTTCATATGTCGCACAGAACTTAACCCTTTCACTGCCAAAGTGATATGCAACACATTGCAAAACAATGTGCTGCACAACCCTCTGGCACTAAAAGGGTTATGTGCTGCATTCAACGTGTTCCGCTTCAGTGCATTGGTGGGCATGTTGCCCTTCTCTACCAGCAACAGCCCTTGATCGCCGTGTTGCCCTCACCCTTCACCAGCCAGACCTCTCTTTGAAACACCACTCTCAGTCCATCAGACAGAACTGTCATATGTCATACAGCCCAATCCTCGTACAAGAAAAAACTTCCAAGGCGTTGATTCAAACAGACTTTTGTCCTCTTACATAAAAACACGTGCCTGACGGATCTTGCTCCACTGAGCTGCAAATCTATTTGGCAGTCAAAGGGTTAACGTCTTAGGTCGGGATTCATCAAGGTGCGAATGGATTAATGTGCAAGAAAATCGGAGGATTTCTTTGCGTATTAACCATTCGCCCATTCAGCAATCTTCGGATTGTATCTGGCCGTCAGTGGAGTAACTCTAGGGGTCACACTTACGACCAGGCCCGTGCACTCCAGGGGCCCTGCCACCCCCTGCGACCCCCTCCACCTGGCGCCCACAATCTCCCGCCGGCGCTCTAGTAATGCAGAGTTCTGGGAGATTACATCATCCAGCAATGCAGAGCACTGGGAGATTACATCATCTAGTAATGCAGAGCACTGGGTGATTACATCATCTAGTAATGCAGAGCACTGGGTGATGACATCATCTCCCAGCACTTTGCATTACTAAGAGGACCACGTGGGAGCTCCAGGTAGGAGATGGGGGCATTGTAGAGGGGGTCAGTGTGCTTAAGGTGGGCCAATGTGGTAGGGGGGGCGTGGCACTTCTTGCACCAGGGCCCGGAAGCTTCTAGTTACGCCTCTGCTGGCCGTCGCTTATTCATCAATAAGCGATGGACAGATAGATCTGCAAATTTGAAGCCAGCGGATCCCATTACAATGTATGGGACGAGCACACTCCTACACATTTCCGCTTATGCGCATATGATTGTTTTTCCCATGACTGATCAATTTATGCAATTTTCCCTGATTCGCATACGCAAAGCAGGGAAACACACCAAATCATTGATGAACCCAAAGGTATCCACCAATGATCGCAGTGATGAGCGACGTATTGGATACGCTGCTCTTCCTGCAGTTTGATGAATCCCGGCCTTACCGGCAAGTGTTTTCTAACCAGCATGTTCACTTTTTATGCACATAAACAGGGCAGTCTGAAAAGCCTCAAGGGAAATCTGTATTAACCCTATAGTGCTAGAGGGGTACTCAACACAATGCATTATCAAAACCTCTGGCACCCAAATGGTTAATTGACGTATTTCCATTGTACTCCTGAAGCTGACTCACAAGGACCAGCACAGGATCTGCAGACACCAGCTCACATGACAGCACTGTCCAGAGCCCCATACCTTAAAGTGATAGTAATATTTCACAAAAACAGCAGCTCCAATTAATCTTCATAGTATTTGGGCCATGGAGAGTGTTATTTCAGTACTGTCAGAGTTGTAATTCAAGAGTAATTGAATGGTAAAGTTTCCCCTCCCGCCCCTTTTACCTAGTGTAAGCCATCTCTTCTCAGATGTGGAATGCAGTCCATAGACCAGACAGCTCACAGCAAGGGACAATCTTCTTCCTATGAGAACAGTGAAGGCCCTGCCCCCCTTGACAAGTTTTTCAGGTTTTTCCCTTATCTTAATTGAAGATTGTCCCTCTCTGCAGTCTACCTGGGCACCTCCCTTCTGATCTGGCTGAGCAGTGTTACATCAGTAAAAAGGGCGGGAGGGGGATACTTTATCATTCAATTACTCTTGTACTACAACTCCGACAGAACTGAAATAACACTCTCCAAAGTCCAAATACTATGATGATTAATTAGAGCTGCTTTTATTATGAAACATTACTACCCCTTTAAACATATCTGGCACTAAAAGGGTTAAATGCGGCATTTACATTTGACTCTGCAAATAGCATCACAACGAACAGCGCAGGATCTGCAAACTTCACCACCCAGGGTCGCACAGACTCTTCAGCCCCAAAGCCAGTGCCTGTGGCACTCAAATGTTTAACCCTTTGAGTGGCAAAGACTTATCCATAAAGAAACACACACACATAGGTAGACAGACAGAAATGTATACATATAAATAGACACAAAAATACACCGAAATATACAGGGCTACAACATAACATACACAAGTAGACATAAATACAATCAAAGTGAAATAGAAACACACACAAATACACTTCGCAATGTGTTGGGTACCCCTCTGGCAGGCAAAGGGTTAAGTCATAAGGGATTTGGGAAATGTTGGTTTGCTCCCTATGGCACAGTTGGTTTAATCCAGAATAGCCCCTCTTTGACTTGATGGATATGGTCCTAAGGATCTAGCTAATTTGGAAATACATAACATTTATACTAATATAAGCAACTCTCATTTTTGTTATATTAGTGTACCTTTAAAGCATAACTATCACCCCAAATGAAGGCCCCCCAATAATTAGTCATATAGAGATAAACATAGAAATAGTAGTATTGTACAGTGTTATTAAGGAATCCTACTGAGACTGATGGGAAGGCATCAGCGCAGACATCTTGGTTTAGAGACATCTGCACACCTGTGCTGTTCATCCCAGTCTCCTCTAGGAGGCGCTGCATTGTACCTTAAGGTACCGGAAGGGACTGACGGCACAGGCATGCAGATGCCTCTAAAGCAGGAAGCCTGCCCGTCAGTCTCAGATCAAGTAGGATTTCTTAATAACGCTGGACTTATCCTGGATAATACTAATATTTCTAAGCTTATCGCTATATGAATAATTATTGGGGGGGGGAGGACTTTCTTTGGGTGATAGTCTCCCTTTAAATTCTATATGTTTTCACAGGAGATTGTCAGCAATGTTCACTACCTACTCTTACCCATTAATACATAGATCGACTCTCTGTGACCTGCCTCCGCTGTTGTAAATCATATGAAGATGATAACATGTTCAGCAGTAAAACTGAATAAATCCAAGGCACATATGGCAAGGAAAAACGGCTAATCAAAATAATCTGCCTCGCAATAAATAATCTAACATGCATGAATTCCATAACCTAAGTTTAAGATAATAAAACATGGTGTGGAGGGGACGAATAAAAATCTAAAAATGTGCTGAGCTCACATCAGCGACATATCCTTGAACATAATTACATTGGCGGTTTTTGTTTTGCCGTTAGAGTGGTGACAGGCAAAATTACAACATAACATACGTAGGCCTGAATTACATTAGGCCTCAATTTGGCTCTGGATGCAGGAGATATTTCTAAATGTGAGATCAATTTATTGCATTGAAGCGCGCATTAGAAGTTGGACTCATGGGTGAAACTTCTTAGGGCTCCTTAACACTGGAGACTTTTGCAGCAAGTGAAAATGTGGGTGAATTTTGGGTGCAACAATGTATCAAGGTTTTCCCAGCATCCCATTATCCTATATAATAAAAGGCCGGAAAGTTTGTCACGATGCAGTCATGCACAGTAGAAACTGCCCACATTCGGTCACTCTCTACTGCGCCTGATTGCATCACGTGAGTGAGGCGGCACAATCACATGGAGCAGTGAGGTAACGTCAGTATGCAGAGCAGGTCCGGGTAATGTAAACCCTTTGAGTGCCAGAGGAGTACACAACACATGCAAAGGCATTGTGTACCCCTCTGGCACTCATAGGGTTAAGAGGCCGGTCCTGCTCTGAGTACTGCTGTTACCTCATGCTCCATGGCCCATGCACACAGGCTTTTACACTAGTTTCAATATAAACAGATGTGACAATATCTCGGCGAAAACGCAGTTACCTGAGATGCAGTCGAAGTGCAATTTCATTGGGATTGATACCAAATGATAAATCTGTAAATGCATTATCCCACTGCCAGGTTTACTTTGAAAATGTCCCTCACTATTGGGTGACCAACTAAACGAAGCATTAACCATGGTGCCAGGATTAAAAGGGCGACATGAGACTCGCCTGCATCAAAAGGATGAGATTCTCATGTTGCGGGCTTAAGCGTCGCTCATTTGAGCTCCCACATCAAAAGGGCGAGAGTGTCATAAACATACCTTGCTGATATGTGTGTCTTCATAGGGGGAGCATAGAAATAGCGCCATCAAGGCATAACTGTTCTGTGAGTACTTCCGCTGTCTTTCCCCTCCGCGGCTCATAATACTTAAAAAAAAAAAAGCATATCACTATCTGCAAAGACACTTGCGCTATATACTGCTTCAATACATGCACATACTGTATTACGAGCCATGGACACTGAGGAGAAAGCAAGAGAAATTACTCACAAAACTGTTATTCCTTGATGCCAATACTTCTATACCCACCCCCTATGAAGACACACATATCAGCAAGGTATGTTTATGACATTATGACATTCTTGCCCTTTTGATACGGGTGCTGAAATGAGAGACACTTAAGCATGCAACACGAGCATCTCATCAATTTGATGCAAGAGAGATTGTCAAGTCGCCCTTTACATCCCGGAGTCATGGGTAAGGCGCATTTATTTGGTCACCCAATAGTGTGCAACATTTGAAAACAATACCTCACCGTCATAGGAAAGTTGCAGCATGCAGTTTCCCTCTGTGACAATTGAAGCATGTGATGCCTTTGTGAAATACCCTGCAGGACACAAAATTAAAAATGTGTTTTTCTCCCACTTTGCTGTGGAAGGGACCTTATAAGGCTGAAAATCTGCAAAAAAGAAACAGATTATGACTACAGATATGCACCAACAGACTCATCCAGTCTGTCCATATCCTATTTACTTGAAATTCCGAATCTTAAATAGTACTCCAAGTAAACCTATGCCTATCCCAGCCAGTGCTGAATTCCCTTACAATATTATTCCTTACCACCTCTGCTGGGAGCCAGTTACATGGAGTCTACCACGCTTTCTGTAAAACAGAACTTAGTACTTAACATTACTGAGTTTTCTACCCTTTGTCTTTAGAACATGACCTTGTTTTAGTACTACTCTTTTTCTGAATCATATTTAACTTCAGAACTGTATTAAAGGGATAGTAATACTTCGTTTTATCTTTATTTTATTTTGTAGGCATTAAAAAAACATGAAGAACAATATAAGTCTTATCTCTCAAATCTTTATGGTTTGAGAGATATTCACAAGCAGAGTTTCCCCTCCCGCCCCTTTTACCTAGTGTAAGCCATCTCTTCTCAGATGTGGAATCCAGTCCATAGACCAGACAGATAACAGCAGGGGACAATCTTCTTCCTATGAGAACAATGAAAGCCTTGCCCCCCTTGACAAGTTTTTCAGGTTTTTCCCTTATCTTAATTGAAGATTGTCCCTCTCTGCATTGTACCCGGGCACCTCCCTTCTGATCTGGCTGAACAGTGTTACATCAGTAAAAGGGGCGGGAGGGGGATACTTTGTCATTGAATTACTCTTGAACTACAACTCTGACAGAATTGAAATAACACTCTCCAAAGTCCATATACTATGATGATTAATTAGAGCTGCTTTTATTATGAAACATTACTATCCCTTTAAGGGCTTTTCTGTGCTTGTATGTTGCAGGGTGTGTATTGTCTGTGCCAGGCAACAGTGAATGGCTCTAGAGTAAGCAATGGAGGTGTGGCCATGGGTGGGGCTAAGACCACCGTAGCCTTGTCTAGTGCTATTTCAGATCTAAATCCAGCTCTGTGTATGAAGGACATTTCTGTTAAAGAAATTAAGAGACACTTATTCCTAAAGGTACAGTTGACTTAAATATAAGACAGCTTCATACTCAATGGTCGGAGCCAGTTATCATCTTTCTTCCTTTCAGCATACATTAATCTCTTCTAGAAAGAGTTTTCTATTACTAAAAGATTAGGCAAGCAATGCACATGACCATTAGCCACTGATTTGTTTTTGGAATGGGGGATGTGTATTGGAGAGGGATATGAGTATGGAAGAGGGGGGGTGAGTATTGGAGAGGGAGATGAGTATGGGAGAGGGAGATGAGTATGGGAGAGAGGGCTGAGTAAGAGAGAGCAATCTAAAGCATTGGAGATCAAGAAACAGGGAAATTGGGGGAGAAAGTGATTCAGAATGGGGCTCAGGAGGGAGAAGGAAAGCGGGAGGAAGACTGAGGGGGAGATTACAGTGGAAAATGGATACAATGCCCTGGAGAGCTATCTTGTTCCTTAACTTGCTCCATGTCTTGTTCCCCTATCTTGTTCCCCTATCTTGTTACTTAACTTGTTCCTTGTCTTGTTCCCTAGTCGTGTTCCCTTATCTTGTTCCTTAACTTGTTCCCCTATCTTGTTCCTTAACTTGTTCCCCTATCTTGTTCCTTAACGTGTTCCCTAGTCGTGTTCCCTAGTCGTGTTCCTTAACTTGTTCCCCTATCTTGATCCTTATCTTGATCCTTATCTTGATCCTTATCTTGATCCCCTGTCTTGTTCCTTAACTTGTTCCCTAGTCGTGTTCCCTAGTCGTGTTCCCTAGTCATGTTCCCCTGTCTTGTTCCTTAACTTGTTCCCCTATCTTGATCCTTATCTTGATCCTTAACTTGTTCCCCTATCTTGTTCCTTAACTTGTTCCCCTATCTTGTTCCTTAACTTGTTCCCTAGTCGTGTTCCCTAGTCGTGTTCCCTAGTCGTGTTCCCTAGTCGTGTTCCCTAGTCGTGTTCCCTAGTTGTGTTCCCTAGTCGTGTTCCCTAGTCGTGTTCCTTAACTTGTTCCCCTATCTTGATCCTTATCTTGATCCCCTGTCTTGTTCCTTAACTTGTTCCCTAGTCGTGTTCCCTAGTCGTGTTCCCTAGTCGTGTTCCCTAGTCGTGTTCCCTAGTCATGTTCCCTAGTCATGTTCCCTAGTCATGTTCCCCTGTCTTGTTCCTTAACTTGTTCCCCTATCTTGATCCTTATCTTGATCCTTATCTTGATCCTTAACTTGTTCCCCTATCTTGTTCCTTAACTTGTTCCCCTATCTTGTTCCTTAACTTGTTCCCCTATCTTGTTCCTTAACTTGTTCCCCATCTTGTTCCTTAACTTGTTCCCTAGTCATGTTCCCTAGTCATGTTCCTTAGTCGTGTTCCCTAGTCGTGTTCCCTAGTCGTGTTCCCTAGTCGTGTTCCCTAGTCGTGTTCCCTAGTCGTGTTCCCCTATCTTGTTCCTTAACTTGTTCCCCAATCTTGTTCCTTAACTTGTTCCCCTGTCTTGTTCCTTAACTTGTTCCTTATCGTGTTACCTAGTATTGTTCCCCTATCTTGTTCCCCTAGTCTTGTTCCCCTGTTGTGTTCCCCTGTCATGTTCCCCTATTGTGTCCCCCTATCTTATTCCATATTGTGTTCCCCTATCTTGTTTCTCTGTCTTGTTCCTCTATTATTTTATCTATCTTGTTCCCCATATCTTTTACCTCTGTCTTGTTTCCCTATCTTGCTCCCCTCTATTGTTCCCCTATTTTGTTCAATGTCTTGCTCCCTATTTTGTTCTCTTTCTTGTACCCCTATGTTGTTCCCTATTTTCTTCCCTATCTTGTTCCCCTATCCGGTTCCTTATTTTGTTCCCTGTCTTGTTCCCTATTTTCTCCCTTATCTTGTTCCCCTAGCCTGTTCCCTGTCTTGTTCAGACAACTGCAGCAGACAAGAATATGTTGTGATTGGGGAACAAAGGTAAGTGAAACTGCTTTTTTTAAAAAAATCTTTAACCACATGACTGTTTTCTGGCTATCTGCTGGATAAATGAGACGGGATCTGAATCTTGCTAAACAGCCTGTTTTGTATGCAAACTGAAATTACAGAATCGTTTTGCTCATTTGCTGCCCATCTAATTCAGTAGCCTCTGCTGCACTGATATGCACTTCAGTGAGAACACATCTTATAGGAAGGCTCTGTCTAATGCTATCATTTGTTCTACATTACAGCCTAACTGTCCCAGTCCAGTGATTTACCCAGGCATTTAACATTACTTATTGGAGGTCTGACTCACAAGTTATCTGAAAAGAAGTAAAACAAATCTGCCATCACATGCTGCAATGAGAAGATAGGGATTTGGACATTACTCTTATGGCAAGAAAAAATATCACCCATGATGCATTGCAAATGTACCTATGTTTGTTTCACAAGTAAGAATTGATGGAACTGGCTTTATTACATGTTCAAACACTGGAGAAGTTTTGGAGTAATCCAACTGTGCCAGGGTAGATAAAAATCCTCCAAATGAGGTTTAATCATGTAAAAGGGGAACTATCACCCCAAATAAATTGTGCCACAATTAGCCATCTAGAGATAAGCTTAACAGTAGTAATATTAGCCAGCATTATTACCTTGTTAGTAACAAATCCTACTTCTGCACAGACTGATGGCCAGGCAACATCACTTTAGAGGCATCTGACCCGTCAGTCCCTTCTGGTACCTTTAGGTACCATGCAACTCCTCCTAGAGGAGACCGGGACTGACAGCACAGGTATGCAAATGTCAGCAAGCAAAGATGTCTGCGCTGTTGCCTGCCTAATAGTAGTATTGTTAAGCTTATCGCTAGATGGCTAATTGTTGGCTGGAAACTTTATTCGGGGTAATAGTTCCACTGTAAATGAGCATTCTACCCCCTTTAATGCCATAAAGGTCTCCAGCACATTGCTTTGTAATTAAATTAAATTAATTTCTAGCATTCAAGTGGTAAAATCTTCATTGAAATCATGTGACGTGTTAGAAATATTAACTGAAAGATAAACGCTTTAACTTCTAATATTTCTCTAACTTCACTCTAACAAAATGAGCTTCTGAAATGCAGCAGTGGCATCATAGGAACAGTGGTGTTCTGCTGCACCCCAGCTTATGAACCAGTGGTATATGTGATGCTATATATGTAGAAGCAGGAGATGGCTAGAGTAAAAGTGATACCTTAATTGGATAGCTGAGTAGCTTTAGAACGTAAGCTTTCAAGACAAGTTAGGCCTCTTTGTCAGACACGTTTAGAATGAAGGCTAAATACAAAATACATGACAGGTTATGCATTCATGCAAATTTCTTTGCATGTCTGTGTAAATTATCCTTTAGACTCCAGTAAGAGTCATCTCTTTTTAGCTGTTAGTCAATAAAGGTATCATTATAACTCTTTTGCTTTTTCTGTGGCTAACACAGTATCAAGCAGGGTGCTGGGTTGTATATCTAGGGGCATTAGAAGCAGAAAAAGGGAGGTGGTGATGCCATTCTACAGATCTCTAGTTAGACCTCACCTAGAGTATTGTGTACAGTACTGGAGACCCCATCTCCAGAAGGATATAGATACTCTAGAGAAAATTCAGAGGAGGGCTACTAAAATGGGGACTGGTTTACAGGAAAGGAAATATCAGGATAGACTAAAGGATCTGAACATGTATAGCTTGGAGGAGAGAAGAGAGAGAGTGGGGATATGATAGACACATTCAAATACATGAAGGGATTCAACAAAGTTCAGGAGGGAAGTACATTTCAAAGTAGTAAAAATGTTAGGACAAGAGGCCATAGTCTAAAAATAAAAGGACACAGGTTTAGTGGTAATGTAAGAAAGTTTTACTTCACTGAGAGGGTAGTAGATAAGTGAAACAGCCTGCCAGCAGACGTGGTAGAAGTTAATACAGTGACAGAAATTAAACATGCATTAGATAGGCATAAAGATGTCCTTAACATAAGAAAAGACCAAGGACCAAATAAAGTTTAAGGTTTCTACAGTAGGAAAATTGACAGATTAGATGGGCTGAATGGTTCTTATCTGTCCTCAAATTCTATGTTTTAGCCATATACAAGTTGAAGACACTTACATACATAGTAACATAGTAATTTAGGTTGAAAAAAGACTTGCGTCCATCTAGTTCAACCCTTGCTGACACATGCATTATACAGTTGTAGTTATTGTGAGTTTTCATGAAAGCCACATCCTATATAACAAAGGTGGTCCATCCATAGTATAGCGAGAGCCATAACATCAAATAGCAAGCTGCCCTCTGCTCAAGACATTATCTCTAATTCCATCTGCAAAGTGAAACTTAATATGCGTCCATGGCTGTAAAAACAAATACACTTTTGTACAATGGACTGTGTGATTTCAAGAAAACACGACATGAGCGTCAACAAAGGCCTAACACAGGAGTATTCAGGACTAAAAGAAAATAAATAGCGCAGGAGGTTATTTAACAAGACTAGTGACAGCTATGTGTTTGAGCAGCTTCTCTATCCCAATTCTCTGTTCTTATTTCTATCTTCTTATATATTCACAAGGCAATTACAGTCAAGTTGATTCATTTATTTGCAAGCTTTCAAGACCTCTTAGGTCTCTTCCTCGGGCCTGAGGAAGAGACCTAAGAGGTCTTGAAAGCTTGCATCCTAAATCTGCTTAGTTAGCCAACAAAGGTATCAATTTAATTATAATTGCCTCCTGTATTTCTACCGCTAACACAGTACTAACTCTCAGAGGCATAGGAACCCCCACAAATCTGGGGGGTGGTAGCATTTTTACTGCACCCCCCCAGCCCCTCTGTGTGTCTATTTCCCCCCCTGGCCCCCCTGTCAGGGGGAAAACGTACAAAATCAAAAGGGGATCGAATAATTTTTTCCCTCACTGCACATACAAGAAGGCTATTACACAGAGCGCAATGTGTTACTTTTAATATAAATAATACTCGGCGAACCACTTTATAGCAAACATTACTATCCCTTTAAAGTGCAGCTCAGAGTCTTTATATTTTTTTTTTTAACATGTAGCGCTATATGTAAATACTTACAGTTTTATAGTTCTTCCTACTTTCCATCCACTTCCCCACTCAGTCCCTCCCACTTCCCCTCCTTCCCCACCCAGTTTCTCCCACTTCCCTCCCACTTCCCCTCTTTCCCACCCCGTTCCTCCTACTCCCAACCCACTTCTCCTCCTTCCCACCCTGTTCCTCCCACCTCTCCTCCTTCCTACCCTGTTCCTCCCACTTCCCCTCCTTCCCCACCCAGTTTCTCCCACATCTCCTCTTTCCCACCCCGTTCCTCCTACTCCCAACCCACTTCTCCTCCTTCCCACCCTGTTCCTCCCACCTCTCCTCCTTCCTACCCTGTTCCTCCCACTCCCCCTCCTTCCTACCCTGTTCCTCCCACTTCCCACCCACTACTTCTTCCCACCCTGTTCCTCCCACTTCCTGTCCACTTATCCTCCTTCCCAGCCTGTTCTTCCAACTTCCTGCCTACTTCTCCTCCTTTCCAGACTGTTCCACCCACTTCCCACCCAATTCTCTTCCTTCCCACCCTGTTCCACCTACTTCCTGCTCACTTCTCCTCCTTCCCACCCTGTTCTGCCCACTTCTCCTCCTTCCCACCCTTTTCCTCCCACATCCCACCCACTTCTCCTCCTTCCCACCCTGTTCCTCCCACTTCCTGCCTATTTTGTGACACTCTCACTAAGCCCCACCCCTTACCCATGAGTAAGCCCCAACCCTTTTGACAAGAATCACAAAAAATTTTTGTATCCCCCAGCAACACCCCAAGAACATGAAGTTCCCATGGATGTTTACTGTGAACAAAAGGCACATAGATACAGATATGGATGATAAGGGTGTAACTACAGGCGGGTGAAGGGCCTAGGCAACTAAGGGAGGACTGTTGGCTTCGCGGTGTCCTGCTGACC
The DNA here is from genome assembly GCA_037306005.1 of Rhinophrynus dorsalis. Classification (NCBI taxonomy): domain Eukaryota; kingdom Metazoa; phylum Chordata; class Amphibia; order Anura; family Rhinophrynidae; genus Rhinophrynus; species Rhinophrynus dorsalis. The sequence continues at coordinate 384,222,161 of CM074724.1, forward strand.
TTTACAATAAGACTAGTTTCCTAACCTGGCTGGCAGCCACTGTCATAATCACACTGACAGCCTTTAAGATAAGAATATCATTGGTGAGCCCCTTCCTGTTTCTTCTTTAACCCTTTGATAAGATATCTCTTTAACGCTTTAAAGAGCACAGGGTATGTAATTAATTGCTTCACAGGGTACTGCCATTCGTCTGGACCTCAGTGGGTATTATGCAGGCACCATCTAAAAAGCTCATTCTGCAGCACTGCTCAACAATCGTTCCCAACCATGCAGTGTGCTTATTTCTTCAGTGTCCTGCATTTAACCCTTTGAGTGCCAGAGAGGTATCCAATGCGTTGGATACCTCTCTGGCACTCAAAGGGTTTCAAGGATATCTGATCAGTTTATCCTTGGACTACCAGAGAAGTGTCCCATGCAATGTATCCTCTGTCAATAGAAGGGTTAATTGTCATCATGTGAATCATAATTCATGATGCATTCCTCCCAACATTTCAAATGGTCAAAGAGGGACACCTTTGTTTTTGGTGGTGTTGCTGGGATCATGGCTGGTGGGTGGGGCATTACCAGAGATTTTAAGGCCATTTCATAACCTATGATACATCTTTGTGTAACTGAATAAATGATATAGAGCAAAACCACAGTATGTTATTTACACACACTAATTTATAAACATGTATAATGAGGTTTATGCAAACATTAATGAAAGCTTTATTGCTGTGGAGCAATGTGATACACTTCTATACACACCACACAGCCTGATGTCCTAAACACAGGGACACCAGGGTGATACACTTATATACACACCACACAGTCTGATCTCCTAAACACAGGGACACCAGGGTGATACACCTCTATACACACCACACAGTCTGATCTCCTAAACACAGGGACACCAGGGTGATACACTTATATACACACACCACAGTCTGATCTCCTAAACACAGGGACACCAGGGTGATACACTTATATACACACCACACAGTCTGATCTCCTAAACACAGGGACACCAGGGTGATACACTTCTATACACACCACACAGTCTGATCTCCTAAACACAGGGACACCAGGGTTATACATTTATATACACACCACACAGTCTGATCTCCTAAACACAGGGACACCAGGGTGATACACTTCTATACACACCACACAGTCTGATCTCCTAAACACAGGGACACCAGGGTGATACACTTCTATACACACCACACAGTCTGATCTCCTAAACACAGGGACACCAGGGTGATACACTTCTATACACACCACACAGTCTGATCTCCTAAACACAGGGACACCAGGGTGATACACTTCTATACACACCACACAGTCTGATCTCCTAAACACAGGGACACCAGGGTTATACATTTATATACACACCACACAGTCTGATCTCCTAAACACAGGGACACCAGGGTGATACACCTATATATACACACCACACAGTCTGATCTCCTAAATACAGGGACACCAGGGTGGATAAGAGGGATATAGGGATTTGGGTGTCAAAGATGGACACTTAAGAGGTATGTACCCCTAATATCTCCTAAAGAGGGAGACTTGAGAGGTATGTGAATAGAAGATGAAGTCATTGATCAGAGTTGTGTAAGCCATTTTCTTTCAAATTCTCTTAAACATCTTTTGTTAACCCCATAATTAATAGATAAGCCTCTAAGAGTTTGTGAAGTATTTGGGGTCGAAACCTTTCTAGCATTCAGTAGCCATATGCACACTGGGACTAAACTATCTACCACGGGGGAAAAAAGAAAATTAAATAGTATTTATCCTAAATGGTGCTTGAATGCTAGAAAAGCAATGCGTTGGAGACCTCTAGTAATCAAGTGGTTAAAATTCCCTTTTAAATCAAAGGGATTTTTTTCTCTCTCCTTTGATGCAGTTGGTTTGTTACATAAATTATTTTTTTCCCTTTTGTGCTGAAGGCCTCAAATGGTTAATTGTTGAGGTGGTGATAATACTGTATCCCAGCAGTGTGAAAGGTTTATCATAATGGTTCAGAGCCTGGTTAAAAGCCTACCTCTTCCTTCTGAATTGTGGTGTGTGTTTTTTTTTAACCCATTCACCATTAAAGGGGATGTTTAACCCTTTCACAACTTTGCCTAAGTTGTTTCCTTATAAATGATAAATAATGAAAAGTATATCCTCTTTTTTTTAAAAAAAATCCGCTCGTTTGGAGAAATTAAAAGATTAAGGGCTTGATCCAAATGTTGGCGTAGGCAGAAAATACTGGCAACGGTGGTTTTTTAAGTCAAGTAATCAATGCAAATGTTCCCACTAGTAAGAAATAACGGCAGTTTTGAAACACACAATGCCTGTCGCCAAAATATCGCCCATTGAGGACAGTGTAAAAGCTAAGCCCAGAGCCAAATGTTGGAGTTAGGGCTAACGCAAGTTAAATTGAAACATTTTCCTCCAGAAATCTCACTCATACTTTTTTTGGAGAACATCACACAACACAGGAGTAGAAAACCACCGTCAATGGAAACAAAACAGAGAAGCAGGTCATTCAAGGATACAACCCAAGCATACAGAGGTCAGATATTAACCCCTGCAATGCCTAGCAAATACAACAAAGCCTACAACAGTGGTTCACAATGCCCCCATCTAGGACACCCCTAACATGCAATCTGGATGTTCAAGGGCACCCCTTGAAGTTGTTAGAAAGGGCCGAGTGAAAGGAACAATCAGTGGATACATACTTATTAGTAGGTCTCACAGTGGGGATGACAAGAAGGAGATAATTGAGCAGTACAAACATACATCACAGAACACATGCCTACAACTCAGTTGTAACCTGTATGGGAATAGTCAGGCAACCTGAGACTGAGCTCATAACACACTAAAGAGACACGGCACAATGGTTGTGAAACACCGGCCTAAACCATACAAACAAATCACAAACAAACAACAAGTTTCCAGCAACCCCACGGGGACAAGGGGAACACAAAGCAGCAACACAAGCCATCCCAACACACCTTTGAACAACAGGGTTTAAAACACAACACACCATGCACACCTGTCACGCCAAGAAAAAGTCAAGCTCACCTATGTAACCTCAGCAGTTAATGGAGACAAAACACACACCTGACAGGTACATATCTGTAAGCTCCTTGGGGCAGGGACCTCTCTCCCATTATTTCTATGAATGTCGCACTTATTTCATCCCCTCTTATTTATTGTAACATATGTTTATTGAAAGGTGCTTCGTACGCTGTGTGGCGCCATATAAATAAAGATATACATTCATACATACACACCAATTATACATAATCACACCACTAACCACAGACACACCAGAATACAATTACCTGGATAACACACACACATTACCATTAGTCCATTATGACCACATGATACAGAAAAAAGGGGAAGAAAGGAAGAGGAAACCAACCGGAAGAGAACCACAAGGCGGTGCCCCTCCCCCCAAAAAAAACAACTAATAACTGACGCACACTCCAGGAGTATACAAAAATAGAAATAAGCTTCATTAGACAATACAATATCAATCAAGTGAATACATCAAATCAATTAAAAACCATCCAGCACAGGAATATAAAGTCATAAAGGTATTTCCCTATAGAATAATGCCCCTATAGACTGTGGGGAGTCTCATTAAAGGGATAGTAATACTTAAAATGTAAAACAATATATGTTGTAGGGTTTATCCCCCTGAGTAAAACAAGGGTACTTCCACTGCTGAGAGATATTTTATTAAAAAAATATAACAGCTCAAACTTAAATTCTTTAGGTGCAATATCACAGTGGCCTGAAAATTTACAGTGGCGCTGTTGCTACACCATCCTATGGACAGCTCTGGTCTTTAGACCATAAATCTCCATAGGATGGTGTAGCAACAGCGCCACTGTAAATTTTCAGGCCACTGTGATATTGCACCCAAAAAAAAAATTCAAGTTTGATCTGTTATAATTTATTTGGGGAAATAAACCCTACAACATACATTTTTTTAATATCTTAAGTATTACTATCCCTTAATGAAACGCCCCACATCTTGAGTTCACAGTGCGTTCCTCCCACTCCCCACCCTCTTCTCCTCCTTCCCCTGCCATTTTTTTCAAGTTTTGGAAGTCCCACCCCCCACTCACGAATAAGCCTCACCCCTTTTGATGCAATTTGCGTCTTTTATCTTCCTTGGTGGCACCACAGGACTCCCCTCTACTTGAGTCTACAACCAGAAGTTCCCAGGTATGAATAGAGGGGATGCTGGGAGCAGGAGAGGTCCCGTGCTTCCATTCTACCCAGCGCTAGGTAGGAATGGGCGGTATCGGGAAACCCTCTCACATCAATGAGGGAGGTTTTCTATGCCCCCTGCCTCCACCTCAACCAATCAATGTTTTCCAGCCACTCTCCGCTGTCAGTGAACAAAATTCACTTCAATTTTTATATATATATAGATTTAAGTTTATTTCAGAATGTGTGCATTTTATTTAATGTATGTCTCCAAATTTGCTTTGAACCATTATCATTCCCTGGAACTTAACGCAGCAGTGATCACAAAATTCCACGACATGTTAGGACTGTCACCAATCCTTAACATCTAGACAGCCGTGACAGTCCTGGCACGTCATGTGACATTAAGGGGTTAAAGGGATAATAATTAGTGTTGAGCGAGCATGCTCGGCCGATGCTCGGATCGGCTCGAGCATCGCTCTGCTCGGCACATGGCGGTACTCGTACGAGTACCGCATGTGCTCGCCCGCCATGTTCGGGTTTCCTCCCCGCACGTTTTGCGGCTGCTGCGCAGCCAATAAATGTGCAGGAGGCTCTGACATCGGTGTAATGCCAGCAGCCATGTTGGCTGCTGGCATTACACTGATTGGCTGGCCAGAACCCGTGGTCAGGTGCTGTATAGCACCTGACCAGCGAGTTCGGCTCAGTCTGAGCCAGGGAGAGCTGAGGATAGGAAGGGAAAGGCAGTGTAGGGAGGAAAAAAACAAAAATTGTGAAAAAAAAAGAACCAAAAGTCCTTTTTAGGACTACTGTGTGTGGGGGCAGCAGGTTATTTGGTGTGGGGGGAAAAAAACAAAAAAAAAAAAAAAAATATATATATATTCTGTTTAGTGTGCAAAGTTGCAGATTAGAGCACATTCTGTTTAGTGTGCACAGTTGCAGATTAGAGCACATTCTGTTTAGTGTGCAAAGTTGCAGATTAGAGCACATTCTGTTTAGTGTGCAAAGTTGCAGATTAGAGCACATTCTGTTAGTGTGCAAAGTTGCAGATTAGAGCACATTCTGTTAAGTCTTCAAACTAAAATATCAAAGTCACGTATTCCATTCAGTGTGCGTCGCCGCAGTTTAGCAGCACATTCTGAGTACTGTGCAGAGTTGCAGAATAGGAAGAAATACTGTTAAGTCTTCAAACTAAAATATCAAAGTCACATATTCCATTCAGTGTGCTTCGCCGCAGTTTAGCAGCACATTCTGTGTACTGTGCAGAGTTGCAGAATAGGAAGAAATACTGTTAAGTCTTCAAACTCAAATATCAAAGTCACATATTCCATTCAGTGTGCTTCGCCGCAGTTTAGCAGCACATTCTGTGTACTGTGCAGAGTTGCAGAATAGGAAGAAATACTGTTAAGTCTTCAAACTAAAATATCAAAGTCACATATTCCATTCAGTGTGCTTCGCCGCAGTGTAGCAGCACATTCTGTGTACTGTGCAGAGTTGCAGAATAGGAAGAAATACTGTTAAGTCTTCAAACTCAAATATCAAAGTCACATATTCCATTCAGTGTGCTTCGCCGCAGTTTAGCAGCACATTCTGTGTACTGTGCAGAGTTGCAGAATAGGAAGAAATACTGTTAAGTTTTCAAACTCAAATATTAAAGTCACATATTCCATTCAGTGTGTTTCAACGCCGTTTAACAGCCTATTCTGTGTACTCTGCAGAGTTGCAGAATAGTAAGAAATACTGTTAATTTTTCAAACTCAAATATCAAAGTCACATATTCCATTCAGTGTCTTTCACCGCCGTTTAACAGCCTATTCTGTGTACTCTGCAGAGTTGCAGAATTATAAGAAATACTGTTAAGTTTTCAAACTCAAATATTAAAGTCACATATTCCATTCAGTGTCTTTCACCGCCGTTTAACAGCCTATTCTGTGTACTCTGTACAGTTGCAGAATTATAAGAAATACTGTTAAGTTTTCAAACTCAAATATTAAAGTCACATATTCCATTCAGTGTCTTTCACCGCCGTTTAACAGCCTATTCTGTGTACTCTGTACAGTTCCAGAATTATAAGAAATACTGTTAAGTTTTCAAACTCAAATATTAAAGTCACATATTCCATTCAGTGTGTTTCAACGCCGTTTAACAGCCTATTCTGTGTACTCTGCAGAGTTGCAGAATAGTAAGAAATACTGTTAATTTTTCAAACTCAAATATTAAAGTCACATATTCCATTCAGTGTCTTTCACCGCCGTTTAACAGCCTATTCTGTGTACTCTGTACAGTTGCAGAATTATAAGAAATACTGTTATGTTTTCAAACTCAAATATTAAAGTCACATATTCCATTCAGTGTCTTTCACCGCCGTTTAACAGCCTATTCTGTGTACTCTGTACAGTTCCAGAATTATAAGAAATACTGTTAAGTTTTCAAACTCAAATATTAAAGTCACATATTCCATTCAGTGTGTTTCAACGCCGTTTAACAGCCTATTCTGTGTACTCTGCAGAGTTGCAGAATAGTAAGAAATACTGTTAATTTTTCAAACTCAAATATTAAAGTCACATATTCCATTCAGTGTCTTTCACCGCCGTTTAACAGCCTATTCTGTGTACTCTGTACAGTTGCAGAATTATAAGAAATACTGTTAAGTTTTCAAACTCAAATATTAAAGTCACATATTCCATTCAGTGTCTTTCACCGCCGTTTAACAGCCTATTCTGTGTACTCTGTACAGTTCCAGAATTATAAGAAATACTGTTAAGTTTTCAAACTCAAATATTAAAGTCACATATTCCATTCAGTGTGTTTCAACGCCGTTTAACAGCCTATTCTGTGTACTCTGCAGAGTTGCAGAATAGTAAGAAATACTGTTAATTTTTCAAACTCAAATATTAAAGTCACATATTCCATTCAGTGTCTTTCACCGCCGTTTAACAGCCTATTCTGTGTACTCTGTACAGTTGCAGAATTATAAGAAATACTGTTAAGTTTTCAAACTCAAATATTAAAGTCACATATTCCATTCAGTGTCTTTCACCGCCGTTTAACAGCCTATTCTGTGTACTCTGTACAGTTCCAGAATTATAAGAAATACTGTTAAGTTTTCAAACTCAAATATTAAAGTCACATATTCCATTCAGTGTGTTTCAACGCCGTTTAACAGCCTATTCTGTGTACTCTGCAGAGTTGCAGAATAGTAAGAAATACTGTTAAGTTTTCAAACTCAAATATTAAAGTCACATATTCCATTCAGTGTCTTTCACCGCCGTTTAACAGCCTATTCTGTGTACTCTGTACAGTTCCAGAATTATAAGAAATACTGTTAAGTTTTCAAACTCAAATATTAAAGTCACATATTCCATTCAGTGTGTTTCAACGCCGTTTAACAGCCTATTCTGTGTACTCTGCAGAGTTGCAGAATAGTAAGAAATACTGTTAAGTTTTCAAACTCAAATATTAAAGTCACATATTCCATTCAGTGTGTTTCACCGCCGTTTAGCAGCCTATTCTGTGTACTCTGCAGAGTTGCAGAATAGTAAGAAATACTGTTAAGTTTTCAAACTCATATATATTAAAGTCATATATATCGTGTAAGATGAAGAAGGCGGGTAAAAAGGGACGGGGAAGTGGACGTGATCCTGAAAGTTCAGGGCGCGGGTCAGGACGCGGAGAAACTGTGCCTGGTGCCAGAGCACAAGAAAGAAAGACATCCACCATACCTAGCTTCATGTCTGATTTCACAGGGCGTCGCAGGACATCACTCTCGAGGTCCGACCAGTGCGAACAGGTGGTCGGTTGGATGACAGCTGATACTGCTTCCAGTCGGTTAAGCACCACCCTGTCTTCCACCAAGTCCACTCTCAGTAGCCAAGAGTCTGGTCAACATAATCCTCACTCTGATCATCCTTCCTCCCACCATACACGGTCTGGTCAAAGAAGTGATCCCACACTGGGATATAGTGATGAGCTCGTCTCATCACCAATCCTTCATTTGACCCTCTCTCCAAGCACGCTTGCAGAGGAACATGACATCTTGTGCCCTGATTCACAACCTCTAGAGGCTACCCAATCACAAGAAGATGACAGATGTGAACGGCATTTAAGGTCAAAGGAAGTAGTGGATGATGATGATGATGATGAGACACAGTTGCCATTAAATCAACCACTATTTCCTTCTCAAGACCTTGTTGAGGAGAATGTTATACAGTTGTCAATGACCGAGTATGTGGTGGGATCAAGACTTGAGGAGGATGATCAGAGTGAGGAAGTGGAGGAGGACTTGGTGGACGATGAGGTGACTGACCCCACCTGGGAAGGTGTAGAGCCGAGCGATGACAGCAGTCCTGAGGGTGAGCCATCTGCAGCACCGCAACAGGCTGGAAGAGGCAGTGGTGTGGCTACAGAAAGAAGGCGGACCGCACCAAACCGGCCCGCAAATGTTCCACGGAGCACCCCCTTGCGTAAATCTACCTTGCCAAGGGGTAGGTGTTCCGCGGTATGGCGTTTTTTTAAGGAAAGTGCGGACGACAAAAGATTTGTAGTTTGCAACCTGTGCCACACCAGAATGAGCCGAGGCATGAACACTAGAAACCTCACCACCACCAGCATGATCCGACACATGGCATCCAAGCACCGTAGTAAGTGGGAGGAACGCCTGGATCGCCCATCTGTGTCTGCAGGCCACACCACTGCCTCCTCTTCCCCTGTTTTCGGTGCCGGCCAATCGCCTGTCGAAGGCGCAGGCCCGCATACCTCCCGCCCTGCACCTGTAGCATCTGAAGCACCATCAGCGACCACATCCACTTCCCTGTCCCAGCACAGCGTCCAAATGTCGTTACCCCAGGCATTTGAGCGCAAGAGAAAATACCCAGCCACCCACCCACAGGCCATAGCACTAACCTCACACCTTTCAAAATTACTGGCCATCGAAATGCTGCCATTTAGGCTTGTGGACACTGAGTCCTTCCGCAGCCTGATGGCAGCAGCTGTCCCTCGGTACGCGGTCCCCAGCCGCCACTACTTTTCCCGGTGTGCCATCCCCGCATTACACCACCATGTGTCCCGTAACATCACCCGTGCCCTGACCAACGCAGTTACTGGGAAGGTCCACTTAACGACTGACACATGGACAAGTGCTTGTGGCCAGGGACGCTACATTTCCCTGACGGCACACTGGGTGAATGTCGTGGAGGCTGGGAGCGACTCGGACCCTGGGATGGCACGGGTGCTACCCACGCCGAGGATTGCGGGCCCTACCTCCATCAGGGTTTCCACCAGCACCTACGTTATTGGCTCCTCCTCCTCCGTTTCCACCTCCGAATTCTCTACACACACCGCCACTCCCCCATCAGCCAGTAGCTGGAAGCAGTGTAGCACTGCAGTGGGGAAGCGTCAACAGGCCGTGCTGAAGCTGATCTGCCTTGGGGACAAACAGCACACGGCCTCAGAGCTGTTGCAGGGGATTAGTCACCAGACCGAGCAGTGGCTCTCGCCACTCAACCTGCAAGCAGGCATGGTTGTGTGTGATAATGGGCGTAACTTGGTGGCGGCTTTGGAGCTCGGCAAGCTCACACACGTACCATGCCTAGCGCATGTATTTAATTTAGTGGTGCAGCGATTTCTAAAAACCTACCCCAATGTGCATGATCTCTTGACCAAGGTGCGCCGCGTGTGTGCACATTTCCGTAAGTCATCTACAGCTTCGGCCGGCCTGTTGAAGCTGCAGCAGCGCTTACAATTGCCAGCTCACCGGCTGCTGTGTGACGTGAGCACGCGCTGGAACTCCACCTTCCACATGTTGGCCCGGCTTTGTGAGCAGCAGAGGGCAGTAGTGGAGTACCAGCTGTTACACGGTCGTCGCCTCTCCATTCAACTTCCTGTAATCAGAAGTGAGGAGTGGGAATGGATGTCAGACCTCTGCGAGGTTTTACGCAATTTTGAGGAATCGACACAGATGGTGAGCGGCGATAACGCTATTATCAGTGTAACCATCCCACTTCTGTGTCTACTGAAACGCTCGCTGCTCACAATTAAAACCGACGCTTTGCATGTGGAAGAGGTGGAAATGGGGGAGGAAGAGCTTACACAAGGTGATAGCCAGAGCACCCTCACTTCGTCTTCTCAGCGACAATTGGAGGAGGCGGAGGAGGAGGAGGAGGAGGAGGAGGAGGAGGAAGACACGGTTGCCTCCGCTACAGAGGGTAGCCATGGAACTTTAGTTCCATCTCTTCAGCGTGGGTGGGCAGAAGAGGAGGAAGAGGATGAGGATATTGAGAGTCAGCCTCCTGGTGAGGACAGCGAAATCTTGACTGTTGGTACTCTGGCACACATGGCTGACTTTATGTTAGGCTGCCTTTCCCGTGACCCACGCGTTGTACGCATTTTAGACAACACGGATTACTGGGTGTTCACCCTTCTGGACCCCCGCTACAAAGAGAATTTCTCATCTCTCATTCCTCCGGTGGAGAGGACAAGCAAAATGGTGCAATACCAGAAGGTTCTTGTTGAAAAATTGCTCCAAAATTTTCCATCTGACAACGCTGGCGGCAGAGTACGTGCTACCTTGGCCAACCGAGAAGGGGAGAAAAGGGGAGCACACAGCAGTTCCGAGAAAGGCAGGGCAACACTCTCCAAGGCGTGGGACACCTTCATGACACCCCGCCAGCACCCTCACCCTGATGCGCAGCCTAGTGTCACAAGGAGGGAAAAGTTTTGGAAGATGGTGAAGGAGTACGTAGCAGACCGTGTCAGCGTCCTCAATGATCCCTCTGTGCCTTACAACTACTGGGTGTCCAAGCTGGACACGTGGTATGAACTGGCACTCTACGCCTTGGAGGTGCTGGCCTGCCCTGCCGCCAGCGTTCTGTCTGAGCGGGTATTTAGTGCTGCTGGTGGCATCATAACAGATAAGCGTATCCGCCTTTCCACCGACAATGCTGATAGGTTGACACTTATAAAAATGAACAAGGCCTGGATTTCCCCTGACTTCTCCACTCCACTGGAGGAAAGCCCCGGGGGAACATAAACTCACTTTATATATGTTATTTACAATGATGGGAATACTCTGTATTCCCATTCACCCCTTCCACCCCAAAAACGGGTATATGGTTGACTCTTAATGTTCTCATCCTCCTCCTCCTCTTCCATATGCCCTGGGATATAATTTTTATATAGGGCCAGCTCACCAGCGTGCCCTGGGATATAATTTTTATATAGGGCCAGCTCACCAGCGGGCCCTGTGATATAATTTTTATATAGGGCCAGCTCACCAGCGGGCCCTGTTTGCCAATTTTTATATAGGTCAGCTCACCAGCGGGCCTTCTCATATAATGTTTTATTGGGTCAGCTCTCTAGCGGGCCCTCTCATATAATGTTTTATAGCGTCAGCTCACTAGCGGGCCTTCGCATATAATGTTTAGGATGGTCAGCTCTGCAGCAGACCCTCACCCATAATGTTTTAGATGGTCAGCTCAGCGCACGTTTCCCTCTTAATCATGGCCTCAGTTCTGAAAATCAAGGAAATTTTTGGGAGAATTTGCCTCTGCGCACGTTTCCCTCTTAATCATGGCCTCAGTTCTGAAAATCAAGGAAATTTTTGGGATAATTTGCCTCTGCGCACGTTTCCCTCTTAATCATGGCCTCACTTCAGAAAATCGATGAAATTTTTGGGAGAATTTGCAGATGATATACAAGTAAATATACAGCAAATACTGTTTGGTAACAATTTTTCGCCTAAAGTCGTTTTTATTTTCCTTTTTGTGTGTTTTACGGTCAGTCTGTAAAAATGGCGTACTACGGGCGAAAGATCGTTCCCAGCAGCGATGTTGGAGTCCAAGGTGCATCCAGACATCCTCCCTATGCTGTCCCTGAACCATTTCTGTAGTGTTTCCATCTTTTTCTGCCCTTTTCCTATGGACCAGGCACCCTCCCCTCATCAGAGCAGGGGGTGCCTGGTGTAATGCTCGAGTCCTCCCATTGACTTCAATGGGGCTCGGATGCTCGGCCGAGCACTCGAGCCTCAGGGGGTGCTCGGTCAGAGCACCCGAACATCCGAGCATTGGGGTGCTCGCTCATCACTAATAATAATGTTTCTTAATAAAACCAACTCCGGTTAATCTTTCTAGTATTTTGACCATGGAGAGCTATAGTTCAAGAGTAAAGTAATTGAATGATAAAGTATCCCCCTCCTGCCCCTTTTACCTAGTGTAACACTGTTCACCTCAGAGCAGCAAGACTGTCCGGATGGATCGCAGAGAGGTACAATCTTCAGTGATCATAAGGAAAACCTGAAAAACCTGTCAAGTGGGCAAGGTTTTCCTTATGTTCACAGTAAGAAAGTTGTCCCTTGCTGTGATCTGTCCGGTCAAGTGACCAGATTCTACGTCTGAGGGGAGGTGGCTTACACTAGGTAAAAGGGGTGGGAGGGGGATACTTTATCATTCAATTACTCTTGTACTACAGCTCTGACAGTATTGAAATAACACTCTCCATGGCCCAAATACTATGAAGATTAATTGGAGCTGCTTTTAATGTGAAACATTACTATCCCTTTAAGGAATTAACATGCACTATGTTTATCTTAATTCTGTCTAAGGTGGCACATCCCCTTTAACCGTTTGGGATTATATCCTTCTGCACGTCTGAGAACTATGCACTTACAGGTAGATTGCTACGAGGTACTCAGCAAGCAGGTAAACATTTATAGCTACACTCGAACATCATTCATCTTTATTGCCCTTCCTGGAGCCTGAAATGATGTACGGATGGATTTCCAATATTTCTGGGCTGATAGGAAATGAAAGAACGTAGAATAGATATGTTGTTAGTACCTGTCAGGTTGTGAAGGAAAGAGGCATGTCTGACTCCATATCTACAGAAAGATTAGTAAGACAGAGTCCAAAGGCAGGTTATCATTTAGCTGTACTGAAAAGACAATTCCTAGAAGTACGTAACCACTCTAGGCGAGCAGGAACTAAGAAAAAAACATTATCGTAGAGCAAAGTCCACCATGGTTTATGGAACAGCGATGTACAATAACAGAGTATTGATTCCTTGGTGTTCTTAAGTGGAAATTCCACCTTCACATGCAACCATATGCCACTGCCATAAATTATAATTATGATGGTATAGGGCAGGGTTGTCGAGGTGAATTCCAAAGGGGTTGAGACACAAGGGTTTGCTTGATTCTTCGACTGAGCAAACGCAGAGATAGTCTTACAACCCTCAGTGTCATTGACCCTTTGGAATGCAGGGAGGCTTATATACACCGAGGAGAACTGATGATACTCTAGGGCAAACCAACTGCACCATAGGGGGCAACTAAAATTTCTCATTGATTTAACCCTTTGAGTGCCACAAAGAGTGGCACACAAAGAGTTAAACATGTCTTTTACAGCAGACTAGGGATGGGCGAAAATTTTCGTCGAATAATGGCACTTTCCGCTATGTGAATAATTTCAAGTGAAAAGTGCAGTTTTTCCGCTTTTTCCTTCCTTTTTTGCCCGTTGAAATCAATTGGAAGAAAAATATTTCTCCACCGCACAAAAGTTTTCTACAGCCATATAAAAGGGGTGTCAGGCTCTCACAGCAGCCATTCTGTGTACAGCCATATAAAAGGGTGTCAGGTTCTCACAGCAGCCATTCTGTGTACAGCCATATAAAAGGGTGTCAGGCTCTCACAGCAGCCATTCTATGTACAGCCATATAAAAGGGTGTCAGGCTCTCACAGCAGCCATTCTGTGTACAGCCATATAAAAGGGTGTCAGGCTCTCACAGCAGCCATTCTGTGTACAGCCATATAAAAGGGTGTCAGGTCTTACAGCAGCCATTCTGTGCACAGCCATATAAAAGGGTGTCAGGCTCTCACAGCAGCCACTCTGTGTACAGCCATATAAAAGGCTGCCAGGTCTCACAACAGCCATTCTGTGTTTGTGAGAGGAGAGAGCAGCATTTTTTTTAGCTAGAGGAGATAGGCAAGTTAAGGGGAATTAAAGCTTAGTTTAGGGAATCATTTAGGTAGTTTATATGTCCATTTGGCTTCTTTTTGTAAAAGTATTCTGTCTCTATTACCACCTCTTTTTAAATCTGGAACATGATCCAGTATTTGAGTGATTTTGTGTCCCATTTCCCTAAAGTGTCATGCAACAGAAGTATCTTTACCTGTGCGATGTCAGATTTGTGCTGTGCAATTCTCTCCTTTATGGAGTTTATCGTTTTCCCCCCGTATCCTAACCCACAAGGACATTTTATTGGGTATACTATATGTGTACTTGCACATGTAAAGAAACCTTTGATTTTAAAATGTTTTCCTGATCTTGGATGTATCACCGTATCCCCTCTAATGATTCCAATGCAATGTAGACATGAGTGGTATGGGTATGTGCCATTCACTGGTTTTGAAATAAAGGTTTGTTTTGTTGTGGTTAAAGGGATATTAATTAGTGTTGAGCGAGCATGCTCGGCCGATGCTCGGATCGGCTCGAGCATCGCTCTGCTCGGCACATGGCGGTACTCGTACGAGTACCGCCATGTGCTCGCCCGCCATGTTCGGGTGGCAGGGATCTGTGCCGAAGGAGGCACAGATCTTACAGACGCTCCGCTGGACCACCAGGGACTGGAGGTAGGGGGCATTGCGGAGATGAAGGGGGCATTGCGGAGATGAAGGGGGACATTGCGGAGATGAAGGGGGACATTGTGGAAGGGGGACATTGTGGAAGGGGGGCATTGCGGAGATGAAGGGGGCATTGCGGAGATGAAGGGGGACATTGCGGAGATGAAGGGGGACATTGTGGAAGGGGGACATTGTGGAAGGGGGACATTGTGGAAGGGGGGCATTGCGGAGATGAAGGGGGCATTGCGGAGATGAAGGGGGACATTGTGGAAGGGGGACATTGTGGAAGGGGGACATTGTGGAAGGGGGGCATTGTGGAAGGGGGGCATTGCGGAGATGAAGGGGGCATTGCGGAGATGAAGGGGGCATTGCGGAGATGAAGGGGGACATTGCGGAGATGAAGGGGGACATTGTGGAAGGGGGACATTGTGGAAGGGGGGCATTGCGGAGATGAAGGGGGCATTGCGGAGATGAAGGGGGACATTGTGGAAGGGGGACATTGTGGAAGGGGGACATTGTGGAAGAGGGGCATTGTGGAGATGAAGGGGGGCATTGACCAGGCACCCTCCCCTCATCAGAGCAGGGGGTGCCTGGTGTAATGCTCGAGTCCTCCCATTTAATTCAATGGGGTTCGGGTGCTCGGCCGAGCACTCGAGCCTCCGGGGGTGCTCGGTCAGAGCACCCGAACACCCGAGCATCGGGGTGCTCGCTCAACACTAATATTAATACTTCGTTTTATCTTTATTTTATTTTGTAGGTATTAAAAAAAACATGAAAAACGAAATAAGTCTTATCTCTCAAATCTTTATGGTTTGAGAGATATTCACAAAGTTTCCCCTCCCGCCCCTTTTACCTAGTGTAAGCCATCGCTTCTCAGATGTGGAAACCAGTCCATAGACCAGACAGATAACAGAAGGGGACAATCTTCTTCCTATGAGAACAATGAAAACCCTGCCCCCCCCTTGACAAGTTTTTCAGGTTTTCCCCTTATCTTAATTGAAGATTGTCCCTCTCTGCAGTCTACCTGGGCTCCTCCCTTCTGATCTGGCTGAACAGTGTTACATCAGTAAAAGGGGCGGGAGGGGGATACTTTGTCATTGAATTACTCTTGAACTACAACTCTGACAGAATTGAAATAACACTCTCCAAAGTCCAAATACTATGATGATTAATTAGAGCTGCTTTTATTATGAAATATTACTATCCCTGCACTATGCCTGCACTACTCTGTCTCTGATATTCCTAGATCTTTTGTATGCCATACATGGTTTCTCCTTGAAGAGATGTGGGGTCACTTTGTTAGACTGTCCAATTGTTAATGACAGCTTTAGTAACAGCTCTAGAGTGAGAGTTTTAGTTATGTATAAATTTAAGTCTATCTAACCTTTGCTTAGGTTTTTTAACCAAAAGTTCCTGACTAGTGATGAGCGAGCACCCCAATGCTCGGGTGTTCGGGTGCTCTGACCGAGCACCCCCTGAGGCTCGAGTGCTCGGCCGAGCACCCGAGCCCCATTGAAGTCAATGGGAGGACTCGAGCATTACACCAGGCACCCCCTGCTCTGATGAGGGGAGGGTGCCTGGTCCATAGGAAAAGGGCAGAAAAGGATGGAAACACCACAGAAATGGTTCAGGGACAGCATAGGGAGGATGTCTGGATGCATCTTGGACTCCAACATCGCTGCTGGGAACGATCTTTCGCCCGTAGTACGCCATATTTACAGACTGACCATAAAACACACAAAAAGGAAAATAAAAACGACTTTAGGCGAAAAATTGTTACCAAACAATATTTGCTGTATATTTACTTGTATATCATCTGCAAATTCTCCCAAAAATTTCCTTGGTTTTCGGAAGTGAGGCCATGATTAAGAGGGAAACGTGCGCAGAGGCAAATTCTCCCAAAAATTTCCTTGATTTTCAGAACTGAGGCCATGATTAAGAGGGAAACGTGCACAGAGGCAAATTCTCCCAAAAATTTCCTTGATTTTATTGAACTGAGGCCATGATTAAGAGGGAAACGTGCGCTGAGCCGACCATCTAAAACATTATGGGTGAGGGTCTGCTGCAGAGCTGACCATCCTAAACATTATATGCGAAGGTCCGCTAGTGAGCTGATGCTATAAAACATTATATGAGAGGGCCCGCTAGAGAGCTGACCCAATAAAACATTATATGAGAAGGCCCGCTGGTGAGCTGACCTATACAAAAATTGTCAAACAGGGCCCGCTGGTGAGCTGGCCCTATATAAAAATTATATCACAGGGCCCGCTGGTGAGCTGGCCCTATATAAAAATTATATCCCAGGGCATATGGAAGAGGAGGAGGAGGATGAGAAGATTAAGAGTCAACCATATACCCGTTTTTTGGGTGGAAGGGGTGAATGGGAATACAGAGTATTCCCATCATTGTAAATAACATATATAAAGTGAGTTTATGTTCCCCCGGGGCTTTCCTCCAGTGGAGTGGAGAAGTCAGGGGAAATCCAGGCCTTGTTCATTTTTATAAGTGTCAACCTATCAGCATTGTCGGTGGAAAGGCGGATACGCTTATCTGTTATGATGCCACCAGCAGCACTAAATACCCGCTCAGACAGAACGCTGGCGGCAGGGCAGGCCAGCACCTCCAAGGCGTAGAGTGCCAGTTCATACCACGTGTCCAGCTTGGACACCCAGTAGTTGTAAGGCACAGAGGGATCATTGAGGACGCTGACACGGTCTGCTACGTACTCCTTCACCATCTTCCAAAACTTTTCCCTCCTTGTGACACTAGGCTGCGCATCAGGGTGAGGGTGCTGGCGGGGTGTCATGAAGGTGTCCCACGCCTTGGAGAGTGTTGCCCTGCCTTTCTCGGAACTGCTGTGTGCTCCCCTTTTCTCCCCTTCTCGGTTGGCCAAGGTAGCACGTACTCTGCCGCCAGCGTTGTCAGATGGAAAATTTTGGAGCAATTTTTCGACAAGAACCTTCTGGTATTGCAACATTTTGCTTGTCCTCTCCACCGGAGGAATGAGAGATGAGAAATTCTCTTTGTAGCGGGGGTCCAGAAGGGTGAACACCCAGTAATCCGTGTTGTCTAAAATGCGTACAACGCGTGGGTCACGGGAAAGGCAGCCTAACATAAAGTCAGCCATGTGTGCCAGAGTACCAACAGTCAAGATTTCGCTGTCCTCACCAGGAGGATGACTCTCAATATCCTCATCCTCTTCCTCCTCTTCTGCCCACCCACGCTGAAGAGATGGAACTAAAGTTCCATGGCTACCCTCTGTAGCGGAGGCAACCGTGTCTTCCTCCTCCTCCTCCTCCGCCTCCTCCAATTGTCGCTGAGAAGACGAAGTGAGGGTGCTCTGGCTATCACCTTGTGTAAGCTCTTCCTCCCCCATTTCCACCTCTTCCACATGCAAAGCGTCGGTTTTAATTGTGAGCAGCGAGCGTTTCAGTAGACACAGAAGTGGGATGGTTACACTGATAATAGCGTTATCGCCGCTCACCATCTGTGTCGATTCCTCAAAATTGCGTAAAACCTCACAGAGGTCTGACATCCATTCCCACTCCTCACTTCTGATTACAGGAAGTTGAACGGAGAGGCGACGACCGTGTAACAGCTGGTTCTCCACTACTGCCCTCTGCTGCTCACAAAGCCGGGCCAACATGTGGAAGGTGGAGTTCCAGCGCGTGCTCACGTCACACAGCAGCCGGTGAGCTGGCAATTGTAAGCGCTGCTGCAGCTTCAACAGGCCGGCTGAAGCTGTTGATGACTTACGGAAATGTGCACACACGCGGCGCACCTTGGTCAAGAGATCATGCACATTGGGGTAGGTTTTTAGAAATCGCTGCACCACTAAATTAAATACATGCGCTAGGCATGGTACGTGTGTGAGCTTGCCGAGCTCCAAAGCCGCCACCAAGTTACGCCCATTATCACACACAACCATGCCTGGTTGCAGGTTGAGTGGCGAGAGCCACTGCTCGGTCTGGTGACTAATCCCCTGCAACAGCTCTGAGGCCGTGTGCTGTTTGTCCCCAAGGCAGATCAGCTTCAGCACGGCCTGTTGACGCTTCCCCACTGCAGTGCTACACTGCTTCCAGCTACTGGCTGATGGGGGAGTGGCGGTGTGTGTAGAGAATTCGGAGGTGGAAACGGAGGAGGAGGAGCCAATAACGTAGGTGCTGGTGGAAACCCTGATGGAGGTAGGGCCCGCAATCCTCGGCGTGGGTAGCACCCGTGCCATCCCAGGGTCCGAGTCGCTCCCAGCCTCCACGACATTCACCCAGTGTGCCGTCAGGGAAATGTAGCGTCCCTGGCCACAAGCACTTGTCCATGTGTCAGTCGTTAAGTGGACCTTCCCAGTAACTGCGTTGGTCAGGGCACGGGTGATGTTACGGGACACATGGTGGTGTAATGCGGGGATGGCACACCGGGAAAAGTAGTGGCGGCTGGGGACCGCGTACCGAGGGACAGCTGCTGCCATCAGGCTGCGGAAGGACTCAGTGTCCACAAGCCTAAATGGCAGCATTTCGATGGCCAGTAATTTTGAAAGGTGTGAGGTTAGTGCTATGGCCTGTGGGTGGGTGGCTGGGTACTTTCTCTTGCGCTCAAATGCCTGGGGTAACGACATTTGGACGCTGTGCTGGGACAGGGAAGTGGATGTGGTCGCTGATGGTGCTTCAGATGCTACAGGTGCAGGGCGGGAGGTATGCGGGCCTGCGCCTTCGACAGGCTATTGGCCGGCACCGAAAACAGGGGAAGAGGAGGCAGTGGTGTGGCCTGCAGACACAGATGGGCGATCCAGGCGTTCCTCCCACTTACTACGGTGCTTGGATGCCATGTGTCGGATCATGCTGGTGGTGGTGAGGTTTCTAGTGTTCATGCCTCGGCTCATTCTGGTGTGGCACAGGTTGCAAACTACAATTCTTTTGTCGTCCGCACTTTCCTTAAAAAAACGCCATACCGCGGAACACCTACCCCTTGGCAAGGTAGATTTACGCAAGGGGGTGCTCCGTGGAACATTTGCGGGCCGGTTTGGTGCGGTCCGCCTTCTTTCTGTAGCCACACCACTGCCTCTTCCAGCCTGTTGCGGTGCTGCAGATGGCTCACCCTCAGGACTGCTGTCATCGCTCGGCTCTACACCTTCCCAGGTGGGGTCAGTCACCTCATCGTCCACCAAGTCCTCCTCCACTTCCTCACTCTGATCATCCTCCTCAAGTCTTGATCCCACCACATACTCAGTCATTGACAACTGTATAACATTCTCCTCAACAAGGTCTTGAGACGGAAATAGTGGTTGATTTAATGGCAACTGTGTCTCATCATCATCATCATCATCCACTACTTCCTTTGACCTTAAATGCCGTTCACATCTGTCATCTTCTTGAGATTGGGTAGCCTCTAGAGGTTGTGAATCAGGGCACAAGATGTCATGTTCCTCTGCAAGCGTGCTTGGAGAGAGGGTCAAATGAAGGATTGGTGATGAGACGAGCTCCTCACTATATCCCAGTGTGGGATCACTTCTTTGACCAGACCGTGTATGGTGGGAGGAAGGATGATCAGAGTGAGGATTATGTTGACCAGACTCTTGGCTACTGAGAGTGGACTTGGTGGAAGACAGGGTGGTGCTTAACCGACTGGAAGCAGTATCAGCTGTCATCCAACCGACCACCTGTTCGCAGTGGTCGGACCTCGAGAGTGATGTCCTGCGACGCCCTGTAAAATTACACATGAAGCTAGGTATGGTGGATGTCTTTCTTTCTTGTGCTCTGGCACCAGGCACAGTTTCTCCGCGTCCTGACCCGCGCCCTGAACTTTCAGGATCACGTCCACTTCCCCGTCCCTTTTTACCCGCCTTCTTCATCTTACACAGAATATGTGACTTTAATATTTGAGTTTGAAAACTTAACAGTATTTCTTATTATTCTGCAACTCTGCAGAGTACACAGAATAGGCTGCTAAACTGCGGTGAAACACACTGAATGGAATATGTGAGTTTAATATTTGAGTTTGAAAACTTAACAGTATTTCTTATTATTCTGCAACTGTACAGAGTACACAGAATAGGCTGTTAAACGGCGGTGAAACACACTGAATGGAATATGTGACTTTAATATTTGAGTTTGAAAACTTAACAGTATTTCTTATTATTCTGCAACTGTACAGAGTACACAGAATAGGCTGTTAAACGGCGGTGAAACACACTGAATGGAATATGTGACTTTAATATTTGAGTTTGAAAACTTAACAGTATTTCTTATTATTCTGCAACTGTACAGAGTACACAGAATAGGCTGCTAAACTGCGGTGAAACACACTGAATGGAATATGTGAGTTTAATATTTGAGTTTGAAAACTTAACAGTTTTTCTTATTATTCTGCAACTGTACAGAGTACACAGAATAGGCTGTTAAACGGCGGTGAAACACACTGAATGGAATATGTGACTTTAATATTTGAGTTTGAAAACTTAACAGTATTTCTTATTATTCTGCAACTGTACAGAGTACACAGAATAGGCTGTTAAACGGCGGTGAAACACACTGAATGGAATATGTGACTTTAATATTTGAGTTTGAAAACTTAACAGTATTTCTTATTATTCTGCAACTGTACAGAGTACACAGAATAGGCTGTTAAACGGCGGTGAAACACACTGAATGGAATATGTGACTTTAATATTTGAGTTTGAAAACTTAACAGTATTTCTTATTATTCTGCAACTGTACAGAGTACACAGAATAGGCTGTTAAACTGCGGTGAAACACACTGAATGGAATATGTGACTTTAATATTTGAGTTTGAAAACTTAACAGTATTTCTTATTATTCTGCAACTGTACAGAGTACACAGAATAGGCTGTTAAACGGCGGTGAAACACACTGAATGGAATATGTGACTTTAATATTTGAGTTTGAAAACTTAACAGTATTTCTTATTATTCTGCAACTGTACAGAGTACACAGAATAGGCTGTTAAACGGCGGTGAAACACACTGAATGGAATATGTGACTTTAATATTTGAGTTTGAAAACTTAACAGTATTTCTTATTATTCTGCAACTGTACAGAGTACACAGAATAGGCTGTTAAACGGCGGTGAAACACACTGAATGGAATATGTGACTTTAATATTTGAGTTTGAAAACTTAACAGTATTTCTTATTATTCTGCAACTGTACAGAGTACACAGAATAGGCTGTTAAACGGCGGTGAAACACACTGAATGGAATATGTGACTTTAATATTTGAGTTTGAAAACTTAACAGTATTTCTTATTATTCTGCAACTGTACAGAGTACACAGAATAGGCTGCTAAACTGCGGTGAAACACACTGAATGGAATATGTGAGTTTAATATTTGAGTTTGAAAACTTAACAGTATTTCTTATTATTCTGCAACTGTACAGAGTACACAGAATAGGCTGTTAAACGGCGGTGAAACACACTGAATGGAATATGTGACTTTAATATTTGAGTTTGAAAACTTAACAGTATTTCTTATTATTCTGCAACTGTACAGAGTACACAGAATAGGCTGTTAAACGGCGGTGAAACACACTGAATGGAATATGTGACTTTAATATTTGAGTTTGAAAACTTAACAGTATTTCTTATTATTCTGCAACTGTACAGAGTACACAGAATAGGCTGTTAAACGGCGGTGAAAGACACTGAATGGAATATGTGACTTTAATATTTGAGTTTGAAAACTTAACAGTATTTCTTATTATTCTGCAACTGTACAGAGTACACAGAATAGGCTGTTAAACGGCGGTGAAACACACTGAATGGAATATGTGAGTTTAATATTTGAGTTTGAAAACTTAACAGTATTTCTTATTATTCTGCAACTGTACAGAGTACACAGAATAGGCTGCTAAACTGCGGTGAAACACACTGAATGGAATATGTGAGTTTAATATTTGAGTTTGAAAACTTAACAGTATTTCTTATTATTCTGCAACTGTACAGAGTACACAGAATAGGCTGTTAAACGGCGGTGAAACACACTGAATGGAATATGTGACTTTAATATTTGAGTTTGAAAACTTAACAGTATTTCTTATTATTCTGCAACTGTACAGAGTACACAGAATAGGGCTGTTAAACGGCGGTGAAACACACTGAATGGAATATGTGAGTTTAATATTTGAGTTTGAAAACTTAACAGTATTTCTTATTATTCTGCAACTGTACAGAGTACACAGAATAGGCTGCTAAACTGCGGTGAAACACACTGAATGGAATATGTGACTTTAATATTTGAGTTTGAAAACTTAACAGTATTTCTTATTATTCTGCAACTCTGCAGAGTACACAGAAAAGGCTGCTAAACTGCGGTGAAACACACTGAATGGAATATGTGACTTTAATATTTGAGTTTGAAAACTTAACAGTATTTCTTATTATTCTGCAACTCTGCACAGTACACAGAATAGGCTGCTAAACGGCGGTGAAACACACTGAATGGAATATGTGACTTTGATATTTTAGTTTGAAGACTTAACAGTATTTCTTCCTATTCTGCAACTCTGCACAGTACACAGAATAGGCTGCTAAACTGCGGCGAAGCACACTGAATGGAATATGTGACTTTGATATTTTAGTTTGAAGACTTAACAGTATTTCTTCCTATTCTGCAACTCTGCACAGTACACAGAATGTGCTGCTAAACTGCGGCGAAGCACACTGAATGGAATATGTGACTTTGATATTTTAGTTTGAAGACTTAACAGTATTTCTTCCTATTCTGCAACTCTGCACAGTACTCAGAATGTGCTGCTAAACTGCGGCGACGCACACTGAATGGAATACGTGACTTTGATATTTTAGTTTGAAGACTTAACAGAATGTGCTCTAATCTGCAACTTTGCACACTAAACAGAATGTGCTCTAATCTGCAACTTTGCACACTAAACAGAATGTGCTCTAATCTGCAACTTTGCACACTAAACAGAATGTGCTCTAATCTGCAACTGTGCACACTAAACAGAATGTGCTCTAATCTGCAACTTTGCACACTAAACAGAATATTTTTTTTTTTTTTTTTTTTTTTTTTTTCCCCCCACACACAATATAACCTGCTGCCCCCACACACAGTAGTCCTAAAAAGGACTTTTGGTTCTTTTTTGTCACAATTTTTTTTTTTCCTCCCTACACTGCCTTTCCCTTCCTATCCTCAGCTCTCCCTGGCTCAGACTGAGCCGAACTCGATGGTCAGGTGCTATACAGCACCTGACCACGGGTTCTGGCCAGCCAATCAGTGTAATGCCAGCAGCCAACATGGCTGCTGGCATTACACCGATGTCAGAGCCTCCCTGCACGTTTATTGGCTGCGCAGCAGCCGCAAAACGTGCGGGGAGGAGACCCGAACATGGCGGGCGAGCACATGCGGTACTCGTACGAGTACCGCCATGTGCCGAGCAGAGCGATGCTCGAGCCGATCCGAGCATCGGCCGAGCATGCTCGCTCAACACTATTCCTGACGTGATATAGCAGATGATTTGTCTCTATCTTCCGTCAAAGTTTTGGAATCATACCCTCTTGCTTTAAATTTCTACATCACATTATGTAATACTCCGTCTACCTTTTTTTCTTTACTAGTAATTCGCTTTGCCCTTATCATTTGACTGTATGGTAGGCCTTGTTTTAAATGTCTAGGATGAAAACTGTTTGCATGTAGCAAAGTATTGCTGTCAGTTGGTTTATTAAACAGGGATGTCCTTGGGTCCTTTTCGTCCATTCCTACTCTTACATCCAAAAAATCAACATAATGTTAGTCTATTTTCGAGGTAAAGGAGATAGTGTCATGTTGCTCATTAAGATATTTTACAAAGTTCTTAAAATCTTCTATGCTGCCTTTCCAAATCACGAAGCAATCATCTATGTACCTCCATCAAGTGGAGATATACTCAATGTATGGTTTGTTATTAAATACAAATTTATCTCCATGAAACGGTTAGCATAGGAAGCGGCCATATTGGCCCCCATCGCTGTCCCTTGTCTTTGTTCATAAAATACATGTTTGTACCTGTAATAATTATTGGTTAGGATGATACGCAGTAAGGTCACCACAAAAGTGATGAACTCTGACTGCAAACCATTCCCTTCCAAGCATTCCCTGATACATGTAATGCCCTCCTCATGTTCTGTTGCTGTATACAACAACAGTACATCTATTGTACACATATAGGTCTCATGGCCTGTATATTGCAGTGACCCTAATTTATTAAGGAAATCCGTAGTATCAGCTAAATATGCTGGTGTTTTAAGGACATGTGGCTGCAGGACTCTATCCACAAACACTGCTAAGGGCAGTGCAAAGAACTACATATATTAGGTGACAGTGACAGACTGGGCTTAGGCAAGGCATCATACAGCGCCATCAGTTGTGTTGTGTACCGTACAGTAAAAAAACGTAGTGTAGTTGCTTAATGTGCAGCAAATGCAAAAGGGGAAGGGGGAAAGGTGGAGCAGTGCAAGGACGTGGGAGTAAAGTAGAAGTTCAAAAACTGACTGCAGCAATGGTAGCTACAGCATGTGCAATAAATGATGATGATTAGTGATGAGCGAGCATGCTCGGCCGAAGCTCGGTTCGGCTCGAGCATCGCTCTGCTCGGCACATGGCGGTATTCGTACGAGTACCGCATGTGTTCGCCCGCCATGTTCGGGTCTCCTCCCCGCACAAGGCGCCTGCCTAGGGCCCGGCCAAATGAGGGGGGCCCGGAAAGCCTCATTCAACTTGAATGAGGCTTTCCGGGCCCCCCTCATTTGGCCGGGAGATTCAACCCCCTCGCCCGCAGCTTACCTGATCTCTCACTCATCTCGCCGCTCTAGTAATACAGAGCGCTGGGAGATGACATCATCTCCCAGCCTCTGCATTACTACAGCGGCGCCGGGAGCTTCAGTCAAAGAGATCTGTGCCGAAGGAGGCACAGATCTGTCAAGTACACCGCTAGACCACCAGGGGAAATGTGAAGATGAAGGTGCAATGTGGAGGTGAAGTGGAGATGGGGGCATTGCGGAGATGAAGGGGGCATTGTGGAAGGGGCATTGCGGAGATGAAGGGGGCATTGTGGAAGGGGCATTGTGGAAGGGGCATCGTGGAGATGGAGATGAAGGGGGCATTGTCAAGATGGAAGGGGCAGTGTGGAAGCGGCAGTGTGGAGATGGAAGGGGCAGTGTGGAGAAGGTGGCATTGTGGAAGGGGCAGTGTGGAGATGAGGGGGCAGTGTGGAAGGGGCATCATGGAGATGAAGGGGCAGTGTGGAGATGAAGGGGGCATTGAGGAAGGGGCAATGTGCATCCAGACATCCTCCCTATGCTGTCCCTGAACCATTTCTGTGGTGTTTCCATCATTTTCTGCCCTTTTCCTATGGACCAGGCACCCTCCCCTCATCAGAGCAGGGGGTGCCTGGTGTAATGCTCGAGTCCTCCCATTGACTTCAATGGGGCTCGGGTGCTCGGCCGAGCACTCGAGCCTCCGGGGGCGCTCGGCCAGAGCACCCGAACACCCGAGCATCTGGGTGCTCGATCATCACTAATGATGATCCCTCTCTTCCCGGGGTGGATGCAGTTTGTCAAGGTCCCACCGATCACACCACGCCAGTCCCCCACCATCACTACCATACACGTCTGCCACATTGTAGGTTGTACTTTATTTTTTTTATCACTTGACATCATAATGAATATTTGCCAGCGTCACTTAAGCAGGAAGTTAGTGTTGTGGGCAAAGGACAAATGCACTCTGCCTTCTAACACATTTTTCATGGTATATGTTGCTGTAGGACTCACAACTTTGACTTTCAGCCACTTATTTCTAAACTTCAGCCCTCAGAAGAAGTAATATTACAGTGGGAAATGTAGTACCTGTAGGAAATATAGGCCAAAAATTTGTTAAAATAGGCGAAAAGGCGGATATTTTTGCATGGGTGGAAAGGCAACATTTTTCACAGGAAAAGTGAGAAATATGCACATTTTTGTGAGAAGTGATGCGAGAAATTTTTCACACTTTTCGCCCACCCCTACTGCAGACATGCACCTCAAAGGGATAGTAATGCTTAATTTGTAAAAAAAATATATATTGTAGTGCATGACTGCCCCGAGACGGGCCAGTGGCACTGTGGCCCGTGTAACAGGCTCATCAACTAGTTTTTGAATAAAACATCTGACTGAGATGGGAGTGACCTTGTTTTATTCAGCAGGTAATGCTCTGTAAAATATGTGTTTTCATGAAAAAAAGTTTACTGCTCCTTTAAATATTCGGTAGGTTAAAAAAAAAAAAAATACCAGTGCTAATGTAGTTGGGCTAATTTGAGCCCATGGGCAAAATTTTTTCTGATATGAATGTTCCCCTTTAAAATCTGCCAATATGTTGTTGCACAAGCCATTTTTTCTGTAAAAAAAAAAAAAAAAAAAATTGGGGGGAAGAAATTAACCTTTGCATGGAGGGTTGCCACCCAGCCGGTATTTTACTGGCAGGCCGGTAAAAAATTGGCTTCTGTTCAATGTTAAGTCTATGGAGGGAATGCCATGGCCGGTATTTTTTTGAAGAAAAGGTGGCAACCCTATTTGCATGTTGGTGGTATAATGGGGCTCTTTGTGCTAACCAGGGGCATTGCTAGGTTCCAAACAAATCTGGAGATAGAGCCTATGGCAAAATTCCACAGCATGCCCACCACTCGCTGTTGTGAGGATAGCTCTGTAGTGAGGAGAGGGTTATCCTTACATAACGTAACTGTTTATTTTGCTAATTTAATTGCAAAGAACAGAAGAACTTCCAGTTCAAACAATTTCCTGCGCGCATATCAGTAGATGCAGAAATCATCTAAAAGAAAAACCACAGTTGCCATGACTACACAAACAAAATAAAAAAAATATAAAGATAAAATAAAACGAGAAATTAAGTATATACAGTGGGGGTAAGGTTTTGTATGAGACACTTCTATTCGCTAAAAGTACAATTTGTTTGGTTAATTACAATCTTTACTCAGATTATATGTTTTCACGCAAAACTGACATTTGTCTAGATTGTATCATCCTGGAGAAGGCATCTCCTCTAAGCTGAAATGTTGAATAAACTAATCGCACTCTTGTTTCTAAGACTGGTATCTAGTGCGTTTTCTATTCAGTGTTTGGTGTGGTTGACAGAGGATACTGCATTTAAAGGGATAGTAATACTTCATTATTACTATCCCCCATGTTGTAGCCCTTAAAATTCTGAATTCAACGATACCAGTGGCTTCTCTCAAACCTTTATGGTTTGAGAGATATCTGCTTTCAAAGTTCCCTCTTTTTGGCTATTCCCCTGACGTCAGCGTTCGAGCTGAGAGCAGGCAAATCCGGTCAGTGAGCAAGTGGTGGCTCTGCAGGAGTCCTGAGATCGCGTTGTAGAAACAGAAATCCTTCAATAAAATGGTCTTCTATGTGTGCTTGGTTTGCAAGCATATGTAGAAGACCATTTTAGTGAAGGATTTGTTTCTATAACAGGATCTCAGTACTGCTGCAGAGCCGCCACCGGTCCCGTGACCGGATTCCCCTGCTGTCAGATAGAATGCTGACATCAGGGGAGAGGGAACTTTGAAAGCGGATATCTCTCAAACCATAAATTCAGAATTTTAAGGGCTACTACATGGAGGATAGTAATAATGAAGTATTACTATCCCTTTAAAGGGATTGTAATGTCCCAAAAAAAGTATCTTCTAAATGGAAGCTGCAATAAAAAAAAAACATTTAATGCTCTTAATCCTTTCTCTCAAACCATTATGGTATGAGAGATGTAATAAAATAAAGACCTCCGCTCCGTCCCCCGTCTCATGCGTCCACTGTACAGTGGACGTCATGAGATCCTGCTTCCAGGACCAGGCAGCAGCTCTTCAGGAGTGTTGTCATTGACATATCTAAGTATAATTACTTAATCGGAATGGTCTTTAACGTGTTCTTGCAAGCCAGGCACACGTTGTAGACCATACCGATGAAGTAATTATAGTTAGATATCTAGATGACAGCGCTCCTGAAGAACTGCCTACAGTCGGTCGACCAGATTCTGCCTCTGACAGCTTTACAGCTCGTCAGGCAGAAAGGGGAGGGAACGGAGACCTTTATTTTCTTATATCTCTCGAACCATAACTGTTTGAGAGAAAGGATTAAGCGCATTAAGTGTTTTTCATTGCAGCTACCATTTACAGGATACTTTTTTTTGGGACTTTACTATCCCTTTAATAAGGAAAGGAGGGAAAGATGAAAATAGGTGCACGTGTAGACATAACTTTTATTTAAATAATTAATGAACAAAAACTTTAATACTTTGAATGTCATAGGGGTACGCAACGCATTGCATAGCAATGCGTTGCATACTCCCTGGCACTCAAAGGGTTAATATGGAACTCTCAATCACTCACATTAAAATTTCTCAGATACATATCGGACATGTACATAGGATTATTGTCACAACATATTTCTTAGTGTGCACCAAAGTTTATTTTTTTCCCTCATTTTTTCCTCCTTTCCTTAACTGATATTATTGTGGTAGCAACTAGGAGTTATACATTGAGCTAGTCCCAAGAGCTCCTCTCAAGAAACCCACAATCCCTTAAAGGGATAGTAATACTTTGTTTTGTCTTTATTTTATTTTGTAGGCATTCAAAAAACATGAAGAACGATATAAGTCATATCTCCCAAACCTTTATGGTTTGACAGATATTCACAAGTAAAGTTTCCCCTCCCGCCCCTTTTTCCTAGTGTAAGCCATCTCTTCTCAGATGTGGAATGCAGTCTATAGACCAGACAGATAACAGCAGGGGACAATCTTCTTCCTATGAGAACAATGAAAGCCCTGCCCCCCTTGACAAGTTTTCAGGTTTTTCCCTTATCTTAATTGAAGATTGTCCCTCTCTGCAGTCTACCTGGGCACCTCCCTTCTGATCTGGCTGAGCAGTGTTACATCAGTAAAAGGGACGGGAAGGGGATACTTTGTCATTGAATTACTCTTGTACTACAACTTTGACAGAACTGAAATATCACTCTCCAAAGTCCAAATACTATGATGATTTATCAGAGTTGCTTTTATTTTGAAACATTACTATCCCTTTAAGGACCCATGACATGCCAGGACCATTTTGGGAAAACTTTCCTAAAAGACCAGTGACGGAATTTGATTACAGGGCTCCCCGCCATTTGGAGAACCCTGATTTGGATCGCATTAAAAATAAAAAAAAAATTGCTCCGTGCTTCTTAAGTGCCGGCCACGAGCATGGACGGTGATTAAGGGGATAAATTTTACTATTTGTGATATTCGTATGGCGCAGTATCTAGTTGTATAGTAAGAGGATACTGCAGCACTATAACCCAGGAAATCTGATCATAAATGTTTACAGAAAGACTTCAATTTACAAGTTATGGGTTCTAACCTTAGCAGCACTGACTTACACGTGTGGCCAAACCTGTATAATAGATTTCTCACCTGTGCTGAAATTGCCTCACTTCTCCTTCTGAAGCTGCCAAGTCACCTCTGTGTCCCCTGCTCATGTTAAACTACTGTGAGATACAGGGGGCCTGTATGTGATGATCCACGTGAAGATCAGTGATGCATTGCATGCTGGGACTTCCTTCATCACTTGGGGTGTTACTTACTAACTTCTTCTGAGGACACAAACTCTAAGTGCAAGTTTGAAAGTGGCACCCAGACTGATGAAGATAGCCCCAGCATGCAATGTGTCGCTGTTCTTCATGTGGATCATCACATACAGGTCTCCTGTTCCTCGCAATTGTTTAATGCAAACAGGGGGCACAGATGCCATGGTCTAAAGTTGGGTCTGTTCACTGACACACTCTGGGGTTCAGCCGTCTTAGCCGCCCCACCCCAGCGATGCCCCTGATGCTAATTATCTGCACAGAATGCTAATAGGTTTTGTTTGAAGCAAGACTTACCACCTGATGTGCTATTATACTCCTTCAGTGTGTGGACTCTGCCTAGATTAATTCATATCACAGTGTGTGGTCTCTGCCTAGATTCATTCATATCACAGTGTGTGGACTCTGCCTAGATTAATCCATATCACAGTGTGTGGACTCTGCCTAGATTTATTCATATCACAGTGTGTGGACTCTGCCTAGATATATTCATATCACAGTGTGTGGACTCTGCCTAGATTAATTCATATCACAGTGTGTGTGGGCTCTGCCTAGATTCATTCATATCACAGTGTGCAGGCTTTGCCTAGATCCATTCATATCACAGTGTGTGGGCTCTGCCTAGATTCATTCATATAACAGTGTGTGGACTAGATCCATTCATATCACAGTGCTTGGGCTCTGCCTAGATTCATTCATATCACAGTGTGTGGACTAGATCCATTCATATCACAGTGTGTGGGCTCTGCCTAGATTCATTTATATCACAGTGTGTGGACTAGATTCATTCATATCACAGTCTGTGGGTTTTGCCTAGATTCATTCATATGTAAACTAAGAGTCAGAGACGCTCAACTAGGAATGAGCCAGCACTAGAAATTTGCCGGCCCCCTAGGAATGGTGTCCTACCCAGGGTGCAACCAACCTTAGACTGAAACAGACTGCACCCTGGGAACTGGAGAAGTGATAAACTGGAGAAGTCATCTCCACTTTATCACCTCTTTCTCACACCCTAGTGAATCTCCCTGCTGGAGTGCTGAAGGTTGTTTACCTCTGGGTGATAAGAAGGTGAAAGTTTGGAGTGGAAAGAAAGGAAGGAGAATGGTAGATTTAAGAAAGAAAAGAAAAGAATGAGGAAAAAGGGTGAGGTGGGGGGGTAGGAAGGGAAACGGTGGAGAGAACAGCCATGTTCCACTAACTCCTCTCCATGTAAAGGGTTAACACCTCTATAGCTGATGACTACACAGAAGAATATTAGCACAGTTACTGTCTGTAGTGTCTATATGTTCTGCTTCCCAGTAACATAATGGTTAGAGCTCACTGTTCCAGTCACTGCAGATTACTCACTGACAGTAAGTCTCTATGTGGAACACAGAAGTATGTGAAGTATGTGTCAGTTTAACACCAGCTTATCACTGTCCTAACCTGGCTTCTCTTCATGATAGATAGATAGATAGATAGATAGATAGATAGATAGATATGAGATAGATAAATAGATAGATAGATAGATAGATAGATAGAGAGACATGAGATAGAAATGAGATAGACAGATAATGAGATAGATAGATATTAGATAGATAGATAATAGATAGATATATAATGAGATAGATAGATATTAGATAGATAGATAATAGATAGATATATAATGAGATAGATAGATAGATAGATAATTGATAGATACAAGATAGATATGATT
The DNA here is from genome assembly GCA_037306005.1 of Rhinophrynus dorsalis. Classification (NCBI taxonomy): domain Eukaryota; kingdom Metazoa; phylum Chordata; class Amphibia; order Anura; family Rhinophrynidae; genus Rhinophrynus; species Rhinophrynus dorsalis. The sequence goes on from CM074724.1 coordinate 384,254,283, forward strand.
TAGATAAATATATACATAGCTATAGAGATATGGAGATAGATAGATAGATAGATAGATAGATAGATAGATAGATAGATAGATAGATAGATAGATATGGGAGAGATAGATAGCTAGATAGATATGAGATAGATAGATAGATAGATATTAGATAGATAGATAGATAGATAGATAGATATGGGAGAGATAGATAGCTAGATAGATATGAGATAGATAGATGATAGATAATTGATAGATATGAGATAGATTTGACACATATATATATATATATATATATATATACATATACATAGATATAGAGATATGAGATAGATAGATATCAGATAGATAGATAGATAGATATGAGATAGATAGATAGATCGATAGATATGATATAGAAATGAGAGAGATAGATAATGAGATAGATAGATATGAGATAGATAGATAGATAGATAGATAGATAGATAGATAATTGATAGATACAAGATAGATATAATTTAGATAAATATATACATAGCTATAGAGATATGGAGATAGATAGATAGATAGATAGATAGATAGATAGATAGATAGATAGATAGATAGATATGGGAGAGATAGATAGATAGATAGATGATAGATAATTGATAGATACGAGATAGATTTGACATATATATATATATATATATATATATATATATATATATATATACATAGATATAGAGATATAAGATAGATAGATATGAGATACATAGATAGATATGAGATAGATAGATAGATAGATAGATAGATAATTGATAGATACAAGATAGATATGATTTAGATAAATATATACATAGCTATAGAGATATGGAGATAGATAGATAGATAGATAGATAGATAGATAGATAGATAGATATGGGAGAGATAGATAGATAGATAGATAGATAGATAGATAAATGATAGATAATTGATAGATATGAGATAGATTTGACACACACACATCTATATATATAAAAGAAGACTTTGTGCCTGCCAAAACACACCCAGGGGAGGCATAAAGCAGGAGTTACTACTCCTATTGGGTGATTCAGTCATGCAGGGAGTTGGCCCGCCCCCACTATGCAGCCCGCCCACCACTATCAAATTCAGAAAAAAATAAAATGGCCGCCACTTGCTCCTACACCACAGACAAACACACATGCCCCACTCACACAGCACCAAACAAACACACACACATGTCCCACTCACACACACAGACCACACACACACACACACACATGTCCCACTCACACAGCACCAAACACACATGCCCCCACTCACACACACAGCACCACATACACACACAAAGCCAGAAATAAATATGGCTGACACACACACACAGTCACTCACCCTGACTCCCAGTGGCCTCAGCAGGACCTGTAGTGCAGCACCAGGGGAACAAAATGGCACTCAAAGGGTTAAGGTAGGCCCTCTGCTGAATTATTTCTTCACTGTCATCATTTGCCATGCAAGACACAGGACAGACAACCATCAGGTACACACTTAACCCACTGACTGCCACAGGTTTGTGTATCAAGTTTAACCCCTCAGGGAGTGTGTTCAAACCCCTCACACTGTAAACTTGCATTTCCCTCCCACTTCTCCTCCTTCCCCAGCCTATTACTAACACTTTTCCACATTTATGTTAAGCCCCACCCCCTACTCGAGATTAAACCCCACCCACTTTTAACCCAGATTGCCCCATTTGTCTCTCCACATCAGCACCACATCAGTCCCCTCTAGGGACTCCACAAGTCAATGTTCCCAGGTATGAACACACTTCCCACTGTTATTTAACTCTCACATGCCTCTCTATACCTTAACCATTTGAGTGCCAGAGGGGTACACAACTCATGCACGCATGTGTTTCTGCTCATATATGTTGTGTGTGTGTGTACATCTCTGTTACATATGTGTGTCCATCTCCAGTGTGTCTGTGTGTGTGTACGTGTCTTTTGCATGTCTCTGCCGCTCACTGTGTGTATGTGCATACCTCCCAACATTTCACATGGCCAAAGAGGGACACTTTACTTTTAGGTGATATTTTTGGGGCGTGGATGGTGGGCAGGGCATTAGTAAGAATTTTTAGGTTATTTCATGACCTATTAATGGCTATTTATGTAACTTAATAAATGATTTAGTTCAAGACAAAAGTATTTTATTTGCACAGACTAATGTATAAACACATATACTGTTTATTGCTTTATTGCTGTAGAGCAAAGTAATACACACCACACAGTCAGGGCTGGTGCAAGGATTTTTGCCACCCTAGGCAAAACCTAATTTTGCCGCCCATTTCTCTCTGCCCCTTGTGTCCCACCCCTTTATACCCCGCCTACTTATACCCCACCTCTTTTCATGATTGTCCTCTCTCTGCCCCCTGGGCCAGTCTGCCCCTGGTCTGGAGATGCCCCCCACCAGCTCCAACTTTCCCCTTATCAGCTCCACTTTGGCCCTATCACCTCCAACTTGCCCCCCATTAGCTCCAATTTGCCCCCATCAGCTCCACTTTGCCCCCCACCAGCTCCACTTTTTCCCCACCAGCTCCACTTTGCCCCCCCCCATCCGCTCCAAGTTGCCCCCACCGGCTCCACTTTGCCCCCCAGCAGCTCCACTATGCCCCCAGCAGCTCCAACTTGCCCCCATCAGCTCCACTTTGCCCACCATCCACTCCAACTTGCCCCCATCAGCTCCACTTTGCTCCCCATCCACTCTAACTTGCCCCCACCAGCTCCACTTTTGCCCCCCCTTCAGCTCCACTATGCCACCTCAGCTCCAACTTACCCCCATCGGCTCCACTTTGCCCCCCAGCAGCTCCACTATGCCACCAGCAGCTCCAATATGCCCCCAGCAGCTCCAACTTGCCACCAACAGCTCCACTTTGCCCCCCATCCGCTCCAACTTGCCCCCATCAGCTCCACTTTGGCCCCCCTTCAGCTCCACTTTGACCCCCATCCGCTCCAACTTGCCCCCATCAGCTCCACTTTGACCTCCATCTGCTCCAACTTACCCCTATCAGCTCCAACTTGCCCCCAGCAGCTCCACTATGCCCCCTCAGCTCCAACTTGCCCCTATCATCTCCACTTTGCCCCCCATCCTCTCCAACTTGCCCCCAGCAGCTCCACTATGCCCCCTCAGCTCCAACTTGCCCCTATCATCTCCACTTTGCCCCCCATCCTCTCCAACTTGCCCCCAGCAGCTCCACTATGCCCCCTCAGCTCCAGCTTTCCCCTATCAGCTCCAACTTTCCCCCATCAGCTCCACTTTGCCCCCCATCCGCTCCAACTTGCCCCCAGCAGCTCCACTATGCCCCTTCAGTTCCAACTTGCCCCCCATCACATACCTGTAGCTCCCACGCAGTCTTCTCTTCAGTAATGCAGAGCGAGGCGGGAGATCATGACTCCCAGCGCGCTCTGCATTACTAAAGATCCGACACAATGAGGGAGCGCTGTAGTGACACAGACCTGACTGTGTTGTGGTTCCCTGCGTGGTGTGTGCGGACGCAGCTCTTCTCCGCTGCATGCCCGCGCCCCCAGTACCTGTGCGCCCTAGGCCGGCGCCTACCTCGCCTATAGGTGAGCCGGCCCTGCACGCAGTCTGACCTCCTAAAAAGAGGGACAACAGGGTGGGAAAGAGGGACAGAGGTATTTGGCCCTCAAAGAGGAATTGTCCCTCCTAAAGAGGGACACTTGGGATGTATGGTATGTGTCTGCCTGTGTGTTGCATATGTCTGTGTTTATCAGTGTGTCTGCATTTTACACACATGTGCCCAATGGTCATGACATGACGGGCAACGCCGTCCCACATTGCTAGTATATATATATATATATATATATATATATATATATATATATATATATATATATATATATATATACATAGATATAGAGATATGAGATAGATAGATAGATAGATAGATAGATAGATAGATAGATAGATAGATATGAGATAGATAGACAGATAATGTATAGATAATCTATAGATATGAGATAGATAGATAGATAGATAGATAGATAGATAGATAGATAGATAGATAGATATGATGTAGATAAATATGATATATATATATATATATATATATACATAGATAGATATGAGATTGATAGATAGATAGATAGATAAATATGAGATAGATAATGAGATAAATAGAAAGATAGAAGATAGATAATTGATAGATATGAGATAGATATGATTTAGATACATATATACGTAGATATAGAGATATGGAGATAGATAGATAGATAGATAGATAGATAGATAGATATGAGATAGATAGATAGATAGATATGATTTAGATACATATATACGTAGATATAGAGATATGGAGATAGATAGATAGATAGATAGATAGATAGATAGATAGATAGATAGATAGATAGATAGGAGATAGATAGATACACATTTTGGGGCAAAAATTGTAACACACAGAACAAGTAAACATTTACATTTATTTAAAATAAAGATTTCAACCCTTAGAATGCTAACAAGGTCTCTTAGTTGTAGTCTCTATCAGTCAGAGGTCCAACAATTGACTATCACCGCTTTATTTATTTATTTAAAAAAAAAAATCTTTATTTATTGCAAATGTGAGCTGGAGTAGAGAAGTAACTGTGGAACGTGCTGTGCTCTGTTTTTATTTAAACATTTATTGAGTTGCTTTGAACAAGGTTTTGTAACAGTCAGACATAAATACAGAGTGAGTCACTAGGAGTTCGCCCCTTACAGATAAAGGCCACTCCGAGGCTGATGTGATATCAGTAACTGGAGTCATTATGGCACAAACCAACGGCACCATGAAATCAAAAACACCCATTGTTTGAAATGGGGCTTTTTAACCTCTTGCATATTGGAGAGGTCTTCAATGGGCCGCGAAGCATTCAAGGGATTAAAAGAACAGTTTCAATCAAGGGATATGTTATTTGCCCCCTCTGTAGTGCAGTTGTTTTGCCCAGAATTGCTACTGTTATTTCTCTGTCTATAGTATTTGATCTATATATTGAAAAATAAAGATACTGAAAGCGGAACTATCACCCTATATGAAGTCCCCACACAATAATTAGGTATATGGCTATTAGCTTCTTAAAGGGTTAGTAATACTTAAAATGTAAAAAAAAATATGTTGTAGTGTTTATCAACCTGAGTAAAACAAGAGTACTCCCACTGCTGAAAGGTGTTTCATTCAAAAGTTATTAATTTTCAAAGTTTAATTTTTTAGGTGCAATATGACAGTGGCCTTAAATTGAACAGCGCTATTATCGGGCACAAGACCACAATCTGAAGCAATCCTTTTTCTGAGACTGACGACCAGGCTTCCTGCTTTAGAGCTGTCTGTGCTCCTGCTCTGTCAGTCCCTTCCTGTTACCTTAAGGTACAGTGCAGCGCCTCCTAGAGGAGACCGGGATGGACAGCGCAGGCGCACAGACGTCTCTAAGCCAAGATGTCTGCATGCAAGCCTGGTCGCCGGTCTCAGAAGAAGATGGATTACTTCAGATAGTGGTACTTATGCCAGATAATAGCGCTGTTATGAAGCTAATCACCATATGCCTAATTATTGTGGGGAGACTTAATATAGGATGATAGCTCCACTTTAATGAATGACAGCGAAAAAATAAACTTGATACAATCTACCTACTAGTATGAACTGGAGTAATTCTGGAGTAAATCGACTACACCATAGGGAACAACTAAAAATTGTACATAAAAAAACAAAAAAAAGATTTAACGGCTTCAAGAATGCTCAACTGAGGATATTATAAAAAATATAAGTGTAGCTACCGTTGTTTTCATATCAATGTGTAAACGCAACACACCCTCTCATCATCTGTACGACAACAAACAATTGGTAAGGGTTGTCCTATCGGTTAGACAAGACCAATCAACGGTATAAGGAAAACCATTCCATTTTATTATGGAGTATTAAAACAATATAACATATCTGGGATATATAGTTGTTATAACTCACTGAACCCAAGACCTCGAAGGTCAGTCCTCTACTCCAAATCAGTGCATTTCGCTTTCACAACAATTATAAAACAATAAAACATATCTGGGACATTTAGGTATTATGACTCAAAGAACACAAGACCACGAAGGTCAGTCCTCTACTCCAAATCAACACGTTTTGCTTTCACAACTATTAATTATAATACAATATAACTTATCAAGGACATTTAGATGTTATGACTCGTGGAACCCAAGACCACGAAGGTCAGTCCTCTACTCCAAATCAACGCGTTTCACTTTCACAACTATTAATTATAATACAATATAACATATCTAGGACATTTAGATGTTATGACTCACGGAACCCAAGACCACGAAGGTCAGTCCTCTACTCCAAATCAGTGCATTTCGCTTTCACAACAATTATAAAACAATATAACATATCTGGGACTTTTAGATGTTATGACTCAAGGAACCCAAGACCACGAAAGGTCAGACCTCTACTCCAAATCAACACATTTCACTTTCACAACTATTAATTATAAAACAATATAACATATTGAGGACAATTAGATGTTATGACTCACGAAACCCAAGACCACGAAGGTCAGTCCTCTACTCCAAATCAATGCATTATGCTTTTATAACAATTAATTATAAAACAATATAACATATCTGGGATATATAGCTGTTATAACTCACTGAACCCAAGACCACGAAGGTCAGTCCTCTACTCCAAATCAGTGCATTTCGCTTTCACAACAATTATAAAACAAAATAATATATCTGGGACATTTAGATGTTATGACTCAAGGAACCCAAGACCACGAAAGGTCAGACCTCTACTCCAAATCAACGCGTTTCACTTTCACAACTATTAATTATAAAACAATATAACATATCGAAGACATTTAGATGTTATGAGTCACAGAACCCAAGACCACGAAGGTCAGTCCTCTACTCCAAATCAATGCATTTCGCTTTCTCAACAATGAATTATAAAACATTATAACATTTCTGGGACATTTAGTTGTTATAACTCACTGAACCCAAGACCATGAAGGTCAGTCTTCTAGTCCAAATCAACACATTTCGAATTCACAACACTTAATCATGGTCAAGTATGGTGAAAGTGAACCGCATTGATTTGGAATAGAAAACTTACCTTTGTGGTTTTGGGTTCTGTGAGTCATTTTGGGGAAAAATTGTAACACACAGAACAAATAAACATTTAATTTGATTTAAAATTATGTTTCAACCCTTAGAATGCTATTGAGATCTCCTAGTTGTAGTCTCCATCAGTCAGAGGTCCAGCGATTGACGATCACTGCCTCGAAACACGAGGGCCAGTATATTTTAGTCTTTTTTTTTTTGTATAAATCATTATTATTTCTTAACCCCTTAACGACTGGCCGTGCGGCTGGAAGTTAAGGACCACAGGGAATTTATTTTTTGCCCAGTGGATTCAGGGGTTCCCGGACAGCTGCATTCCATGACATGCCAGGACTGTCATGGGTCCTTAAAGGTTATCTATCACCACTATACATGTTTGTCTAGCAAATAGATGGAAAACTCTTTTCATTTTTAAAAACACAAATCATTATTTTGCCCAAATGAAACGTCTAAAGATTACCCTGCGGCTTCCTTCCGCACAGACCTCGGTTACCAGCGCTGTACTGCAGACTGTACCTCCAATGAGGGAGCTCCAGCTTACAGCCAGAAATCCTCCGTCATTATTATTATTATTATTATTCTTTATTTATATAGCGCCAACTAATTCCGCAGCGCTGTACAATTGGGAATAGACATACAGAGGTATTAAATAGTACAATCAGATGTGGAGAACAGAAGGATCAGAGGGCCCCCTGCTGGTGAGAGCTTACAGTCTAGAGGAAGGTAGGTTGGACACATAAGGAGTAAGTGCTATTGCGTTTAAGTGCCTCCTTCCACATGAACTGCCAGTCGGTGGGTGGGAGTGAGAAGTGCCGTTGAGTGCAGTAGTCCGTGCAAGGGGTGAATCTTGGTGATGATGTTTATGGAGGCAGTTGATAGGCCTCCCTGAAGAGGTGAGCCTTCAGGGAGCGTCTGAAGATTTGAAGGCTGGGGAGAGTCTGATGGGGCGGGGGAGGGAATTCCACAGCTCAGGTGCAGCACGGGAGAAGTCCTGTAGGCGGGAGTGGGAGGATGTGATAAGAGCTGTGGAGAGCAGAAGGTCATGTGCAGAGCGAAGATGGCGGGCGGGAGTATATTTGGAAATGAGAGATGAAATATAGGGGGGTGCAGTGTTAGTGAGGGCTCTATAAGTTAGCACCAGAATTTTGAATTTTACTCTGTATGCTAACGGGAGCCAGTGTAGGGACTGACAGAGGGGTGTGGTGTTAGAGAAGCGATGAGTGAGGTAGATTAGTCTTGCAGCAGAGTTCAATATGGACTGTAGCGGGGTTAGTCGGGTGAGAGGCAGGCCAATTAGTAAGGAGTTACAGTAGTCAAGATGGGACATGATGAGTGTTTGGATTAGAATTTTGGTAGTGTCTTCTGTGAGAAAGGGTCGGATTCTAGAGATGTTGCGGAGGTGGAGGCGGCATGAGTTGGAGATTGACTGGATGTGAGGAATGAAGGATAGGGCAGAGTCAAATGTGACCCCCAGGCAGCGTGCTGTAGGGGTTGGTGTGATGGAGGTGTTGTTAATGGTGAGGGTAATATTTGGGATAAGGCTGGTTGTAGATGGAGGGAAGAGAATTAGTTCAGTTTTGCCAAGGTTAAGTTTGAGTTGATGGGAGGACATCCAGGAAGACACAGCAGACAGACAGTCAGACACTCGGGACAGGAGGGAAGGGGAGAGGTCTGGGGAGGAAAGATATATTTGGGTGTCATCAGCATAGAGATGATGGTGAAACCCAAAGGAGTTTATTAGTTTTCCAAGGGAAGCAGTGTAGATTGAGAAGAGCAAGGGTCCCAACAGACAGTGGGAGGGGTGGGGAAGTGGAGCCGGAGTAGGAAACACTGAAGGAGCGGTTGCAGAGATAAGATGAAAACCAGGAGAGTGCAGTGTTGCAGAGACCTAGGGAGTGGAGGGCTTGGAGGAGGAGTGGGTGATCAACTGTGTCAAAGGAGACTGGATAGAGGGAGGGGAGTAGAGGAAGAGTGATAGACTGCGGGTACAGAGCTGGTAACCGCAGTCTGTCTGGAAGAAAGGCGCAGGGCAATCTTTAGACGTTTAATTTGGGCAAAATAACGATTTAAAAAACAAAAAAATGAAAACAGTTTTCATCTAATACTAAATAATAATTAGCTCGGATGTTTGTTAGAAGCCCTCGTGTGCAGTAGAGACTGCCAGAATGCACAGAATGCTGGGAGCACAGAACGTTGGGAGCACGGAATGCTGGGAGTTCTGTGCTGGGAGCATGGAATGCTGGGAGTTCTGTGCTGGGAGCATTCTGTGCTTTTGGGCAGTGTCTACAGTGCATGACTGCGTCGGCAGCAGGATGCAGAGCAGGACTGGCCTCTTAACCCTTTGAGTGCCAGAGGGGTGCGCAATGCATTGCAAAACAATGCTTTGCGTGCCCCTCTGGCACTCAAAGGGTTAATATCACCAGGACCTTGGCCTGTGTACACAAGCTTTTACACTAGTCACTATATAAACTAACTTTTTAGACAAACACGTATAGGGGTGATAGATCCCATTTATGCAAGTTTACCCATGACGGTCATACATTGCATGTACGGGCTACATAGCATGTAAGTTTAACCCTTTGAATGCCAGATATGTATCGAACGCATTGCATTGCCATGAGTTGGATAGCTCTCTGGCAATCAAAGGGTTAAGTATAAGTCGACAGATTTTTTGAAATATTATGATAAAGGTCCCCCATCTCTTCATGAACATCTTTTGCTAGTTGTTGCCATTTTCATTATAGCGGATATATCAACGTGTGGAGGCTAGCAGCTGAATCAGGCCTGTCTGTGATCTGCCTGGTGGCAGAGTGAATCTCCTCCATAGGTGAACATGCTTCTCTCCATTCATTTGGTTTAGCAGCTGTTTATCCATGTGAGTTTATTGATTATTTTGACTGTTTGGGAACAGATTAACTTTACCTGACCTAACAGATAGTAACCTAAGTGACAGTAACCTAACCTAACGGACATTAACCTAACAGACACTAACCTAAGAGATAGGTTAGATGAAAGGTCAGTTAGGTTACTAACAGACACTAACCTAGCCTCAACTAACATGTAGTAATGTAACTGACCCTAACTTAACTTTACCTGACCTAACAGATAGTAACCAAAGTGACTGTAACCTAACCTAACCTAACCGATATTAACCTAACTGACCCTATCCTAACAGATAGTAACCTAACTGACCTTTCACCTAACCTAACAGACACTAACCTAGCCTCACCTTAGTAACATAACTGAACCTAACCTAACTTTACCTGACCTAACATATAGTAACCTAAGTGACCGTAACCTAACCTAACAGGCATTAATCTAACTGAACCTAACCTAACAGATAGTAACCTAACTGACCTTTCCCCTAACCTAACAGACACTAACCTAGCCTCACCTTAGTAACATAACTGAACCTAACCTAACTTTACCTGACCTAACAGATAGTAACCTAACTGACCTTAACCTAACCTAATAGGCACTCACCTAGCCTCATGTAACAGATACTCACCTGAGGCTTTCTTTCTGGGGAGACATAGTATGTGCCATTTAAATGCCTGTGATATTTTAAGGGTACCATAATGAATGCCACGTAGGCTGCGCCATTTGAAAAGGTTACCATTGAAATCCCCCCAGCCATCTCAGCTTATTCTGCTCCTTTCAGTTCTGAAGTGAGCTGGTTTTGATCATCAGTGGCAGGTTTAGAGGAAGAAAGGGGCAGGGTAAGACCAGATTTATTTACTGTCCCGAAGAAATTCAGAGATGGTTAAAGAGATCAAAAGCCAACTGTTCATTTTTAGAAACATAGAATTTGACGGTAGAAAAGAACCATTCAGCCCATCAAGTCCTACTGTAAAAACCTCAAATCTTTTTTGGTCCTTGGTCTTGTCTTATGTTAAGGACAGCTTTATACCTATTCCATGCATTCTTAAATTTTGACACTGTATTAACTTCTACCATTTCTGCTGGTAGGCTATTCCACTTATCTACTACCCTCTCAGTGAAGTAAAACTTTCTTACATTACATCTAAACCTGTGTCCCTCTAGTTTTAGACTATGGCCTCTTGTCCTAACATTTTTACTCCACTGAAATGTACTTCCCTCCTGCACTTTGTTTAATCCCTTCATGTATTTGAATGTTTCTATCATATCCCCTCTCTCTCTTCTCTCCTCCAAGCTATACATGTTCAGATCCTTTAGTCTATCCTTATATTTCTTTTCCTGTAAACCAGTCACCATTTTAGTAGCCCTCCTCTGAATTTTCTCTAGAGTATCAATATCCTTCTGGAGATGGGGTCTCCAGTACTGTACACAATACTCTAGGTGAGGTCTAACTAGAGATCTGTAGAGTGGCATGACCACTTGCCTTTTTCTGCTACTAATGCACCTAGTTATACAACCCAGCACCCTGCTTCCATTCCCCACCGCTTTATTACATTGCCTGCCTCCCTTTAAGTCATTATATATAGTTCCTCCCAAATCCCTTTCCTCTGTTGTCTCTGACCAGGGGAGGGCTGGCCTGGGGGGCAGGGGGGCAATTGCCCCCTGGGCCAGTCATATGTCTGGGCTGGTGGGCCACTCCCGCTTGTTGCTGCAAATGTAGCTGCACTAGTGATGCCACAGAGCTTACAATTGAAATGGAGCTACAATCCAAGTGGAGCTACACTAGTAGCATAACCCATTTATCGTGTAGGTTCTATGGTATCACTAGTGTAGCTTTACTTACATTGTAAGCTCTGTAGTTGCACCAGTGTAACCCCATATCAATTGTAAGCTTTGTGGTATTGCTTGCCTTACTTTACAACACTAACTCTTTGAGTGACAGAGGGGTATGCCACGCATTGCAAAGCAATGCGTGGCCAGGGCCGGATTTACATCTCAGGAGCCTGTAGGCACAGAAATCTGAAGTGCCCCCCCCCATTGGCCATCTCCACTGGACACCTACACAACGCTCCAAATCTCCACATTACCCTCCACATAACCATAATGGCCTCACATTGCGCCCATCAGCTCCAACTTGCCCCCATCAGCTCCAGCTTACCCTTACATTGCCCCATCAGCTCCAACTTGCCCTCACATTGCCCCTATCAGCTCCAACTTACCCCCATCAGCTCCAACTTGCTCTCACATTGCCCCATCAGCTCCAACTTGCCCCCATCAGCTTCTAACTTGCCCTCACATTGCCCCCATCAGCTCCAACTTGCTCTCACATTGCCCCCATCAGCTTTTAACTTGCCTCATCAGCTTCTAACTTGCCCCCATCAGCTTCTAACTTGCCCTCACATTGCCCCCATCAGCTCCACATTGCCCCCATCATCTTCACATTGCCCCCCATATCTGTTTCCTACTTCCCTGTGGTCCAGAGGCAGGAAAAGTCTGTGCCTCCTTCTGCACAGACCTGTATGCTGTTGCTCCCGCGGTCTTCTCTTTAATAATGCAGAGCGCTGGGAGATGATGTCATCTCCCAGTGCTCTCCATTACTAAAGAGCCGAGGAGGGAGCAACAGCATACAGATCTGTGCCGAAGGAGGCACAGACCTTACTATGCGGATAGTTACTGCTGGCACTGTGCGCAGCGCCAGCGCTGTAATAAAAAAATAAATAAATGAAATTGAGTTCAGTGACAGGCGCCCCTCTGTGGAGTGCGCCTGTAGGCAGATGCCTACTCTGCCTAATTGTAAATCCAGCCCTGTGCGTGGCATACCCCTCTGGCACTGAAAGGGTTAATGGTGATTTTAACATTAACAAACGGGAGGGGTCTGGGACAGTGGGCTGGAACAATTGTAAAATCAGGCCACTTGATTGTAGTTGCCCTCCAGGCCACAAGTTGCCAGCCCTCCCCGTCTCTGACAGCACAGTACCCTTAATAGTATATTTTTCCTTCGGATCTTTATGTCCCAAGTGCATTATTTCACATTTATCAACATTAAGCTGGAGCTGCCAGGCTTATGTGGCCATCTAAGAGTGTCAGGCATAATCTCCCTGTAACTGTACTGAATAAAAAAAATATATATTTTTTCAGGAGGCATTTCTCTAATGCATTGGAGACTTCTTTAGCTTTCAAGGGGTTAATATTTCTGATAACTTTAACACGCTGATTAGCAGAAGGGTGAGCAACCGCTCAATCCTCTGTCACTCAAATGGTTAAATCCTGGAAGACATCATGTTTCAAACATATGTTTTCTACCTTTGACCTTCGCGTTATAGATAACCGTTCAGTTTCTCATGATGTTGCTGAGCAGCATCTCACCTTGGGAACACTTTTACAACTAACATACTTGGCAGAACGATTTGTCATTTACTACAAAGCAAACACTGCTCAATCAGATTGTATACATCTTTACTAGATCCGCCACAAAGTATTTGAATATTTAGCTAGCGATAAGGTCTTGTGCAATAAAGATATCATCTTCAGGTCGTTTCAGGATATTCCAGAGAAACACACTGGTGTTTCAGTAATTTAATCGCTGGACAATGTATAAATTTATTGGGTGATTGTTACTTCATATTTATTACAATTTAGATTCCAAAAACCTGCGCAAACCACAAATCAATAGAATAATAAACATTATCTCACTTTACTGATACAGAACCTGATGTACTTAGCAGAACTAAGTAATACTGGGAAAAACCAAATCTCATCATGGGGACAAATAACATTTCCATTTGGTTTAAATTGGGCTTTTCATCTCCTGAATACTACAGTGGTCTGCAAAATAGTAACATAGTAAATTAGGTTGAATAAAGACACAAGCCCATCAAGTTCAACCTTCTCCTCATACCCTAGTGACTGAGAATTTTATAGCTTTCCTGCTACCAAATAAGTTAGTCTTTATTAGACCTTCCTGATCAGCCTACTGATAAACAGTATAACTCTGTATGTTCCCTTTTGAAAGAAATATATCTAATCTTCTCTTAAATGTATCCATTGTAACTGCCATAACCACCTCCCTGGGCGATGAATTCCACAATTTAACAGACCTTACCATAAAAAAAACCCTTCCTCTGATGAAGTTTAAACCTCCTTTCCTCTAATCTCAAGGGGTCACCTGATCAGGCCTCTCAACACATTGAGAGGCACCGGAAACCCAGCCTTGGTCCAACCCCCCAGCCTCGTTCTCCTGCCCACTGATGGCCACATATTCTCCAAACACACTGTCTGACTTCCTGCCTTGTTCCCCTGCCCACTAGTAGCTGCAGATTCCCCAAATGCATGGTCTAACCCCCCAGCTTTTTTCCCCTGCCTACAGTGTCTGACTCCCCCCAAGCTTTGTTCCTCTTATGCCTGTATCCACATATCCCCAAATACACTGGCTAATGTGCCCTCCCCTTTATCTTCTGTAGGTAGTGATGTGGAGCAGTGCTGACCTCCAGTTCAAGGACTACAGTGGAGTGGCTCCACAGGTTCACTATGTACAATGTACTTCTGGGTTGCAACCAGGAAGTACGAGATAAGCAGTGAGCGTGTGGACAGGCCTCTCCGCTGTGCAGCTTATAATGGAGGGCAGCGCGGGATGCTGCTCTATAACACTATCTAAAGAAAAAATATAACGTTAGAGAGGTTCCCCTGAGCCTCCAGCTTACACCAGGTACATTCAGGTATTAAAATGGCCCTGATGTATTTGAATGCATTCAAAATGTTAAGATACAAATATAACGGTTCTGTGTACATATTAATCTTCACGTGAAAATAAATAATTGTATTGCCATGGCAATGGGAAGAGGGAGGAACCATCTAGTCTCATGATACCAGCTGCTGAATTCCATCCACCCCTCTTAGCTCATGCTGTTTTCATACATTTCTGTGCAAGGGCTTTCATTTCATACATCAGTGGGGGGTGTTGAGAAAGAAAGGGACAGGAGGAGACGAGTTGAACTTATCAGCCCCAAAGACATAACAGAGAAGGGCCAGTATATATATATATATATATATATATATTAATGAATGCTGCATGGCATTTCCTGCAGGATTTGGTATGCAGCCTTCGATGTGTGGTGGACATCAGGGAATCACTGCAAGTCCGTGATAGCGAATCTGGCTTCAACGATTTTGAGAGGCGTGGCCGGGGTTTCACCACCCACCCTTCCCCCGGGCACTCCTCTCAAAATTGTGGCAATTAGCTGGTTGTGGGCAATCTCTGCCCCCCCGCTGCCCCAGGGAGGGAAGGACAGTGAACCAGAGACAGTTATAAATATATCTATATCTATATATATATATACATATATACACACACACAGCAAGATAGATAAATAGATAGATATGAGAAAGATAGGTAGATAGATAGATAGATAGATAGATAGATAGATAGATAGATAGATAGATATGAGAAAGATACATATGAGATATATATATATATATATATATATATATAGATAGATAGATAGATATGAAATAGATAGATAGATAGATAGATAGATAGATAGATAGATATGAAATAGATAGATAGATAGATAGATAGATAGATAGATATGAGAAAGATAGATAGCTATGAGATAGATAAATATGAGAGATATATAGAAAAGAGATAGATAGATAGATAGATAGATAGATAGATAGATAGATAGATAGATATGAGATAGATTGAGAGATAGATAGATATGAGATACATATGAGAAAGATAGATATGAGATAGATAGATAGATAGATAGATAGATAGATATGAGATAGATAGAAATGAGATAGATAGATAGATAGATAGATAGATAGATAGATATGAGATAGAGAGATAGATAGATAGATATGAGATAGATATGAGAAAGATAGATAGATAGATAGATAGATAGATAGATATGAGTTAGATAGATAGATAGAGAGATAGATAGATAGATAGATAGATAGATATGAGATAGAGAGATAGATAGATATGAGATAGATAGATAGATAGATAGATAGATAGATAGATAGATAGATAGATATGAGATAGATATAGCTCAGTGGTAATGTCCCTGACTATGGAGCCTATTCAACCTCAGGGTTGCAGGTTCGAATCCTAGCAGGGCCAACTCAGCCCTTCATCCTCCCGAGGTAGATAAATGAGTACCATTAATTGGGTAATAACAACACCTATTATTTCAGCTGCCGATTTGGTTAATTCCGAGAGTGTGCGCTGACAGCGCTTTGAGTCCCACTGGGAGAAAGGCGCTATATAAATACTAGTTATTATTATATTAGATAGATAGATATGAGATAGATAGATAGATAGATAGATAGATATGAGATAGATAGATAGATAGATAGATAGAGAGATAGATAGATAGATATGAGAAAGATAGATAGATATGAGAAAGATATAGATAGATAGATATGAGATAGATAGAGAGATAGATAGATATGAGATACATATGAGAAAGATAGATATGAGATAGATAGATAGATATGAGATAGAAATGAGGTAGATAGATAGATAGATAGATAGATAGATAGATAGATAGATAGATATGAGATAGAGAGATAGATAGATATGAGATAGATAGATAAATAGATAGATATGAGAAAGATAGATACGAGATAGATAGATAGATAGATAGATAGATAGATAGATAGATATGAGATAGATAGATATGAGATAGATAGATAGATAGATATGAGATAGATAGATAGATAGATATGAGTTAGATAGATAGATAGATAGATAGATAGATAGATAGATAGATAGACCTTGACTGAGAGACTGACTACAGAGATATCTGGTCTGACTTTCATAATGCGGCTCTGCAGCACAGCTGCAATTGTGTTAGTGGCAAATAATTATTTCACTGAAACGGTCTTCTGCATGTGCTTGAGAGGGAGGGGGGAACTTTGCCTTAACCTGGGGGCAATTACATTATTTTGCAAATATATACAATATGGGGGGATAGTAATAATAAAGTATTACTATACCTTTAATTAATCTCTGTAATTTTGGAGCCACTAAAAGTTGTGAAAGCATGAACACTCTCCAAAGAAGAGCTGAGAGGGAGGAGGGAAGAGAATTTGGGGACAGGGGGCGTGCTGCAGAGATGTGCCACACAGATCTTGTGCCACAGAAAGCGAACCAGTGATGTCACAGGGGAATTTTAAAGCTAATATCTAATAAGGTATGGAGATTTTTTTATTAAACTACACTCCACAGACCATTTTAGAAGATGCATCAAATAACATAGAGTGTCTTGGGGTGACGGTTCCCCTTTAAGAATCACTTACTCCTTTGGTCCACATCCAGAAAGGTAAAGGAGTAATTTCGGAACATTCAAATTCTTCCGTAACAGACAAATTAAAATTCTCCAGGTTCCCATGGATCGAAACAGGGCTTTTAAAGCGGAACTGCCACGCTAGGTAAAGTCGCCCTGCAATAATTAGGCAGGTGGCGACTAGCTTAACCCCTCAAGGACCGGGAAAATCTGAGGTGGATTTCACTTAACCCCTTAAGGACTGGCGCATGCACGCGCGGATGGCACTTGAGGACCACGGAACTCTTTTTTTTTTCACTTTCAGTTCAGAGCTTCCGGAGCGGAGTGCAGCTGTGCAGGGAGCCCTGAACGCCATGACATGCCAGGACTTTCACTGGTCCTTAAGTGCGGGGGTGCCGTGACGGTCCTGGCATGTTAGTAGTCCTTAAGGGGGTAAAAACAGTTATACTACCTCTCAGAACTATGCGATTCTACAGAAATCCTTATTCTTCCAAGACTGACACTGACTGAAGTCTGTGCTCCTGCGATGTCAGTCCCTTCTGGTGCCTTTCGGTACAGTGCAATGCTTCTTAATGGAGACCGGGATTGACAGCGCAGGTGCACAGACAATATGTCAGCGCTGATGCCTTGCTTCTGGTCTTGGAAGATTAAGGCTTTCTGTAGAATTGCGTAGTTCTTAGAGGTAAGATAACCAATATTAAGCTATTCGCCATCTGCCTAATTATTGCAGGACGACCTTAAAGGGATAGTAATACTTCATTTTATCTTTATTTTATTTTGTAGGCATTAAAAAAACATGAAGAACGATATAAGTCTTATCTCTCAATCCTTTATGGTTTGAGAGATATTCACAAGCAAAGTTCCCCTCCCGCCCCTTTTACCTAGTGTAAGCCATCTCTTCTCAGATGTGGAATGCAGTCCATAGACCAGACAGATAACAGAAGGGACAATCTTCTTCCTATGAGAACAATGAAAGCCCTGCCCCCCCTTGACAAGTTTTTCAGGTTTTTCCCTTATCTTAATTGAAGATTGTCCCTCTCTGCAATCTACCTGGGCACCTCCCTTCTGATCTGGCTGAGCAGTGTTACATCAGTAAAAGGGATGGGAGGGGGATACTTTGTCATTGAATTACTCTTGAACTACAACTCTGACAGAATTGAAATAACAATCTCCAAAGTCCAAATATGATGATGATTAATTAGAGCTGCTTTTATTATGAAACATTACTATCCCTTTAACTGTGGTGGTTGTTCCATTTTATCTCTGAATGCAAGTTATCTAATGTTGCCATTTGTTTTAGACCTCTCTAAGCACTGAAGAGATTAGAAGATCCATTTCAATCAATGGGCGTTTTCATTTTCCCCCTACAATGTACACTTGCTACACTTTTCTTTCTACACATGGCCCCATAGGTATAGTTCCAATGTGTGTGTTTGATAGACTCCAAGCACTAATGAGGATGTCTGCTTTCCAGGCCTGTATGTTTCTTGTTTTATGATTTATATTGTCTTAGAAATTGTCAGATCTCTGCTCGTCATACATAGGTTTAACCGTCAGGTCCTTCACTTATATGAAGAAAATCTTTCCAGAGAACAAGGTACATCAAAGCTCTTGATAAGGAAGGCTCTTGATTCTGACATGACCTTCTTGTAAAGGATAATCAAAAGAAATCAAATAATAGTCAGATAACCATATATTAGAGATCTGTATAGTCCTGAAATGTACCACAATAGTATAGATCTTATTAGACTGATTGGTGTACTAAAAGGTCAGAAATCATGTGAATGTTAACTCTTTGAACGACAGGGGGGGGGGGGGGGGTTGCACACCCCTCTGGCACTCAAAGGGTTCAGGCGCTGTGTTTGAAAAGTGACTGGAAGCTGTGATCTACACTGACCTATATAATAAACCTGCGTGTGTGTCTGTATGTCTAAAATAGACAAGAAAACCTGTTCCAACAGAGAATCCACAGCTACAATCCATTGCTTTCCCAGAATTCCATGAGACAGAAGCCTACAAATTATAGCAAACAGTGAAGTCACTTTTTAGATTTCATATAAGACAGAAAAGAAAAACAGCGCACAAGAGATCTAAGTGTAGAGTTTATTTAAATTGAAAATAACAAAAAATAGTGGCAAAAACATAGGATACTGCTAGAGGGTTCACTTTTAAAAGGTCACACTGAAAAGTGCATGCATTGTTTAAAAAGGGCAACATGAGAATCTTGCCATGCATAAAAATCACGAGATTCTCATGCTGCCTCCCTATATGTCGCTGTATGTATCAGGAGGCGGATATCACTGGCCACAATCCTTTCCTGCATCTCTGAGATGTCTATGTTTGCCCATAGCTGTCTCTCTCTCTGTAATAAGTGACATTTATGTGACAGCAGCAGTGATTTGTGGAGTTTCACTCTGTCCATGTAATTATTTTTTTTAATCCTTTCGGCGCCGAAGAGGCATTGCATTGAACTCTGCCATCGTTACTGGATTTGTCAGAGTTCAACTCAATACCTCTCTGGATCGTGGCCAGTGATTTCAGACTCCTGATACATACAGCGACATGTAAGGAGGCAACATGAGAATCTTATGCTTTTTATGCATGGCGAGATTCTCATGTCTCCCTTTTAAACATTGCAATATGCTGAATACCCCCTTTCATATCACACACTTTTCAGTACGACTTTTTAAAAAGATCCCTAGAGTAAGTAGATATAACAAGCTAATAACCTGGTATATTTTCAACTCCAGAATCAATAAAAGCTTTATGTATTTAACTCCCCTGGAAAGAGGATTAGTAGTAAGTGTACCTAATATAAAAGAAACGTGGATTGGGTATTATTCTAAAACCATGGATAAAATCTCTATAAAAATAGATGTAAAAAAAGAAGAGGTAATGCAAGGTAATGTAAACCCTACAGATAGGGGTATTACCCAACATATACTCATATACAGGGGAACTAGCTATAGGAGCAGTTTATCATAGATTGTAGTGAACACTAGTGATGATCGAGCACCCCGATGCTCGGGTGTTCGGGTGCTCTGGCCGAGCGCCCCCGGAGGCTCGAGTGCTCGGCCGAGCACTCGAGCCCCATTGAAGTCAATGGGAGGACTCGAGCATTACACCAGGCACCCCCTGCTCTGATGAGGGGAGGGTGCCTGGTTCATAGGAAAAGGTCAGAAAATGATGGAAACACCACAGAAATGGTTCAGGGACAGCATAGGGAGGATGTCTGGATGCATCTTGGACTCCAACGTCGCTGCTGGGAACGATGTTTCGCCCGTAGTACGCCATTTTTACAGACTGACCGTAAAACACACAAAAAGGAAGATAAAAACTAATCTGCGGCTAGGCACACTAAACAATATGTGACGCTAATCTGCGGCTAGGCACACTAAACAATATGTGACGCTAATCTGCGGCTAGGCACACTAAACAATATGTGACGTTAATCTGCGGCTAGGCACACTAAACAATATGTGACGCTAATCTGCGGCTAGGCACACGAAACAGAATGTGACGCTAATCTGCGGCTAGGCACACGAAACAGAATGTGACGCTAATCTGCGGCTAGGCACACGAAACAGAATGTGACGCTAATCTGCGGCTAGGCACAGTGAACGGAATATGTGACGTTAATTTGTGAGTTTGCACACTAAACAGAATGTGACAATAATCTATGGCTAGGCACACGTTTAAAATGGCCCTTTTTGTCACTGCGTTGTAAAATCATTGGCCCTGTGCACCTAACAGAATATGAAAAAAGAAAACTCACTGCGCCAACTCACCTAAATATATCCTTACAATAAATAAAATTTTTAAGAAGCTTATAAAGATAGATATATAGAAAGCAGCAAGGAATAAGGGGGTATCCCCAAACCCCCAAACATTAGGCTAGAAACCCAAAGTGAAAAGACAAACGAGAAAAACAATCCTGCGCTACTCTATATAGATAACTAATATATGCCCTGTAATGAGCATTTATAACAATTCTTAAGTGAAATAAGTGAAATTCTGTGTCACAGATTGGCCAAGTTGTGGGTAAGCTTGCCACCAACGTCAAGGTATTTCACTTTCGGCAAGTCCTACTCTAACAAACCTAAAATCCCTATCTAAAAATTAAAATCTAGAGAACCTAATAAAGATGTTATTATAAACGCGTAGCTATTGTAGGAACCTTTAAATATACTCTTTCCTTATATGTGAGTCAAAGTGTAATGCAATTAAAAACATACAAATCATAAAAAGGCTTGTATGAGAAACTTACCTGATGCACCTACCCCTAAAAAGGGAGGGGGGGGGGTAAGTTGCATTATGTAGAAATAGGAGGACTGTTAATCCAACAGAACTCTCCTTAAGTAACCTTTATCCAACTACCCACAAATCATGTGTAGTAGTTGATTTCAAACAAAGGAACATGCTCACCATGACAGGCTTAAAGGCCTAGTCTTAAAGGGCCAGAATAAAGAAAAAAAGTTGTGTAATATATGTGAAATTATTTAGATGATTACATAATTGAACTAGGATGGGTGAAAGGCTGCTAAAAGTGAGAAAAGGAGAAGTGCACAGACAAAGAAAAAAGAAAACTCACTGCGCCAACTCACCTAAATATATCCTTACAATAAATAAAATTTTTAAGAAGCTTATAAAGATAGATATATAGAAAGCAGCAAGGAATAAGGGGGTATCCCCAAACCCCCAAACATTAGGCTAGAAACCCAAAGTGAAAAGACAAACGAGAAAAACAATCCTGCGCTACTCTATATAGATAACTAATATATGCCCTGTAATGAGCATTTATAACAATTCTTAAGTGAAATAAGTGAAATTCTGTGTCACAGATTGGCCAAGTTGTGGGTAAGCTTGCCACCAACGTCAAGGTATTTCACTTTCGGCAAGTCCTACTCTAACAAACCTAAAATCCCTATCTAAAAATTAAAATCTAGAGAATCTAATAAAGATGTTATTATAAACGCGTAGCTATTGTAGGAAAGAGTATATTTAAAGGTTCCTACAATAGCTACGCGTTTGTCTTTTCACTTTGGGTTTCTAGCCTAATGTTTGGGGGTTTGGGGATACCCCCTTATTCCTTGCTGCTTTCTATATATCTATCTTTATAAGCTTCTTAAAAATTTTATTTATTGTAAGGATATATTTAGGTGAGTTGGCGCAGTGAGTTTTCTTTTTTCTTTGTCTGTGCACTTCTCCTTTTCTCACTTTTAGCAGCCTTTCACCCATCCTAGTTCAATTATGTAATCATCTAAATAATTTCACATATATTACACAACTTTTTTTCTTTATTCTGGCCCTTTAAGACTAGGCCTTTAAGCCTGTCATGGTGAGCATGTTCCTTTGTTTGAAATCAACTACTACACATGATTTGTGGGTAGTTGGATAAAGGTTACTTAAGGAGAGTTCTGTTGGATTAACAGTCCTCCTATTTCTACATAATGCAACTTACCCCCCCCCTCCCTTTTTAGGGGTAGGTGCATCAGGTAAGTTTCTCATACAAGCCTTTTTATGATTTGTATGTTTTTAATTGCATTACACTTTGACTCACATATAAGGAAAGAGTATATTTAAAGGTTCCTACAATAGCTACGCGTTTATAATAACATCTTTATTAGGTTCTCTAGATTTTAATTTTTAGATAGGGATTTTAGGTTTGTTAGAGTAGGACTTGCCGAAAGTGAAATACCTTGACGTTGGTGGCAAGCTTACCCACAACTTGGCCAATCTGTGACACAGAATTTCACTTATTTCACTTAAGAATTGTTATAAATGCTCATTACAGGGCATATATTAGTTATCTATATAGAGTAGCGCAGGATTGTTTTTCTCGTTTGTCTTTTCACCTAACAGAATATGTCAGCTTGTCACTGCACTGTGAAATATTTGTCCCTGTGCACCTAGTACAATGTCACCTTAGAACATGTCCCCTCCCACAAAAAAATGAAATTCTGCCACCCCCAAAAAAAATTAAATGCTGCCCCCACACACAACAGTCCTAAAAAGGACTTTTGGGTCTTGAAAGAGTTTCAACAATTTTATTCTCCCTACACTGACTTCCTGTGCATCTAGTATTATATGTCACCTTTCAAATATCCCCCCCACAAAAAAAAGGAAATTGTGCCCCCCCAAACAAAATATAAATGCTGCCCCCACACACAACAGTCCTAAAAAGGACTTTTGGGTCTTGAAAGTGTTTCAACAATTTTATTCTCCCTACACTGACTTCCTGTGCATCTAGTATTATATGTCACCTTTCAAATATCCCCCCCACAAAAAAAAGGAAATTGTGCCCCCCCAAACAAAATATAAATGCTGCCCCCACACACAACAGTCCTAAAAAGGACTTTTGGGTCTTGAAAGAGTTTCAACACTTTTATTCTCCCTACACTGACTTTCCCTGCCTAAGCGCATCTCTCCCTGGCTAAGAATGAGCCGAACTCGCGCGTCGGGTGCTATACAGCACCCGATCACGGGTTCTGGCCAGCCAATCAGTGTAATGCCAGCAGCCAACATGGCTGCTGGCATTACACTGATGTCAGAGCCTCCCCGCACGTTTATTGGCTGCGCAGCAGCCGCGAAACGTGCAGGGAGGAGACCCGAACATGGCGGGCGAGCACATGCGGTACTCGTACGAGTACCGCCATGTGCCGAGCAGAGCGATGCTCGAGCTGAACCGAGCTTCGGCCGAGCATGCTCGCTCATCACTAGTGAACACCCAATCTTTATGTATGGTAGGAGGAACTTGGGGATGGGGCACAGATGATTGTGCATGCACTATGACCACCAACCCCCAATGTTCAAATGCTCACAAGATGGTTACTTGTACAAAAGCATGCAGTCACAATCAATATAATCTGCTCACCAGAGTTCCCCTTAAATATAAGGTTATCAACATGGAGTAAAATAGCATAGATCGGATCCCTGGTCCTGCAGGTCCCGTCTGTTTGCATCTCTCTCCACAGTCCTCTTGAGTCCTTAGATGTGAAGAAAAGTGTTGCTTCTGAAAATCTACACCTTTCAGGGTTATATCTGCCCCTTCCCCAGGATATTGTGTTAGATTTCAAACCCAAATAATCATGCCTGTTAGCTATTCTTGCTGTTTTCACAGTATATCTCTTTACCCCCCCAGCCCCTCTGTGTGTCACTTTGCCCCCCCAGCCCCTCTGTACCTAGAGTAGCCGAGCAGACAGCAGTACAGGAGCTTCTGATCCTCTTCCAGGTCTGACAGGAAGCTGCTCATTGCGCTCGGCGAGCAGCTTCCTGTCAGACTGGGGTAGAGGATACAGAAGCTCCTCTACCTGAGGCCTGCTCTGCTCGGCCACGCTACAAGGAGGTGACCGGCAGGAGGGAGCGCTGTGCAGTGCGCCCCCCTCCTGCTGGTCAACCAGATCCTGAGGCCCCCGGGCTGTTGCGCCTAACGACTGTGGGGGACTTCTACATTATCTGTCCCCGCATAATTTCCTGGGAAGGATGCATCACCCCCCCGGTTCCTACTCCCCTGGCCCTGACACGTCAAGGGTTTTGTGTTCACAGCACTCCTGAAATGATCAGTTGCGTGTGCTGGCTCTCCAAATTACGTCTATGTGGTTCTTAACCCCATAAAGGCTGGATTCCTCGGCGTGTGGCCTGCGCTTAAGGACCAAGGAGCATTTTTTTTTACACGATGGGATTCAGACCTCCTGGCACATCATTGGTCCTTAAGGGGTTAAGGGGGGAACCAACCCCTGGATCACTGGATGTTAAAGGTGCAGCATAGGCATCTTGATCTTCATGACTCAGCCACTGATTACTCCCCTATCCGTTTAGGATACTTCCTCTCTGTGTAAGGCACTAGTAGGCTAAAAGAAACTCACCTGTATAGGACACCATTCCTACAGATCCTGCAATTTGTATTGCAGACTCATTCCTAGCTAAGCGTCTCTGACTTCCCCGTTCCATATTCAAATTACTCTTGGGATTTGTCACCTCAAGGGTAATAGGGGAATCCAGCACTGGGCCCTTTGCTCACAGTGCCTCGAGAGATCAGCTACACCTCACTGACGAAACCCAACAAGACTGAAACGTACGTCTGGGGTTGGCTGTTTCTCTTGTTCAGAGAGGAATTGCCTGACATTTCCTGGCTGGACTGATGTTATGGCAGGAACAGTATGAAATGCTTTAGGATATTTCCTCTCTGTGTAAGGCACTAGTGGGTTAAAAGAGACTGCACCCTGGGTAGGACACCATTCCTATAGAGCCTGCAAATTTGTATTGCAGGCTCGTTCCTAGTTGAGTGTCTCTGACTTACACTTTCCATCAACTGGGAACAAGCCTGCTATAGAATTTAGATGGCTGCATTTGGCTGACGGGCCTCACATTGGACATCGGTGGTTTATATTACATTTGTTAGTATTACTTATAAGGAAACATATAGAAAACCCCTGCTCTCTAATGCATCATAGGATCCAAGTGATCAGTGCTTATAGATTTTTGCTTACAGGGAATATAGATCTATCTGAAATCTGCCCTAGGATCTTCAAGTATGTGATTATCTCAGAAATTCTTGTACAGGTTATTGAGCCAGGGTTCAAAATACATTTATCAGCTGAGTTATCCTCGGCCTAGAACCAGGATAAAATGAACTATGCAGCCAATAGCGTAGATACTGCGGCTGATGTACTAGCTACAATCGGATCAGTTTTGGCATCACATGGTACAAATAAAACGATCATTGTTTTAACCATCTGAGTGCCAGAGGGGTACACAACACATTGCTTTGCAATGTGTTGAGTACACCTCTGACTCAACAGTTTAAATGTGGCATTTAACCCCTTGAATGCTAAAGAACTCTCCAACTTCACAACATTCAACTAATTAAAAGATCCATTTAAAGGGATAGCAATACTTAATATAGATATAAAAAATTATGTTGTAGTGTTTATACCCCTGAGTAAAACAAGGCTACATTCACTGCTGAAAGACGTTTTATTCACAAGTTATTACAGCTCAAACCTGAATTTTATATGCAGAAACATAAAAGCATAGAATTTGACAGCAGATAAGAACCATTCGGCCCATCTAGTCGGGCCATTTTTCTTACTGTAAAATCCTCAGATCTTATTTGGTCCGTGGTCTTGCCTTATGTTCAGGACAGCCGTATGCCTATCTCATCCATGCTTACATTCTCTCACTGTATTAACTTCTTCCACTTCTGCTGGAAGGCTATTCCACTTCTCTACTACCCTATCATGGTCAACTGACCAGAGCTATCCATAGGATTGTGTAACAACAGCGCCACTGTACAATTTCAGGCCATTGAGATATTACACCTAAAAATTTCATGTTTGAGCTGCAATAACTTTTGAATAAAACACCTTTCAGCAGTGGGAGTGCCCTTGTTTTACTCAGTGGGATAAACTCTACAACATATGGCTGATTTTTACTCAGGTTCAATAAGTGTGTATTTATTATTACCATTAATGGGAATTTTAGAAATTAGGTCATCCTTAGCTCTTAGAAATATTAACCCATAACACTCTGAAATCAGTATATTCTAGTTGCTATGTCAATGTTTGCTTGCACCCAGAGATGATCCATTCAGCTCATAAAGAACCTTTAATATGTCACAGTTCTGAGATATCACGTCTCATACACTGTAACATTCTACAGTTCTGAGATATCACTTCTTATACACTATAACATTCTACAGTTCTGATATATCACTTCTTATACACTATAACATTCTACAGTTCTGTGATATCACGTCTTATACACTATAACATTCTACAGTTCTGATTTCACTTCTTATACACTATAACATTCTACAGTTCTGATATATCACTTCTTATACACTATAACATTCTACAGTTCTGATTTCACTTCTCATACACTGTAACATACTAGAGTTCTGATATCACTTCTTATACACTATAACATTCTACAGTTCCGAGATATCACATCATATACACTATAACATTCTACAGTTCTGAGATATCACTTCTTATACACTATAACATTCTATAGTTCTGATTTCACTTCTCATACACTAACATACTAGAGTTCTGATATCACTTCTTATACACTATAACATTCTACAGTTCTGTGATATCACTTCTTATACACTATACCATTCTACAGTTCTGTGATATCACTTCTTATTCACTATAACATTCTACAGTTCTGAGATATCACTTCTTATACACTATAACATTCTACAGTTCTGTGATATCACTTCTTATACACTATAACATTCTAGAGTTCTGTGATATCACTTCTTATACACTATAACATTATACAGTTCTGAGATATCCCTTCTTATACACTAGAACATTCTACAGTTCTGTGATATCACTTCTTATACACTATAACAGTCTACAGTTCTGATATATCACTTCTTATACACTATAACATTCTACAGTTCTGAAATATTACTTCTTATACAGTATAACATTCTACAGTTCTGATATATCACTTCTTATACACTATAACATTCTACAGTTCTGATATATCACTTCTTATACACTATAACATTCTACAGTGCTGTGATATCACTTCTTATACACTATAACATTCTACAGTTCTGTGATATCACTTCTTATACACTATACCATTCTACAGTTCTGATATCACTTCTTATACACTATAACATTCTACAGTTCTGATATATTACTTCTTATACATTATAACATTCTAAAGTTCTGTGATATCACTTCTTATACACTATACCATTCTACAGTTCTGAGATATCACTTATACACTATAACATTCTACAGTTCTGATATATCACTTCTTATACACTATAACATTCTACAGTTCTGAAATATTACTTCTTATACAGTATAACATTCTACAGTTCTGATATATCACTTCTTATACACTATAACATTCTACAGTTCTGATATCACTTCTTATACACTATAACATTCTACAGCTCTGATATCACTTCTTATACACTATAACATTCTACAGTTCTGATATATCACTTCTTATACACTATAACATTCTACAGTTCTGTGATATCACATCTTATACACTATACCATTCTACAGTTCTGATATATTACTTCTTATACATTATAACATTCTAAAGTTCTGTGATATCACTTCTTATACACTATACCATTCTACAGTTCTGATATCACTTCTTATACATTATAACATTGTACAGTTCTGTGATATCACTTCTTATACACTATAACATTCTACAGTTCTGTGATATTACTTCTTATACACTATACAATTCTACAGTTCTGATATCACTTCTTATACACTATAACATTCTACAGTTCTGATATATTACTTCTTATACATTATAACATTCTACAGTTCTGTGATATCACTTCTTATACACTATACCATTCTACAGTTCTGATATCACTTCTTATACACTATACCATTCTACAGTTCTGATATCACTTCTTATACATTATAACATTGTACAGTTCTGATATATCACTTCTTATACATTATAACATTCTACAGTTCTGATATCACTTCTTATACACTATAACATTCTACAGTTCTGATATCACTTCTTATACACTATAACATTCTACAGTTCTGTGATATCACTTCTTATACACTATAACATTCTACAGTTCTGTGATATCACTTCTTATACACTATACCATTCTACAGTTCTGAAATCACTTCTTATACACTATAACATTCTACAGTTCTGATATATTACTTCTTATACATTATAACATTCTACAGTTCTGTGATATCACTTCTTATACACTATAACATTCTACAGTTCTGATATCACCTCTTATACACTATAACATTCTACAGTTCGGATATCACTTCTTATACACTATAACATTGTACAGTTCTGTGATATCACTTCTTATAAACTATAACATTCTACAGTTCTGATATCACTTCTTATACACTATAACATTCTACAGTTCGGATATCACTTCTTATACACTATAACATTCTACAGTTCGGATATCACTTCTTATACACTATAACATTCTACAGTTCTGATATATCACTTCTTATACACTATAACATTCTACAGTTCTGTGATATCACTTCTTATACACTATAACATTCTACAGTTCTGTGATATCACTTCTTATACACTATAACATTCTACAGTTCTGATATATCACTTCTTATCCACTATAACATTCTACAGTTCTGATATCACTTCTTATACACTACAACATTCTACAGTTCGGATATCACTTCTTATACACTATAACATTCTACAGTTCTGAGATATCACTTATACACTATAACATTCTACAGTTCTGATATATCACTTCTTATACACTATAACATTCTACAGTTCTGAGATATCACTTACACACTATAACATTCTACAGTTCTGTGATATCACTTCTTATACACTATAACATTCTACAGTTCTGAGATATCCCTTCTTATACACTATAACATTCTACAGTTCTGAAATATCACTTCTTATACACTATAACATTCTACCGTTCTGATATATCACTTCTTATACACTATAACATTCTACAGTTCTGAGATATCCCTTCTTATACACTATAACATTCTACAGTTCTGATATATCAATTCTTATACACTATAACATTCTACAGTTCTGATATATCACTTCTTATACACTATAACATTCTACAGTTCTGAGATATCCCTTCTTATACACTATAAAATTCTACAGTTCTGAAATATCACTTCTTATACACTATAACATTCTACAGTTCTGTGATATCACTTCTTATACACTATAACATTCTACAGTTCTGATATCACTTCTTATACACTATAACATTCTACAGTTCTGATATATCACTTCTTATACACTATAACATGATACAGTTCTGTGATATCACTTCTTATACACTATAACATTCTACAGCTCTGATATCACTTCTTATACACTATAACATTCTACAGTTCTGATATATCACTTCTTATACACTATAACATTCTACAGTTCTGTGATATCACTTCTTATACACTATAACAGTCTACAGTTCTGATATATCACTTCTTATACACTATAACATTCTACAGTTCTGAAATATTACTTCTTATACAGTATAACATTCTACAGTTCTGATATATCACTTCTTATACACTATAACATTCTACAGTTCTGATATATCACTTCTTATACACTATAACATTCTACAGTGCTGTGATATCACTTCTTATACACTATAACATTCTACAGTTCTGTGATATCACTTCTTATACACTATACCATTCTACAGTTCTGATATCACTTCTTATACACTATAACATTCTACAGTTCTGATATATTACTTCTTATACATTATAACATTCTAAAGTTCTGTGATATCACTTCTTATACACTATACCATTCTACAGTTCTGATATCACTTCTTATACATTATAACATTGTACAGTTCTGTGATATCACTTCTTATACACTATAACATTCTACAGTTCTGTGATATCACTTCTTATACACTATACCATTCTACAGTTCTGTGATATCACTTCTTATACACTATAACATTCTACAGTTCTGATATCACTTCTTATACACTATACCATTCTACAGTTCTGATATCACTTCTTATACACTATAACAGTCTACAGTTCTGATATATTACGTCTTATACATTATAACATTCTACAGTTCTGTGATATCACTTCTTATACACTATACCATTCTACAGTTCTGATATCACTTCTTATACACTATAACATTCTACAGTTCGGATATCACTTCTTATACACTATAACATTGTACAGTTCTGTGATATCACTTCTTATACACTATACCATTCTACAGTTCTGATATCACTTCTTATACACTATAACATTCTACAGTTCTGATATATCACTTCTTATACACTATAACATTCTACAGTTCTGTGATATCACTTCTTATACACTATACCATTCTACAGTTCTGATATATTACTTCTTATACATTATAACATTCTAAAGTTCTGTGATATCACTTCTTATACACTATACCATTCTACAGTTCTGATATCACTTCTTATACATTATAACATTGTACAGTTCTGTGATATCACTTCTTATACACTATAACATTCTACAGTTCTGTGATATTACTTCTTATACACTATACAATTCTACAGTTCTGATATCACTTCTTATACACTATAACATTCTACAGTTCTGATATATTACTTCTTATACATTATAACATTCTACAGTTCTGTGATATCACTTCTTATACACTATACCATTCTACAGTTCTGATATCACTTCTTATACACTATACCATTCTACAGTTCTGATATCACTTCTTATACATTATAACATTGTACAGTTCTGATATATCACTTCTTATACATTATAACATTCTACAGTTCTGATATCACTTCTTATACACTATAACATTCTACAGTTCTGATATCACTTCTTATACACTATAACATTCTACAGTTCTGTGATATCACTTCTTATACACTATAACATTCTACAGTTCTGTGATATCACTTCTTATACACTATACCATTCTACAGTTCTGATATCACTTCTTATACACTATAACATTCTACAGTTCTGATATATTACTTCTTATACATTATAACATTCTACAGTTCTGTGATATCACTTCTTATACACTATAACATTCTACAGTTCTGATATCACCTCTTATACACTATAACATTCTACAGTTCGGATATCACTTCTTATACACTATAACATTGTACAGTTCTGTGATATCACTTCTTATAAACTATAACATTCTACAGTTCTGATATCACTTCTTATACACTATAACATTCTACAGTTCGGATATCACTTCTTATACACTATAACATTCTACAGTTCGGATATCACTTCTTATACACTATAACATTCTACAGTTCTGATATATCACTTCTTATACACTATAACATTCTACAGTTCTGTGATATCACTTCTTATACACTATAACATTCTACAGTTCTGTGATATCACTTCTTATACACTATAACATTCTACAGTTCTGATATATCACTTCTTATCCACTATAACATTCTACAGTTCTGATATCACTTCTTATACACTACAACATTCTACAGTTCGGATATCACTTCTTATACACTATAACATTCTACAGTTCTGAGATATCACTTATACACTATAACATTCTACAGTTCTGATATATCACTTCTTATACACTATAACATTCTACAGTTCTGAGATATCACTTACACACTATAACATTCTACAGTTCTGTGATATCACTTCTTATACACTATAACATTCTACAGTTCTGAGATATCCCTTCTTATACACTATAACATTCTACAGTTCTGAAATATCACTTCTTATACACTATAACATTCTACCGTTCTGATATATCACTTCTTATACACTATAACATTCTACAGTTCTGAGATATCCCTTCTTATACACTATAACATTCTACAGTTCTAATATATCAATTCTTATACACTATAACATTCTACAGTTCTGATATATCACTTCTTATACACTATAACATTCTACAGTTCTGAGATATCCCTTCTTATACACTATAAAATTCTACAGTTCTGAAATATCACTTCTTATACACTATAACATTCTACAGTTCTGATATCACTTCTTATACACTATAACATTCTACAGTTCTAATATCACTTCTTATACACTATAACATTCTACAGTTCTGTGATATCACTTCTTATACACTATAACATTCTACAGTTCTGATATCACTTCTTATACACTATAACATTCTACAGTTCTGATATATCACTTCTTATACACTATAACATGATACAGTTCTGTGATATCACTTCTTATACACTATAACATTCTACAGTTCTGATATCACTTCTTATACACTATAACATTCTACAGTTCTGATATATCTCTTCTTATACACTATAACATTCTACAGTTCTGATATATCACTTCTTATACATTATAACATTCTACAGTTCTGATATCACTTCTTATACACTATAACATTCTACAGTTCTGATATCACTTCTTATACACTATAACATTCTAAGTTCTGATATATCACTTCTTATACACTATAACATTCTACAGTTCTGATATATCACTTCTTATACACTATAACATTCTACAGTTCTGTGATATCACCTCTTATACACTATTACATTCTACAGTTCTGAGATATCCCTTCTTATACACTATAACATTCTACAGTTGTGATATCACTTCTTATACACTATAACATTCTACAGTTCTGATATCAGTTCTTATACACAAAAACATTTTACAATTTTGAGATATCACTTCTTATACTTTTTAAAACAAAAATTGTTAATGAAATGTGCAGAAGTTAAGTTAGTTATACATACTTAAATGTATGTATATTAATGTTAAGATTCACAGAATAAACAGAAATTATCATACAAAAAAAATCATATCCGACATAGAGATCCTCATTGTGTGAAGTTAGAAATTTAGAATGCAAAAGTGTTTTTTGAGAGAGTCAGTACGTACTTTCCAACCAAATTTTTATGGTCTGGATCAAACAGAGCGATCCTCCGCAATTGAACATAGAAATTCACTATGACAGAAATCTGTAATTTAATTTGCCTCTCCAGACATAGAAATTCACTATGACAGAAATCTGTAATTTAATTTGCCTCTCCAGACCAAGGAATATTGTAAGATTTCCAGTGTGTTGCAATGGTCATTCTTACCGCTAGGCAAATCTGCATTATTAGCTAATCCAGGGCTTAAAAGTTGAAGTCCTTTGCTTTTAGCCTGACCTGAAAAGTTACTTTCCACTGCAAGCCATAACATACCCACCAGGGCTGAATTTCTACTCGCCAGGGCTAAATTTTCACTCGTCATTGGCTAGTGGCGAGTGGAAATTTTGAGCCCTGAGCTAATCCTCATATTTCGTTATACCATTCAAATTTTTACCCAACAGTACTTTCCAAACGCTCAAACAGATCGGCTTTTTGAGAATATTAGTTATCAAGGAGAAGACTTTTCCCCACAGAGCTTTAACCTTATAACAGTTCCACCAAAATATGATAGAAGGAGCCAATCTCCCCACAATCTCTGAAACACAAGTCAGAGTTCTCTGGGAACATCTTAGCAAGGCGAGATGGGTCTAGGTAGGTCATGTGTAGCATCCTAAAAGGCTGTTCCCTAAGTTCAATGTTCAAGGAACATCTGGGTAAGCGCTTTACAATGTTACTCCAAACTTAATCAGACAGGTTCTCACCCACCATATGCTCCCACCTATCTATAAAAGACCTATCTTCTGTAACGGAAACTAGAATATGATATATAGTGCAGAGACCCTTAATTCCATATATCCAGTGCCTGACAAAATACTCAAAGGAGCTAAGAGGGACTGAGATATATGAACCTGTTATCACTTCTTATACACTCAAAAGAACAGCAGGACTTCTCCCTCTACCATTCTGATGGAAATGTCCATAATCTGTACATTAAATTAGCAGTGCTTTGTTTAAATCAGACAGTAGGAAACCTTGGACTCTCTGACCGTGAGGAATTGGCCCTTCATCCTGATACCAAGAGATTGTTGTCAAAATCCTGTGTGTCAGTGTCAAACCCTGAGAGTTCCAGGTATGATTATTGTGTGTTTGTGTTTCTTAAAGGGACAGTAATACGTAAAATGTAAAAAAGAATATGTTGTAGGGGTTATCCCCCTGAATAAAACAAGAGTACTCCCACTGCTGTAAGGTGTTTCATTCAAAAGTTATTCATTTTCAAAGTTGAATTTGTTAGGTGCAATATCACAGTGGCCTGAAATTGTACAGTGGCGCTGTTGCTACACGATCCTATGGACAGCTCTGGTCCCGGGACCATAAATCTCCATAGGATGGTGTAGCAACAGCGCCACTGTTCAATTTCAGGCCACTGTGATATTGCCCCTAAAAAATTCAACTTTGAAAATGAATAACTTTTGAATGAAACACCTTTCAGCAGTGGGAGTACTCTTGTTTTACTCAGGGGGATAAACCATACAACATATTTTTTTTTACATTTTAAGTATTACTATCCCTTTAACTTTATTTATAATTATAACAAAGCCAGTTCTAGATAATGGCTCTCTAAACACCAATGATCAAGTGTTCAAGAGAGATCTCATTTTTTCACATGAAGTTAAGGTTGTACAATATTAATGGGAATCTATCACCCCTATACAAGTAAGCCTTAATAGTTAGATTATGTAGCAATTATGTGTAAAACCGTATTAATTTCGTTTTTTAAATCTCTAGTTGGCCCTGCACCTATTTCCAGACAGACTGTGGGTACTACTCTGCCCCGCAATCCGTCACTCTTCCTCTGCTCTCCTCCCTCTATCCAGCCTCCTCCAATGACGGAGGGTTTCTGCATGTACACTAGAGCGCTCTCATTGGCCAGAGATCGATATCTAGCCAATGAGATTGTTCCAGCTTACAGGCAGAAAGCCTCCGTCATTGGAGGAGGCTGGATAGAGGGAGGGGAGTAGAGGCAGAGTGACAGACCGTGGTTACAGAGCAGGTAACCGCAGTGTATGCAGAAGTAGGTGCAGGGCAGCATTTATCATTTAAATTTCGGCCAACTAGAGATTTAAAAAAATGAAATGAATTAACTTTTACACATATTTGCTATATAATCTAACTATTAAGGCTAATTTGTATAGGGATGATAGATCCCTTTTAAAGGGATAGTAATGTTTCATAATAAAATCAGCTCTAATTAATCATCATAGTATTTGGGCCATGGAGAGTGTTATTTCAATTCTGTCAGAGTTGTAGTACAAGAGTAATTCAATAACAAAGTATCCCCCTCCCACCCCTTTTACTGATGTAACACTGTTCAGCCAGATCAGAAGGGAGGTGCCCAGGTAGACTGCAGAGAGGGACAATCTTCAATTAGATAAGGGAAAAACCTGAAAACTTGTCAAGGAGTGCAGGCTTTCATTGTTCTCATAGGAAGAAGATTGTCCCTTCTGTTATCTGTCTGGTCTATGGACAGCATTCACATCTGAGAAGAGATGGCTTACACTAGGTAAAAGGGACGGGAGGGAAACTTTGCTTGTGAATATCTCTCAAACATAAAGGTTTGAGAGATAAGACTTATATCATTCTTCATGTTTTTAATGCCTAAAAATAAAAAAAGTTAAAACAAGTATTACTATCCTTTAACTTCAAGTTAAACCTTTTGATGATAGTGTGTTCTTCAGTGTCTTGCCTTATAATGTGATTGAATCCTCACTAGAATCCAAGGGGTTAATTTGCAAAACAGTATGCAAAATTATCGATTTCCAGCCTGGTGCATTAACCGTCCTGATGCATTGACGTAGGACCCATTTACATATGTACGGATATGAAGGTCTAGTGTTGCTGTGAGTGGGTGATGTGAGTTCCTGTAATCTGCTTTCTATATATACATTTGAGAATGTGTTCATAATCCATTTGTAAAGGTTCAAAAACACTGAGTCAATATTCATCGCTTCAAAGAAATCCTTTCAGTCTTTCAGTCGTGAATGAATGGGTAGTTATCCTTAAGAGGACACAGTATGAAAGCCCAGACAAAGCTTGCCAGCCGACATTGCGGCTTAAAGTGTTTGATGGTTTCCTTATCCAATTACAGGCTTTATTCAGTTTAAAATACACTCTATTTACTCTGAATTCAGAGGAAAGGAAACATTCAACACATCATGAAGTATCCGCTCAAATGATATTCTTGTATAATTTTGTACAATTTGAAGCAAACGCTGTCTTGTAATTTCAGCATATATATATATATATATATAATATATATATATATATATATAAATATAAATATATATATATATATAAACATATATTATATATATATATATATATATATATATATTATAACTGCAGGCAAAACTGTGCTGTGTGAGCATCTGGAATCATGCAGTAATGTTAAAGGGATAATTGCACTCTGGAATAACTAATGCGTATATGAGTACAGTGGTATTTGCTGAAACCTTGTATTTAAATTTGGACTAACCGCTGACAAGTTTAACCTTTGGGTGCCAGGGAGTTGTCCAACATTGCATGGCACTCAAAGGGTTAAATCAATGCAGAATTCCACAGGAGAGAAAGAGAAACTGAGCCAAACAAGGCAATTAACCCCTTAATGTGCTGAAAAAGAGAGAGAAAGCATTTTGAGTTAGCAACTCATTACACGGAGGAAGAAAGGCAAAGAGTGGAGCTGATTTGCTTGATTTAAAGTGCTTTGAGTGCCAGAGGGATACGCAATGCATGCGCACACCCTCCGGCACTCAAAGGGTTAATCTGTGTAATGTGCTGGAAAAGACAGAGAGAGCTACAGTGCGCTGGGGAGAGAAGAGCTGCTGGTATTTTGCGTTAGTACTAGTGTTGTAGAGGCAGATTGGCAAGAAGAGGGCTGGATTTGCCTGATTCAGTCTGTGCAGTGTACTGGAGGAGAGAGAGCTACTGGTATTTTGTGTTAGTACCTAGTGTTGTAGAGGCAGTTTGGCAAGGGAGGGCTGGATTGCTTGATTCAGTCAGTGGGCTGTAAGAGGAGAGCTGCTGGTATTTTGCGTTATTGCCTAGTGTTGTAGAGGGAGTTTGCCAAGAGAGGGCTGGATTTGCCTGATTCAGTCTGTGCAGTGAGCTGGAAGACAGCAAGAGAAAGCTGCTCGTATTTTGCGTTAGTATCTAGTATTGTAGAGGCAGATTGGAAAGGAATGGACTGGATTTGCCTGATTCAGTCTATGCAGTGAGCTGGAAGAGAGAGAGAGAGAGAGCTACTGGTATTTTGTGTTTGTGCCTAGTGTTGTAGAAGCAGATTGGCAAGGAGAAGGCTGGATTTGCCTGATTCAGTCTTGAGGAGAGAGAGAGAGATTTTGCTGGTATTTTGCATTAGTGCCTAGTGTTGTAGAAGCAGACTGGCAAGAAGAGGGCTGGATTTGCTTGATTCAGTCTATGCAGTGTGCTGGAGGAGAGAGAGAGAGCTACTGGTATTTGGTGTTAGTGCCTAGTGTTGTAGAAGCAGATTGGCAAGGAGAGGGCTGGATTTGCCTGATTCAGTCTGTGCAGTACGCTGAAAGAGAGAGAGCTGCTGGTATATTGCGTTAGTGCCTAGTGTTGTAGAGGCAGATTGGCAAGGAAAGGGCTGGATTTGCCTGATTCAGTCTGTGCAGTGCGCTGAAAGAGAGAGAGAGCTGCTGGTATATTGCGTTAGTGCCTAGTGTTGTAGAGGCAGATTGGCAAGGAGAGGGCTGGATTTGCTTGATTCAGTCAGTGGGCTGTAAGAGAGAGAGCTGCTGGTATTTTGCGTTAGTATCTAGTATTGTAGAGGCAGATTGGCAAGCAGTGGACTGGATTTGCCTGATTCAGTCTGTGCAGTGCGCTGGAGGACAGAGAGAGAGAGTTGCTGGTATTTTGCATTATTGCCTAGTATTCAAGAGGCAGATTGGCAAGAAGAGGGCTGGATTTGCTTGATTCAATCTATGCAGTGCGCTGGAGGAGAGAGAGCTACTGGTATTTTGTGTTAGTGCCTAGTGTTGTAGAAGCAGATTGACAAGGAGAGGGCTGGATTTGCCTGATTCAGTCTGTGCAGTGCACTGAAAGAGAGAGAGAGCTGCTGGTATATTGCGTTAGTGCCTAGTGTTGTAGAGGCAGATTGGCAAGGAGAGGGCTGGATTTGCTTGATTCAGTCAGTGGGCTGTAAGAGAGAGAGCTGCTGGTATTTTGCGTTAGTATCTAGTATTGTAGAGGCAGATTGGCAAGCAGTGGACTGGATTTGCCTGATTAAGTCTGTGCAGTGCGCTGGAGGACAGAGAGAGAGAGTTGCTGGTATTTTGCATTATTGCCTAGTATTCAAGAGGCAGATTGGCAAGAAGAGGGCTGGATTTGCTTGATTCAGTCTATGCAGTGCGCTGGAGGAGAGAGAGCTACTGGTATTTTGTGTTAGTGCCTAGTGTTGTAGAAGCAGATTGACAAGGAGAGGGCTGGATTTGCCTGATTCAGTCTGTGCAGTGTGCTGGAAGAGAGAGAGAGCTTCTGGTATATTACGTTAGTGCTTAGTGTTGTAGAGGCAGTTTGGCAAGGGGAGGGTTTGATTTGCTTGATTCAGCCAGTGGGCTGTAAGAGAGAGAGCTGCTGGTATTTTGTGTTAGTGCCTAGTGTTGTAGAGGCAGTTTGGCAAGGGAGGGGCAGGATTTGCTTGATTCAGTCAGTGGGCTGTAAGAGAGAGAGCTGCTGGTATTTTCAGCTAAATACTGAGGCAGACAGGCAAAGGGTATGGGTTGGTGTTGCTTGGTTTAGGAGCTTTACGTGTAAAGATAACTGGAGAATATCT
Source organism: Rhinophrynus dorsalis (assembly GCA_037306005.1). Lineage (NCBI taxonomy): Eukaryota > Metazoa > Chordata > Amphibia > Anura > Rhinophrynidae > Rhinophrynus > Rhinophrynus dorsalis. The sequence continues at coordinate 384,293,767 of CM074724.1, forward strand.
GGCATAAACCAAGTGCACTATAGGAAAACAATAAAAATTCCCCAAATTCCCTTTAATTTATATGTGACTTTTTTAACCTTTTGACTGCTAGAGAGGTCCCCAGAGCAATACTTCTCAATGTGTCGGAGACCTCTCTGGTATTCGAGGGGTTAAACGTATATAAAGCAATGAAAATGTGCATTCCTCCCCTATGATACAGCTGTCTGACTTTGCTTTTATACATAAAATCCAGTGGTTGCAACCATAACCAGGAACATAGTGAGTGGCCATTCGGCACACATTTGGAAAATATCACGTATAATACTGATATATTACACTATATATTGTTTATTTTTGTTTTTCATGTTTTTAAGGATGACCTTCACTGAGTTATAAGTATCGCGCCATACTTTTTTTTTTGTTATTTTTGCAAATTCCAAACACAATACATCCACAGCAACATCCCTGTTCAAATTGCTACTTACCCTTTCATAAAATGCAAATAAATTAGTATGACGTGATCTATTCTTCATAATAGCATTCTGTCTCCTATTAATAATGTTGTTTGTCATCACGTACTGATCTAGAGAAATGCAAAAAAAACCCCCAAAAAAACAAACAATACAATTGGGTAAAAAAATCCTTCCTGACTACAAAACGTCAATCAGACATCCCCCTGGATCATCGTCTATCTATGTATCTGCATTGAAACCAGCTGTCCTAATCATTATGATTCTGAAGGAAAATGGGTGAGATGTTCAAAAAGTAATCATATTGAAAACATTTTCTGATCATGAGCTGGTGGTAAAAGAAGGGCAATATTTTCAGAAGTAAAGCCGTCACATTTGAAAATGCGTCTAAAGAATTAAAAATGTCTGTAATGAGATCTTTATGAACATTGCCTTTATAAATTCTGATGTTAAAAATTGGCTTTGAAAGGAAATTTTCAAAGAATCAAAGACATTTTTTGTCTTTGAAACGACAAATTGTTTCTCGCTCCTGCTAACAGCACTTTAAAGGGATAGTAATGTTTCATAATAAAAGCAGCTCTAATTAATCATCATAGTATTTGGACTTTGGAGAGTGTTATTTCAATTCTGTCAGAGTTGTAGTTCAAGAGTAATTCAATGATAAAGTATCCCCCTCCCGCCCCTTTTACTGATGTAACACTGTTCAGCCAGAGCAGAAGGGAGGTACCCAGGTAGACTGCAGAGAGGGGCAATCTTCAATTAAGAAAAGGGAAAAATCTGAAAAACTTGTCAAGGGGGGCAGGGCCTTCATTGTTCTCATAAGAAGAAGATTGTCCCCTTCTGTTATCTGTCTGGTCTATGGACTGCATTCCACATCTGAGAAGAGATGGCTTACACTAGGTAAAAGGGGAGGGAGGGGGAAACTTTGCTTGTGAATATCTCCCAAACCATAAAGGTTTCAGAGATAAGACTTATATCGTTCTTCATACTTTTTTAATGTCTACAAAATAAAATAAAGATAAAACGAAGTATTACTATCCCTTTAATTTGTCTTCTTCAAGTTTAGACCATTTGTATTTTGACTGGAAAAAATTACGTTAATCAGACAAAAAAGTGATGTTGAAACAAATTTTTTTTCTGAAAATACCTTACAATATGACAGTAGATTAAACCACGGCTTTTTCCCTTTGACATAGATGGCGAAATTGGATGCAAAATATGAGGGAAACATGTCTGAGAACTGGCGGACCATAGTGTAATAACTTTTTTATTCTGATTACAGACAATTTAAGTTATCACCACTTTCTGAACATCTCACTCAATATGTACTTCTGTATTCCTGTAATTGTACTAGCATTTGTGCAATAACTTTATTGGCTAATCCCATTGGAACTTACTTGTCACCTAACCACAATAATATGTTCACGCATCTAATAACTAAGTCTACTTGTGATTTCCGTTCAGACAGGGATCATCGATAAGAGGTGAGTAAGAACCACTTATAACTCTTAAATACACAATTCTATAATTGAGTTATGACGGTAACAAGTCATCAGTAGGATTATTTACCCATAAGGCTTCGGAGCACATTCTTAACACACCTGGTCTATGCATGAATGTTGAGTAACCATAATTGTTTGTACAGTATTACCATAGGAAATGATAAGGCCAAGGTGTGTCAGCTGTAAAATAAAGTGTCTATGTATTCTTGTCTACGGGCACATTAAATCATACTGTTGACACTGTATTATCTCCTGATAAGATATTCCAAACCTGGAATATTTTTACACTTTGGGCTTCTGTCGGGGCATGTCATTAAAGGGTTTATACAAATATTTACACAGTGCTGAGTCACTGGGACTTTGCACTTCACTTTAAGGACAAATGACCCACCTTTAGGACTTCTTTTTCTGTTGCAATGATTGTAGGCAGTTTATGAATGAGACCATGCCCTCACCCCAACCCACAAGCATACTAACACCTTGATTTCTAGAGAGGTCTGTTTCTCATTGCTTGGTCGTACATTGAGTGAGTTAAATTGAGTACAAATATACACTAATATCTCTGCACTCCATATGTATAATTTCACCAAAAATACATTTTCATATTGTCACCGGACCAGATGTTAAAAGAACACTAACTGCTGAAAATTATCCAGTTTAAATGCATTTAAATCCCCTGTACTCTATGCTGTTATCTGTAAAAATTATCTGTTTGTTTCCCAGGGACTAAAATGTAGTCATACTTATCATAGGCGTGCACAGCCAATTGCATTAGGGTGTGCACCCAAAAGCACAAACACACACGTCCTCTCAGCGCCGCAACAAAGGAGGGAAGGCTCATGCAGGCTTTTGCAGCGTTTGAGCGCAAGTGCTTGTCCCACCCCCTTGGTCTCCCCGAGCACAGCAGTCAGCAGCAGATAGCTGTGGAAAGCGGCTAAGGTATAAAGCCGGTGCCGCAGCCGCATTAATATGCGGAAATGGACATTTAACTTCTGAAAACCTGTGCGCACACCTATGATACTTATGTTGCATGGGACCATTCCTGCATTTTCAAGGGCTTCCAAATCCCATTGCCATAGCAAATTTGATAGATGTCTCAGAACTGATAGTGCCGTATTGTCTGTAATTGGACAGTGATAAGGTCACAGCCTTTTTGTATACAAGAGCAGTAGGTAATAATCTTGATAAATTAGCCCTTCGAGTGCCAGAGGGGTATGCAACGCATTGCAGAGCGTACCCCTCTGGCACTCGAAGGGTTAATTTAGGGGATTTTCTTTTGGTATTACTCCCTAGGGTAAGTGTATGAGGTGTTAAGGATGAGGAGACGAGAGCTCTATATGTTTGTCGGATCATCACCGTCCACCGGGCTGCGCTAGTCCAGATCCCAATATAAAGGACATCCAGCTTGCCCAGAGATTGATGAAAGCGAGCATCGAGGAGGTGTGAGTGGCATATTGTTGTTCCATAAGAAATAAATCCTCCGTACACACCGCAACCAGTGTAATATTGGAGGAAGTCTTTGGAGAGCCAAAAAATAGGGATTTGCTTTCTGGCAAATGTAAGCATCAGTCGTACCATGGGCAGAAGGCGGACTAAGGATGGCGGGATGGGGTCAGGGGAGAGGGAGAAGAGGCACAGCCAAGGGTCTTTAGGTACTGAAAATGAAGTGATCTTATGTATGAGAGACAAGATGGAGTCCAGAAACTAGCTATTGTTGGAATGTACACCATTTTTCAACGCGTTTCCCTGCCGCACCTACACAAGGCAAGGAAGTGCGATCAATCATTGATGAATGCCCAGTGATATCTGTCAATGGCCAAACTGGAGATCAGTGTACCTGATACACTGCTCTTATAGCCAATTCATGAATCGTGGCACAAATGGAATCAGAATAAAAATTAGTGGGTAACAGCGGCCCTGGGACATGTGACCCTTGAGGCTTCTTTGTGGTCCCCAATCTGTCCTGTGGTGCAATTTTCTTTTCCCATCTACACACATACAAAAACACACACGCAGTCTCCAGGGATGGAAACTAATTCTTCGAAGGTGATGAGTTACATAAGAAACTCTGCCCACTTCTTCTCCTTTCCACCCTATTCCTCCCATTTATCTCCCTCTTCTCCACCTTCACCACCCATTTCCTCCCAATTCCCACCCACTTTTGGGACACATCTGCTAAGCCCCGCCCCACTCATGAGTAAGTCCTGCCCCTTTTTGACACACATTACATGATTTATAGCCCCCAGCTGCACCACAAGAGTCCCAAGTATGCACACAGATCCTATTGCATGCACACACACACGCATAAACACACATATAGATGCACAAATAAACACACAAACACATTCACACACACTAGATGCACACATAAATAAACACACGCAAACACACATACACACACGCACAGATAGATGCATGCATAAATAAGCATACACACTCACACTCACAGATAGATGCACACATTAATACACATACACAAACACACACACTCACAGATAGATGCACACATTAATACACAAACACACACACTCACAGATAGATGCACACATTAATACACATACACAAACACACACACTCACAGATAGATGCATGCATAAATAAACATACACAAACACACACACTCACAGATAGATGCACACATTAATACACATACACAAACACACACACTCACAGATAGATGCACACATTAATACACATACACAAACACACACACTCACAGATAGATGCATGCATAAATAAACATACACAAACACACACACTCACAGATAGATGCACACATTAATACACATACACAAACAAACACACTCACAGATAGATGCACACATTAATACACATACACAAACACACACACTCACAGATAGATGCATGCATAAATAAACATACACAAACACACACACTCACAGATAGATGCACACATTAATACACATACACAAACACACACACACACTCATAGATAGATGCACACATTAATACACACACACACTCACAGATAGATGCACACATTAATACACATACACAAAAACACACACACTCACAGACAGATGCACACATTAATACACACACACACACACACACTCACAGATAGATGCACACATTAATACACACACACACTCACACACTCACAGATAGATGCATGCATAAATAAACATACACAAACACACACACTCACAGATAGATGCACACATTAATACACATACACAAACACACACACTCACAGATAGATGCACACATTAATACACATACACAAACACACACACTCACAGATAGATGCACACATTAATACACATACACAAACACACACACTCACAGATAGATGCACACATTAATAAACATACACAAACACACACACTCACAGATAGATGCACACATTAATACACACACTCACAGACAAATGCACACATTAATACACACACACACTCACAGATAGATGCACACATTAATACACACACACACACACACTCACAGATAGATGCACACATTAATACACAAACACACACACACTCACAGATAGATGCACACATTAATACACACACACACACACACACACACACTCACAGATAGATGCACACATTAATACACACACACACACACACTCACAGATAGATGCACACATTAATACACACACACACACACACTCACAGATAGATGCACACATTAATACACACACACACTCACAGATAGATGCACACATTAATACACAAACACACACACACTCACAGATAGATGCACACATTAATACACACACACACTCACAGATAGATGCACACATTAATACACACACACACACACACTCACAGATAGATGCACACATTAATACACACACACACTCACAGATAGATGCACACATTAATACACACACACACTCACAGATAGATGCACGCATAAATAAACACACACACAAAAACATATAGATGCACACATAAATTAATCACAAACATACAAACAAACACACACAAAGATGCCCATAAGTAAACACATACAAACACACACACATAAACACACAGATAGATGCACACATACATAAACACATGCACACAGATACATACACATAAATATACACACTCATATATATACCAAAAGACATAAAAATACATACACACACGTCTCATTTGTACCCAAAACAGCCAATAAATCCTAATGGCCTGTATGAATGTTACACTTGCTCCTTGGTTCAAGTGAAAATCAGTCCTGGATGTTATGCCCATGGAGGCAGACATGGCAGGTGCCAGCAGGACCACAGAATACAAACTCCTCCCACTGCCCATGGACCAATTTAAGCACCACAGAGGCCTACCTGCGACTGAAAAAACTGCCAGCAGCTGTCATGTCTGCCTCCATGGAGATGATATCAGAAACTGATTGAAGATGTTATCCCTTGAACAAAGGAGCAAAGGAAATTCATAAGGGCTATTAGGGTTTTCTGGCCATAGAGAGACAGATGGAGTGTTTTTATTATTAGGAGGTTTTACTTCTCCTTTAACTCCTTGGTTGATACTACAAGAGATGTCTTCAGTGCATTGCAATTTAACCCTTTGAGTGACAGAGGTTAGGGTGACCACGTGTCCTGGAATCCCCGGGACTGTCTGTTAATTGAGGTCTGTATCCCACATCCCAGGTCCCATCTCGTCTCTTCCAATGGGTGACAGGCAGGACGGAGTGCGGACATCTTGCCATTGTGACGTCTGCGTGCCTGTGCTGTCAATCCCAGCCATAGCCAAATGGCTCCTAGCAACGCCTCCTAGACCCGGCTGGGACTGACAGAGCAAGATGTCCGCGCTCCGTCCTGCCTGTCACCCATGGAAGAGAGCATAAATCTATTAAATAAGGTCATTATTCTGGCCACTAGCGCTACTAAGCAGCTAGTCACCAGATGGAACTTAGGGAAGGTAAAGATTGTGTGGGGTGGTAGTTCACCTTTAAACCTATAGAAACTGGAGGCATCCCCCAGTGTTTCTTTGGCATGCAAGGGGTTAAACTTTATCCAACTGACCTACAGAAAAGCAGATTTATTATGTTAAGCTTTAGCGTGTAGCGTGTGAGCCAGACAAGTATTATTCAGACAATGAGGGGCACCATGCCCTTCCTGCATTGCCTTGGTTGCAAATTGAAAAATCATGTTAAAATAGAATTTCTCTAGAGAAGCGATGAAAGCATTTTCCTTCCCTGGTACCAGCACAGCTTCCTCACTACACGGATTATCTGGCCAATGCAACAATGTTACTGCGACCTCCTATACACTAGAGTTCTCTATTTTTCTTTTCTTTTTAACTCCATAGGGCCTGTTCACAAGGGAGGCAGAAACACAGTGTTATTAAAGCTGCATTTCAAAATGTAACAAACTGCTGTCTGGGGTCATTCTCATTAGATGATAATGCAACGCAAAACATTCATCACAAAGGCACCTAAGTTACAATATGCCTGATTTGAATGGCAGACTGTCAGACCACTATAAAGATCATTCACACAGTCATACAGGAGGCCCTTCACAGTCTACAACACCTCAACAGCCCATGTGGGAGTCAGTCAACAATATTTTGCTGACTCCAGCTTTGGTCATCTCGTCATACTCCTGTCTGGTGCACTCCATTTTGGGTCATCCCGTTATACTCCTGCCTGTCTGACTCCATCATGGGCCATCCCTTCATACTCCTGCCTGTCTGACCCCATCATGGGCCATCCCATCATACTCCTGCCTGTCTGACTCCATCATGAGCCACCCCTTCATACTCCTGCCTGTCTGACTACATCATGGGCCATCCAGCATACTCCTGCCTGGCTTACTACATCATGGGCCATCCCTTCATACTTCTGCCGGTCTGACTACATCATGGGCCATCCCATCATACTTCTGTCTGTCTGACTACATCATGGGCCATCCCATCATACTCCTGCCTGGCTTACTACATCATGGGCCATCCCATCATGCTCCTGCCTGGCTTTCTACATCATAGGCCATCCTGTCATATTCCTGTCTGGCTGACTACATCATAGGCCATCCCGTCATACTCTTGCCCGTCTGACTCCAGCATGGGCCATCTTGTCATATTCCTACCTGGCTGACTACAACATGGGCCATCCTATCATGTTCCTGCCTGGCTGACTACAACATGGGACATCCTGTTATACTCCTACCTGGCTGGCTTCATCATAGGCCATCCCAACATACTCCTGCCTGGCTTATGCCAACATGGATCATCCTGTCATACTCCTATCTGGCTGACCCAGGTATGGGCCATCTTGTCATACTCCTGCCTGGATGACTCCAACATGGGTCATCCTGTCATTTTCCTGCCTGGATAACTCCCATGTGGGCCATCCCATTATACTGCTGTCTGGATGACTCCATCATGGGCCTTCCCATCATACACCTACATCCTCTATTCAGTGGCAGCGAAGTGGTTACTACCAGGGACTTAATCTTAATTTCTTGTAGATCTCAGTCCTCGGTTCCCTTGGGGACATGACATCCAGGATCTGCTTAAGGATGTTATTTCTTAAACAAATCAGAATGGCTTCTTTCATAGGGGGTCCATTAGGTTTTTTGGGCATAGTAAGGTCAACAGTAAGGTTATATGAGACTAGCAGAATAATACAGCATTAAATACCACCAGAAGAGAAACATTACATGAAACCAGCAGAACAATACAAAATTACATGCCACCAGCAGATCAAGACACCATTACTTGAGACCAGCAGAGCAATGCACAATTACATGCCACCAGCAGAGCAATACCATTACATCAAACCAGCAATACAATACACCATTTCATCCAACCAGCAGAGCAATTCATCATTACATGAGTCCAAAAGAACAACACACCATTACATTTCACCAGCAGAGCAATCGCCATTACATGAAACCAGCAAAACTATACACCATTACATGCCACCAGAAGAGAAATACACCACTGCACAATGCACCATTACATGGCGCCAGTAGAGTAGTATACATTATATACCACCAGCAAAGCAGTATAACATAACATAACACCAGTAGAGCAATATACCATTACATGCCAACAGCAATGCATTACACTATAACATGCGACCAGCAAATCAATACATAATTATGAGACCAGCAGATAATTATACCATAACAAAGCAGCAAAACACTAAACCATCACATAAGACCAGCAGAACAATACACCATAACATGTAACTAGCAAAGCAATACACCATTACATGAGACCACCATAACAATAAACTATAACAAAAGACCAGCAAAGCAAATCATACATGAGACCAGCAGAACAATACACCATTACATGCCACCAGAAAAGCAATATACCAGAAGAGTAACACATAGACTAATACCCATTTTGGTGTCTGGAAGGCTTATATAATTCTCATTTTCTGGGTTATAATGTTGTAGATATTGACCTTGATGGACCTAATTTATTATGCTATACTATGTAATACACCACACCATGACATGAGACCAACAAAACAATACATTATTACATGCCACCAGCAGAGTGATACACTGAATTATGCCACCAGCAGAGAAACATTACACAAAGCCAGCAGAATGATACACCATGTTATTCCACCAGCAGAGAAATACACCATATCACGCCACCAGCAGAACAATACAGGATTACATGCCATCAGCAGAGCAATACACCATGCTATTCCACCAACAGAGCAATAAAATAATATAGAATAAGGTAACCTTGTATCTTTCTAATTAGAAAATCAACCTTTCCCAAAAGTGCGGACACATAGACTTGACACCCAGCCGGTATTTTACCGGCAGGCCGGTAAAAAATTGGCTTCTGTCCAATGTTAAGTCTATGGAGGGAATGCCATGGCCGGTATTTTTTTGAAGAAAGGTGGCAACCCTACGGACACATAATTTGGAGGCTATCTTAGCGCAGACAATGAGCTGCATTGGCAGATTTGTTCAACCCCCCCCCCATGGGTTTCAGACAGCTTTAGTATCAGAGAGGTTAATTGCAGAGACTGTTCTATTGTGAAAGCAATGCCAGAGCTTTACTTCCTGCATTCTTTCACTTAAGGAAATACTGAACTGTCAATGGACTATGTTTAATGTACCACTAATGAAAGCAGGCTTCAATGGAGGATGTATAGTACTCTGCAAGACTGACTGCAAGTACGTCTCTGATCTACTGCATACAAAACCAGGGCTTAAGAGACCTCTAGGGACCATCATGTCTGGTGGTGTATTAGTCTTGCTGGTAATGGTATAGATAAGCTATATATGTGTGCTATGTTTAGGGACTGGTGTACTAAGAATTGAAGTAATTCTGGGGTAAATCAAATGCACGATAGGAGGTAAACATTCCCAAAATGTTCATCGATTTAAATTGGGCTTTTAACCCATTGAATACTAGTGAGTTCTTCAATGCATTGCTTCACAATGCATTGGGGGCCTCTCTAGCATACAAAGGGTTAAAATTAGTATCATAGTAATAGTTAATTAGGTTGAATAAAGACACAAGTCTATCAAGTTCAACCTTTGCCTCATACCCTAGTGACATGACAACTGTATAACTTCCCTGCTACCAAATAAGTCAGTCTTTATCAGACCTTCCTGATTTGCCTACTAGAAACATAGAAACATAAAATTTGATGGCAGATAAGAACCATTTGGCCCATCTAGTCTGCCCATTTTCCTACTGTAAAAACCTCAAATCTTTTTTGGTGCTTGGTCTTGTCTTATGTTAAGGACAGCTTTATACTTATTCCATGCATGCTTACATACCCCCACTGTATTAACTTCTACCACTTCTGCTGGTTGACTATTCCATGTATCTACTACCCTCTCAGTGAAGTAACACTTTCTTACATTACGTCTAAACCTGTGTCCCTCTAGTTTTAGACTATGGCCTCTTGTCTTAACATTTTTACTCCTTTGAAATGTACTTCTATCCTGCACTTTTGCCACGGTTCCCAGAAAAGTTCAGGAGTCAGTAAGTTATAGTTAAATGCAATTTATTGATAGTAGTAGGTAGGCAAATATATAAAGTAGTAACAAGCAGAGGGTTACAAGCCAGCGAGCACAGTTATCAGAAAAAATAGGATGCCAGGCTTGACCACAATGCTGGAGACTAGGCCTCAGCCACTGGTAGTCTCTACCGGAACCAGGAACAAAACAGGAGCAGGAACTGGGTCAGGAGCAGGAACACAGGATCTTGATCCGAAGTGGAAGATGTACCGATGCACGCCTGCTGTCAGTAAGGAGAGGACTATGACTCAGCCTGCAGTCAGAGAGGAAGTAGGTAGCTGACTCAATCCTGCAGTCAGTATCAGAGCTGGTCTACCAGAGCCCCAGGTCCGCACAAGGTTGGATGTCTGCTGAGTAAAGGAGCAAACGTAAGACTAGTCAGACAGAGCCACAAGTCAGCACCAGAGGGGGTAGTCAGCCAGAGCCACAGGTCTGCACCAGGTTGGATGTCCACTAATTGGAATATGCAAAAGAATAGTCAGACAGAGCCACAGGTCAGCACCAGGTTGAATGGAAGACTAGCCAGGTCATACACAGAGCCCAAGGTAAGAGAACTGCTAAGCACAACAACGAAAGGGCAACTGAGTCAGGACTCAGCCTGCCTTTTAAACCCCTCCACAGGAAGTAGGTAGGAGGAGCAGCTCAGAGGAAGGAAATAGGTAGGAGGAGACTACAGGAAGCAAACACATAAAACAGAGGCCTGCTGCATGCTTGAAGTCTCGTGCCTGTAGATGACGCTGAAACTAAGGTAAGCTGTAACAATTTTGTTGAATCCCTTCATGTATTTGAATGTTTCTATTGTATCCACTCTCTCTCTTCTCTCCTTCAAGCTATACATGTTCAGATCCTTTAGTCTACCCTGATATTTCGTCTCCTGTAAACCAGTCACCATTTTAGTTGCCCTCCTCTGAATTTTCTCTAGAGTATCTATATCCTTCTGACGATGGGGTCTCCAGTACTGTACACAATACTCTAGGTGAGGTCTAACTAGACATCTGTAGAGTGGCATGACCGCTTCCCTTTTTCTGCTACTAATGCCCCTAGCTATACAACCCAGCACCCTGCTTGCATTCCCCGCTGCTTTATTACATTGCCTGCCTACCTTTAAGTCAATAGAAATAATTACTCCCAAATCTCTTTCCTCTGTTGTCTCTGACAGCACAGTACCCTTAACAGTATATTTTTCCCACTAGTAACACTCCTTTCATCTGAATATTCTCCATTGACCACCACCACCCTCTGTCTCCTGTCACTCAGCCATTGCCTTATCCATTTAACTATTTTTGCATCCAGACCCAAACACTGCAATTTATTAATGGGTCTTCTATGAGGGACAGTGTCAAATGCTTTACTGAAACCTAGATAAACTATATCTACTGCTCCTCCTCGGTCTATTATTTTAGTTACCCAGTCAAAAAAATGTATGAGGTTAGTTTGACAAGATCTTCCTGCTGTAAACCAATGCTGTTTTGTATCTTGCAAGCCATTCAAATTAAGATATATGACAATTCTTTCCTTTAGCATAGTCTCCATTAATTTTCCCACTATTGATATAATACTTACGGGTCTGTAGTTACCAGACTCTTCCCTGCTACCTTTTTTGTAAAGCGGTACTACATTTGCTATCTTCCAGTCTTCTGGAACTATTCCTGTTGAGAGCAACTCATCGAATAATTCTGTTAAAGGTTTTGCCAGAACACACTTACGTTTTTTTAACAACTTTGGGTGTATCCCATCTGGTCCTACTGATTTATCTGTTTTTAATTTAGAAAGTTGAAGTAGAACTGCTTCCTGTGTAAACATGTGTGTTTCCCATGTCTTGCCATTTCTTTTTTCTAACAGAGGTTCCTTCCCTTCATCTTCCTCTGTAAAAACTGAACAAAAATATTAATTGAGACAGTCAGATAGTCCTTTATTCTCATCTACATAGTTTCCATTTTTTGTTTTCAGTCTAACTATTCCTTGTTTCATTTTCCTCCCATGTTAGGAGGCATGGGGGTTTAGTATTGAAACATTCCGATGTGGAGGGTCAGAGGAACCTTTTTTGTTCTGACTGACATTGGTCTTGACTTATTTATCTTGGCCCTGGAATGTTTTGTAGAACGTGCTGTTCGGATTTGGCGGGGGTCGCAATGTTAAGGGAGTCAACGCTGCGTCCTGTGGCAGAGGGGGGGATCCTTGGCACTTTAAGTTGGGGGATGGGAAGCCTGCCTTCTGCAAGGGCATGGGGTCCCTGGGAAGTGGATAGAGACGTATGAGTACGGATACCCACTGTGCCGGTAGGGTGAGGCTGCTAGTGGGATACACCCATAGAGGGATTGCTGGCGGTGTTAAGGACCCTCCCCTCTATCAATGGCTAGGGGTTAAAGTTTGTAAAATTGTAAATATGTTATTTGATACGTAATGTTATATATAACGTTATTTATGTTGTAAAATGGTAATATGGGTTATTAAAATATTTTACAGGTTTTCATATTAATAAATATGCTGTGGCATATTTTATCCAAGTCACTTGTTAGTGTTGTTATTTAAGGTGGGTGTGAGTTGGGGTATCCTTGGAGTTGGCGCTGCCACAGTCATGTTTTATCCCCCTTTTTTATTGACTGGGCAATTTTTTCCTCTGGCACATCTAATAATGCATTTGGCCTCCTTCAGCCTGGTTTGTACCGATACCTATCTTCTTCCTTCTGCGTCTGCTTATATTTCTTAAAGGGACAGTAATGTCCCATAAAACTTTTTATGGTTTTATAGTGCCTTAGAAAATAAGCAGAATGGTGCAAACCCATAGCGGTTTGAGACATAAAGGGATTCAAAGTTTCCCCCTACCTCCCCTTCTCCTGATGTCAGCTGTAAAGCTGACAGCAAGAGAATCGAGTTGTACGACTCGAGGAGGCTCTGCAGCAGAGCCGAGATCGCGTTATCTATAAATAATTAATTAATTAGAAACATCTACAAAGTGTGCCTGGTTTGCAAGCACACTTTGTAGACATTTCCAGTGAATGAATTCTATATAGATAACGCAAATTTTTGGGTTATTTCATGACCTATTGACACCTCATTCTCTAACTGAATAAATGATTTGGAACAAGACCAAAGTATTTTATTTACACAGACAAATGTATAAACACATATACTGAAGTTTAAACAAACATTAATGTGAGTTTTATTGCTGTGGAGCAATGTGATACACTTATATACACCCCACACAGTCTGATCTCCTAAACACAGGGACACCAGGGTGATACACTTATATAAACCCCACATAGTCTGATCTCCTAAACACAGGGACACCAGGGTGATACACTTATATACACCCCACACAGTCTGATCTCCTAAACACAGGGACACCAGGGTGATACACTTATATAAACCCCACATAGTCTGATCTCCTAAACACAGGGACACCAGGGTGATACACTTATATACACCCCACACAGTCTGATCTCCTAAACACAGGGACACCAGGGTGATATACTTCTATACACACCACACAGTCTGTTCTCCTAAACACAGGGACACCAGGGTGATACACTTCTATACACACCATACAGTCTGATCTCCTAAACACAGGGACACCAGGGTGATACACTTCTATACACATCACACAGTCTGATCTCCTAAACACAGGGACACCAGGGTGATACACTTCTATACACACCACACAGTCTGATCTCCTAAACACAGGGACACCAGGGTGATATACTTCTATACACACCACACAGTCTGATCTCCTAAACACAGGGACACCAGGGTGATACACTTATATATACACCGCACAGTCTGATCTCCTAAACACAGGGACACCAGGGTGATACACTTATATACACACCACACAGTCTGATCTCCTAAACACAGGGACACCAGGGTGATACACTTCTATACACACCGCACAGTCTGATCTCCTAAACACAGGGACACCAGGGTGATACACTTATATATACACCGCACAGTCTGATCTCCTAAACACAGGGACACCAGGGTGATACACTTATATACACACCACACAGTCTGATGTCCTAAACACAGGCACACCAGGGTGATACACTTCTATACATACCACACAGTCTGATCTCCTAAACACAGGGACACCAGGGTGATACACTTATACACACACCACACAGTCTGATCTCCTAAACACAGGGACACCAGGGTGATACACTTATATACACACCACACAGTTTGATCTCCTAAACACAGGGACACCAGGGTGATACACTTATATACACACAGCACAGTCTGATCTCCTAAACATAGGGACACCAGGGTAATACACTTATATACACACCACACAGTCTGATCTCCTAAACACAGGGACACCAGGGTAATACACTTCTATACACACCACACAGTCTGATCTCCTAAACACAGGGACACCAGGGTGATACACTTCTATACACACCACACAGTCTGATCTCCTAAACACAGGGACACCAGGATGATAAACTTATATACACACCACACAGTGTGATCTCCTAAATACAGGTACACCAGGGTGGGAAAGAGGGACAGAGGGATTTGGGCCTCAAAGTGGGATTGCTCCTCCTAAAGAGGGACACTTGGGAGGTATGGACCCCAAATATCTCCTAAAGAGGGACACTTGGAAGTTATTGACCACTAATATCTCCTAAAGAGGTACACTTGAGATGTAATTAACTCTAATATCTCCTAAAGTGGGGACACTTGGGAGGTATGGCATCCTCTGCTCCCTATGTAGTCACCCATGTGAACTTGCTCTGTATAAATTTGTGCAACTTTGCAGAAATGTCTCTTTCTTATTACAAATGATAGAGGTTTAAAGGGATAGTAATGTTTCAAAAAAAAGCAGCTCCAATTAATCTTCATAGTATTTGGACCATGGAAAGTGTAAAGCTGTAAAGCTGTCAGCAGGAGATTCCTGTCAGCCGACACGGAGGCGCTTGAGCAGAGCCGCGATCTCGTTATTTACCACAAATCCCTTCATTGGAATGGTCTAAAACGAGGGCTTGAAAACCAGGCACACATTTTAGACCATTCCAATGAAGTGATTCGTGGTAAATAACGAGATCGCGACTCTGCTCAAGCGCCACCGTGTCGACCGACACAGATCTCCTGCTGACAACTTTACAGCTGTCAGTAGGAGAGATCAAACTTTAAACGCCTGTATCTCTTAAACCATAGTGGTTTGAGAGATACGGTTTTATGCATTTAGCTCAGCTTTTTTTAAGCTCTTGTAAATGTAAAAACACTTTTTTGTGGACATTACTAACACCTTAAAGGGATAGTAATACTTCGTTTTGTCTTTATTTTATTTTGTAGGCATTAAAAAAACATGAAGAACAATATAAGTCTTATCTCTCAGACCTTTATGGTTTAAGAGATATTCACAAGCAAAGTATCCCACCCCCCCGTTCAGCCAGATCAGAAAGGAGGTGCCCAGGTAGACTGCAGAGAGGGACAATCTTCAATTAAGATAAGGGAAAAAGCTGAAAAACTTGTCAAGGGGGGAAGGGCTTTCATTGTTCTCATAGGAAGAAGATTGTCCCCTGCTGTTATCTGTCTGGTCTATGGACTGCATTCCACATCTGAGAAGAGATGGCTTACACTAGGTAAAAGGGGCGGGAGGGGAACTTTGCTTGTGAATATCTCTTAAACCATAAAGGTTTGAGAGATAAGACTTATATCATTCTTCATGTTTTTTTAATGCCTACAAAATAAAATAAAGTTAAAACGAAGTATTACTATCCCTTTAAGGTAAGAGGAAGGGACTGACAGCGCAGGTATGCAGATGCCTCTGAAGCAAGAAGCCGTCAGTCTCAGAAATAGGATTTCTTCATAACTCGGTACTAGTGCGTGATAATAGTACTATTTCTAAGCTTATCGCTATATGACTAATTCATTAATGTTTGTTTAAACTTCAGTATATGTGTCTAAAAATTAGTCATTATAAAAAAAATAATTTGGTCTTGATCCAGATCATGTTTTCGGTGACATAAAGAGCTGTCAAGAGGTCACAAAGTAACCCAAAAAATTCTAAATAACATCCCTTTCACCAGTCACACCCAGGGGCATAGGAACCCCCCCCAAGGAAATCATGCGGGGGACAACCCCCCCCCAGACGCACCAGCCGAGAGCGACGAGCAGTTTCCTGTCAGACCTGGGTAGAGGATCAGAAGCTCTTCTACCGCGGTCCGCTCTGCCACGCTACAAAAAAGGTACAGAGGGGCTGGGGGGGCAAAATGACACACAGGTGTGCTGGGAGCGGGGTTAACCCCTTAAGGTCCGACGATCCCGCGGTGTACATGATGTACCAGGACCGTCACTGGTCCTTAAGACCGGACCAGCGTGACGGTCCGGGTACGTCACAGGACGCGAAGGGGTTAAAGAGACACACAGGGGGGCTGTAAAAATGCTACCCCCCCTGATTTGTGGGGGTTCCTACACCTCTGGTCACACCCCCAAAAAAACAGAACCTAAACCATTTGAAATGTTGGGAGGCATGGCTCGCCAAACCTTTACAGTAATACAAAATGATACCTGGAGAATTTGGGAAGAGAAAATGAAAATGCAGTTAGGTAAATCCATCAGAATAGTGGGCCAACACTCAGCTAATTAACCCTGTGAAGATGAGAAGGGTGCGCAACGCATTGTTTTGCATTGTGTTGTGCTCCCCCTATGTTCCTCAAGGGTTAAAGATAGGAGCTGTAGCCTGAGAACAGCTGTAAGACCACAACTCACCCCCCCCCCCCCGCCCTACATACCACAAACTGGGGAATTTATATTTGTGATAATGTACTTTCCCTCTGATGCTCTACAAATGTTAAGATATCTTTCACCAACATTCCTCTATATACTCCAAGGAATATATAGGATAATATTAAAGGGCCAGTGCCTCCTAGCTGGAAAAAAAAGATTTCCTTTTCTTAAAGGGATAGTAATACTTAAAATGTAAAAAAAAATATGCTGTAGGGTTTATCCCCCTGAGTAAAACAAGTGTACTCCCACTGCTGAAAGGTGTTTTATTCAAATGTTATTAAAGCTCAAAGTTTAATTTTTTTAGGTGCAATATCACAGTGGCCTGAAATTGTACAGTGGCGCTGTTGCTACACCATCCTATGGACAACTCTGGTCCTGGGACCATAAATCTCCATAGGATGGTGTAGCAACAGTGCCACTGTACAATTTCAGGCCACTATGATATTGCACCCACAAAATTCAACTTTGAGCTTTAATAGCTTTTGAATAAAACACCTTTCAGCAGTGGGAGTACCCTTGTTTTACTCAGTGGGATAAATCCTACAACATATATTTTTTTTTTAAAGGAACACGAACACCTAAAAATAAAAAAACTATTTAAACAACTTTAACCCTCTACCTCTCTGGCGCTCAAATGGTTAGATATCATACATTTCCAGCTAGCATCTGTAAAAAGCATTTATTTTATATTTGCTTCCTAAAATATAATACATAACTGATTTTTTAATGCACGTTTGGACTGTCCTATTTAGAGAGCATTTTGTGAACATGTATTTGCAGTTTGCAATGAAAAATAAGAGTTAAAGGGATAGTAATACTTCGTTTTATCTTTATTTTATTTTGTAGGCATTAAAAAAAACATGAAGAACGATATAAGTCTTATCTCTCAAACCTTTATGGTTTGAGAGATATTCACAAGCAAAGTTTCCCCTCCCGCCCCTTTTACCTAGTGTAAGCCATCTCTTCTCAGATGTGGAATCCAGTCCATAGACCAGACAGATATCAGCAGGGGACAATCTTCTTCCTATGAGAACAATGAAAACCCTGCCCCTCTTGACAAGTTTTTCAGGTTTTTCCCTTATCTTAATTGAAGATTGTCCCTCTCTGCAATCTACCTGGGCACCTCCCTTCTGATCTGGCTGAGCAGTGTTACATCAGTAAAAGGGGAGGGAGGGGGATACTTTGTCATTGAATTACTCTTGAACTACAACTCTGACAGAATTGAAATAACACTCTCCAAAGTCCAAATACTACGATGATTAATTAGTGCTGCTTTTATTATGAAATATGACTATCCCTTTAACAGAGTTAATATACGGAGATTAGTATTGACCACTCTTCTATACAGAAGGGCTACTACTTATCACTACTATATCAGCGATTTACAGACAATACAGCACTGTCACCTCTGAGACACCTATCAAGATTGCTATGGGAATGGCAAGAACACTTTGTAGACCTCTCCATTGAAGTAGTTCTATTGAAACAGAGGTATTTCGGCTCTGCTGAAGAGCTGCCGGCTGGTCCTGGGACCAGGATCTCATTATGTCAGCTGGAGGTTGACGTCTATGAAAGGAGAGGGAGGGGGGAAGTTTAGCATCGTATATCTCTCAAACTATAAAGGTTTTATTGTTAAATAATAATAATAATAATATCATTATTAAAATATAAAGTCTGTATCAGGATTTGGTAGCTGGGAGCTAGAGTGTAGAGATAGTGGGGGTTGGTAGTTGCTTCCAATATACTCTAGGTATGTGCTAAGGAATGTTATTTGATTCCTGCTTTGCTTCATTGACCAATCAGGGGAGGTTATTTATCCGCTAGTTAAGAATGTATATTTTTCAAGTCCTAATTTGCATGCTTATCTTGATAAGAGTCTCTGTAAGTGTATATAAGCTGGGTGTTCCATTCAATAAAGACAGCTGATTCTAAAACAGTACACTAGTCTTGCCTGGTGAAAACTGTGATATTCCAGCAGAGCAGCCTTGCTCAGGATTGAAGGAAGCAGCGACTGACAGGGACACCCAGAGGGGGGTCCACTGGTACTTCAGCCCGGTAGCACATCTCACTGTGGCCTTGCAACATGTATTTTTCATTTCTTTTTGGTTTTACAGCAATGATCTGGCAACCCTTACCAGGATATCTTATTTCATAATGATGTATTGCTGTGTTGGTGGCATGTCATGGTGTATTACTTTTCTGATGTATATAATGGTGTACAGTAGTGATGAGCGAGCACCCCAATGCTCGGATGTTCGGGTGCTCTGACCGAGCACCCCCTGAGGCTCGAGTGCTCGGCCGAGCATCCGAGCCCCATTGAAGTCAATGGGAGGACTCGAGCATTACACCAGGCACCCCCTGCTCTGATGAGGGGAGGGTGCCTGGTCCATAGGAAAAGGGCAGAAAAAGATGGAAACACTACAGAAATGGTTCAGGGACAGCATAGGGAGGATGTCTGGATGCACCTTGGACTCCAACATCGCTGCTGGGAACGATCTTTCGCCCGTAGTACGCCATTTTTACAGACTGACCATAAAACACACAAAAAGGAAAATAAAAACGACTTTAGGCGAAAAATTGTTACCAAACAATATTTGCTGTATATTTACTTGTATATCATCTGCAAATTATCCCAAAAATTTCCTTGATTTTCGGAAGTGAGGCCATGATTAAGAGGGAAACGTGCGCAGAGGCAAATTCTCCCAAAAATTTCCTTGATTTTCAGAACTGAGGCCATGATTAAGAGGGAAACGTGCGCAGAGGCAAATTCTCCCAAAAATTTCCTTGATTTTCAGAACTGAGGCCATGATTAAGATGGAAACGTGCGCTGAGCTGACCATCTAAAACATTATGGGTGAGGGTCTGCTGCAGAGCTGACCATCCTAAACATTATATGCGAAGGCCCGCTAGTGAGCTGACGCTATAAAACATTATATGAGAGGGCCCGCTAGAGAGCTGACCCAATAAAACATTATATGAGAAGGCCCGCTGGTGAGCTGACCTATATAAAAATTGTCAAACAGGGCCCGCTGGTGAGCTGGCCCTATATAAAAATTATATCACAGGGCCCGCTGGTGAGCTGGCCCTATATAAAAATTATATCCCAGGGCACGCTGGTGAGCTGGCCCTATATAAAAATTATATCCCAGGGCATATGGAAGAGGAGGAGGAGGATGAGAAGATTAAGAGTCAACCATATACCCGTTTTTTGGGTGGAAGGGGTGAATGGGAATACAGAGTATTCCCATCATTGTAAATAACATATATAAAGTGAGTTTATGTTCCCCCGGGGCTTTCCTCCAGTGGAGTGGAGAAGTCAGGGGAAATCCAGGCCTTGTTCATTTTTATAAGTGTCAACCTATCAGCATTGTCGGTGGAAAGGCGGATACGCTTATCTGTTATGATGCCACCAGCAGCACTAAATACCCGCTCAGACAGAACGCTGGCGGCAGGGCAGGCCAGCACCTCCAAGGCGTAGAGTGCCAGTTCATACCACGTGTCCAGCTTGGACACCCAGTAGTTGTAAGGCACAGAGGGATCATTGAGGACGCTGACACGGTCTGCTACGTACTCCTTCACCATCTTCCAAAACTTTTCCCTCCTTGTGACACTAGGCTGCGCATCAGGGTGAGGGTGCTGGCGGGGTGTCATGAAGGTGTCCCACGCCTTGGAGAGTGTTGCCCTGCCTTTCTCGGAACTGCTGTGTGCTCCCCTTTTCTCCCCTTCTCGGTTGGCCAAGGTAGCACGTACTCTGCCGCCAGCGTTGTCAGATGGAAAATTTTGGAGCAATTTTTCGACAAGAACCTTGTGGTATTGCAACATTTTGCTTGTCCTCTCCACCGGAGGAATGAGAGATGAGAAATTCTCTTTGTAGCGGGGGTCCAGAAGGGTGAACACCCAGTAATCCGTGTTGTCTAAAATGCGTACAACGCGTGGGTCACGGGAAAGGCAGCCTAACATAAAGTCAGCCATGTGTGCCAGAGTACCAACAGTCAAGATTTCGCTGTCCTCACCAGGAGGATGACTCTCAATCTCCTCATCCTCTTCCTCCTCTTCTGCCCACCCACGCTGAAGAGATGGAACTAAAGTTCCATGGCTACCCTCTGTAGCGGAGGCAACCGTGTCTTCCTCCTCCTCCTCCTCCTCCTCCTCCGCCTCCTCCAATTGTCGCTGAGAAGACGAAGTGAGGGTGCTCTGGCTATCACCTTGTGTAAGCTCTTCCTCCCCCATTTCCACCTCTTCCACATGCAAAGCGTCGGTTTTAATTGTGAGCAGCGAGCGTTTCAGTAGACACAGAAGTGGGATGGTTACACTGATAATAGCGTTATCGCCGCTCACCATCTGTGTCGATTCCTCAAAATTGCGTAAAACCTCACAGAGGTCTGACATCCATTCCCACTCCTCACTTCTGATTACAGGAAGTTGAACGGAGAGGCGACGACCGTGTAACAGCTGGTACTCCACTACTGCCCTCTGCTGCTCACAAAGCCGGGCCAACATGTGGAAGGTGGAGTTCCAGCGCGTGCTCACGTCACACAGCAGCCGGTGAGCTGGCAATTGTAAGCGCTGCTGCAGCTTCAACAGGCCGGCTGAAGCTGTTGATGACTTACGGAAATGTGCACACACGCGGCGCACCTTGGTCAAGAGATCATGCACATTGGGGTAGGTTTTTAGAAATCGCTGCACCACTAAATTAAATACATGCGCTAGGCATGGTACGTGTGTGAGCTTGCCGAGCTCCAAAGCCGCCACCAAGTTACGCCCATTATCACACACAACCATGCCTGCTTGCAGGTTGAGTGGCGAGAGCCACTGCTCGGTCTGGTGACTAATCCCCTGCAACAGCTCTGAGGCCGTGTGCTGTTTGTCCCCAAGGCAGATCAGCTTCAGCACGGCCTGTTGACGCTTCCCCACTGCAGTGCTACACTGCTTCCAGCTACTGGCTGATGGGGGAGTGGCGGTGTGTGTAGAGAATTCGGAGGTGGAAACGGAGGAGGAGGAGCCAATAACGTAGGTGCTGGTGGAAACCCTGATGGAGGTAGGGCCCGCAATCCTCGGCGTGGGTAGCACCCGTGCCATCCCAGGGTCCGAGTCGCTCCCAGCCTCCACGACATTCACCCAGTGTGCCGTCAGGGAAATGTAGCGTCCCTGGCCACAAGCACTTGTCCATGTGTCAGTCGTTAAGTGGACCTTCCCAGTAACTGCGTTGGTCAGGGCACGGGTGATGTTACGGGACACATGGTGGTGTAATGCGGGGATGGCACACCGGGAAAAGTAGTGGCGGCTGGGGACCGCGTACCGAGGGACAGCTGCTGCCATCAGGCTGCGGAAGGACTCAGTGTCCACAAGCCTAAATGGCAGCATTTCGATGGCCAGTAATTTTGAAAGGTGTGAGGTTAGTGCTATGGCCTGTGGGTGGGTGGCTGGGTACTTTCTCTTGCGCTCAAATGCCTGGGGTAACGACATTTGGACGCTGTGCTGGGACAGGGAAGTGGATGTGGTCGCTGATGGTGCTTCAGATGCTACAGGTGCAGGGCGGGAGGTATGCGGGCCTGCGCCTTCAACAGGCGATTGGCCGGCACCGAAAACAGGGGAAGAGGAGGCAGTGGTGTGGCCTGCAGACACAGATGGGCGATCCAGGCGTTCCTCCCACTTACTACGGTGCTTGGATGCCATGTGTCGGATCATGCTGGTGGTGGTGAGGTTTCTAGTGTTCATGCCTCGGCTCATTCTGGTGTGGCACAGGTTGCAAACTACAATTCTTTTGTCGTCCGCACTTTCCTTAAAAAAACGCCATACCGCGGAACACCTACCCCTTGGCAAGGTAGATTTACGCAAGGGGGTGCTCCGTGGAACATTTGCGGGCCGGTTTGGTGCGGTCCGCCTTCTTTCTGTAGCCACACCACTGCCTCTTCCAGCCTGTTGCGGTGCTGCAGATGGCTCACCCTCAGGACTGCTGTCATCGCTCGGCTCTACACCTTCCCAGGTGGGGTCAGTCACCTCATCGTCCACCAAGTCCTCCTCCACTTCCTCACTCTGATCATCCTCCTCAAGTCTTGATCCCACCACATACTCAGTCATTGACAACTGTATAACATTCTCCTCAACAAGGTCTTGAGACGGAAATAGTGGTTGATTTAATGGCAACTGTGTCTCATCATCATCATCATCATCCACTACTTCCTTTGACCTTAAATGCCGTTCACATCTGTCATCTTCTTGTGATTGGGTAGCCTCTAGAGGTTGTGAATCAGGGCACAAGATGTCATGTTCCTCTGCAAGCGTGCTTGGAGAGAGGGTCAAATGAAGGATTGGTGATGAGACGAGCTCCTCACTATATCCCAGTGTGGGATCACTTCTTTGACCAGACCGTGTATGGTGGGAGGAAGGATGATCAGAGTGAGGATTATGTTGACCAGACTCTTGGCTACTGAGAGTGGACTTGGTGGAAGACAGGGTGGTGCTTAACCGACTGGAAGCAGTATCAGCTGTCATCCAACCGACCACCTGTTCGCAGTGGTCGGACCTCGAGAGTGATGTCCTGCGACGCCCTGTAAAATTACACATGAAGCTAGGTATGGTGGATGTCTTTCTTTCTTGTGCTCTGGCACCAGGCACAGTTTCTCCGCGTCCTGACCCGCGCCCTGAACTTTCAGGATCACGTCCACTTCCCCGTCCCTTTTTACCCGCCTTCTTCATCTTACACAGAATATGTGACTTTAATATTTGAGTTTGAAAACTTAACAGTATTTCTTATTATTCTGCAACTGTACAGAGTACACAGAATAGGCTGTTAAACGGCGGTGAAACACACTGAATGGAATATGTGACTTTAATATTTGAGTTTGAAAACTTAACAGTATTTCTTATTATTCTGCAACTGTACAGAGTACACAGAATAGGCTGTTAAACGGCGGTGAAACACACTGAATGGAATATGTGACTTTAATATTTGAGTTTGAAAACTTAACAGTATTTCTTATTATTCTGCAACTGTACAGAGTACACAGAATAGGCTGTTAAACGGCGGTGAAACACACTGAATGGAATATGTGACTTTAATATTTGAGTTTGAAAACTTAACAGTATTTCTTATTATTCTGCAACTGTACAGAGTACACAGAATAGGCTGTTAAACGGCGGTGAAACACACTGAATGGAATATGTGACTTTAATATTTGAGTTTGAAAACTTAACAGTATTTCTTATTATTCTGCAACTGTACAGAGTACACAGAATAGGCTGTTAAACGGCGGTGAAACACACTGAATGGAATATGTGACTTTAATATTTGAGTTTGAAAACTTAACAGTATTTCTTATTATTCTGCAACTGTACAGAGTACACAGAATAGGCTGTTAAACGGCGGTGAAACACACTGAATGGAATATGTGACTTTAATATTTGAGTTTGAAAACTTAACAGTATTTCTTATTATTCTGCAACTGTACAGAGTACACAGAATAGGCTGTTAAACGGCGGTGAAACACACTGAATGGAATATGTGACTTTAATATTTGAGTTTGAAAACTTAACAGTATTTCTTATTATTCTGCAACTGTACAGAGTACACAGAATAGGCTGTTAAACGGCGGTGAAACACACTGAATGGAATATGTGACTTTAATATTTGAGTTTGAAAACTTAACAGTATTTCTTATTATTCTGCAACTGTACAGAGTACACAGAATAGGCTGTTAAACGGCGGTGAAACACACTGAATGGAATATGTGACTTTAATATTTGAGTTTGAAAACTTAACAGTATTTCTTATTATTCTGCAACTGTACAGAGTACACAGAATAGGCTGTTAAACGGCGGTGAAACACACTGAATGGAATATGTGACTTTAATATTTTAGTTTGAAAACTTAACAGTATTTCTTATTATTCTGCAACTCTGCAGAGTACACAGAAAAGGCTGCTAAACTGCGGTGAAACACACTGAATGGAATATGTGACTTTGATATTTTAGTTTGAAGACTTAACAGTATTTCTTCCTATTCTGCAACTGTGCAGAGTACACAGAATAGGCTGCTAAACTGCGGTGACACACACAGAATGGAATATGTGACTTTAATATTTGAGTTTGAAAACTTAACAGTATTTCTTCCTATTCTGCAACTCTGCACAGTACACAGAATGTGCTGCTAAACTGCGGCGAAGCACACTGAATGGAATATGTGACTTTGATATTTTACAGTTTGAAGACTTTACAGTATTTCTTCCTATTCTGCAACTCTGCACAGTACACAGAATGTGCTGCTAAACTGCGGCGACGCACACTGAATGGAATATGTGACTTTGATATTTTAGTTTGAAGACTTAACAGTATTTCTTCCTATTCTGCAACTCTGCACAGTACACAGAATGTGCTGCTAAACTGCGGCGAAGCACACTGAATGGAATATGTGACTTTGATATTTTAGTTTGAAGACTTAACAGTATTTCTTCCTATTCTGCAACTCTGCACAGTACTCAGAATGTGCTGCTAAACTGCGGCGACGCACACTGAATGGAATACGTGACTTTGATATTTTAGTTTGAAGACTTAACAGAATGTGCTCTAATCTGCAACTTTGCACACTAAACAGAATGTGCTCTAATCTGCAACTTTGCACACTAAACAGAATGTGCTCTAATCTGCAACTTTGCACACTAAACAGAATGTGCTCTAATCTGCAACTGTGCACACTAAACAGAATGTGCTCTAATCTGCAACTTTTCACACTAAACAGAATATTTTTTTTTTTTTTTTTTTTTTTTTTTCCCCCCACACAAAATAACCTGCTGCCCCCACACACAGTAGTCCTAAAAAGGACTTTTGGTTCTTTTTTGTCACAATTTTTTTTTTCCTCCCTACACTGCCTTTCCCTTCCTATCCTCAGCTCTCCCTGGCTCAGACTGAGCCGAACTCGATGGTCAGGTGCTATACAGCACCTGACCACGGGTTCTGGCCAGCCAATCAGTGTAATGCCAGCAGCCAACATGGCTGCTGGCATTACACCGATGTCAGAGCCTCCCTGCACGTTTATTGGCTGCGCAGCAGCCGCAAAACGTGCGGGGAGGAGACCCGAACATGGCGGGCGAGCACATGCGGTACTCGTACGAGTACCGCCATGTGCCGAGCAGAGCGATGCTCGAGCCGATCCGAGCATCGGCCGAGCATGCTCGCTCAACACTAGTGTACAGCTCTACAGATTGCATGTAATGATGTAATGCTTTGCAGAATTCTTCGAGCTGCCCTGTTTGGTGAATTCTGCTGACCTCCAATAACCTGCAACCCCCCAACGATCCTATTGTACTGGAGGGAAAGCATGAGAGTGTGCAGGTACCAGCCCACATCAGAATCAGCCATATTTATTGGCTAATGTCCACTTGGGTGGTCCAGTCATTGGAGGTTTGAAAGTTAGAGGTTTATCCTTAATATTTTAGTAAGTTTATAAAAAAAATTAATTAAGACTCTCATCTTCTCGAAGAGTTTCCAGTAGCTCAACCACATCTCCGCACAGCATTTATTGTATTCAGTATATCAATGCGTGAGTTATTGAAAGAGAAAATAGATTCTTGAGGAAGGGTTTATCATTTGCCACTAAAACTGGACCAAACAGTTTTGAGTCATATGCATACGTACATACGTTTGTTTGGAATTTTACACTACAACATCATTTTTACTGAGAAGGAAGTCACTGTCAAGAGAATCAAATAATTCACTCAGAGGAGAATGGAAATGTGGTTGAGCTACTGGAAACTCTGTGACAAGATGAGCTTCTTAATGAAAGTTGCTTGAAATATGTCCTGCTGGAAGGAGAACTGTCTATGGAAATACCTGTGAGACATAGTAGATTTAAGCTACAATCTGTCTTTTATCTTACACGGGACAAGAGGGGACAAATTAAAATCTTTCAACAGCTGGCACGAAGATAATTTGAGGAGCTATGCAAATAAGGTATAAGTTACAAGCAGAATCTAACCCAGAATGAAAATATCCTGGAAGAATTGGTGAATAAAAGGGATCTTGTGTCTAGGCATGCAGATAATGGCGAGAGTATTGTGCTGTACAACAGGAAGGATAATTTTGAGTAGACATGGAGAATTCTGGGTGACAGAAGCACCTACAGCATTCTGAAAATGGAGCCGACAAAGGAATATCAGATTGAGTTACACAGTCTCATTAAAGAGGCTGTTCATCTGAATATTTTGATGACAGATGAAGGTTTCTTTATATTTGTGCTGGAAGAACAAATACCTATAGTCTATCACCTACCAAAAGGGCACAAAAGCCTGATACTACCTCCAGGTAGTTAAATAGAAAAATAGGGTGCACTATGATGTGATGTCAATCCTGTTATAAAAACATGACATTTATTCTAATAATGTTAAAAACATAATGGGGGAGATTCACTAAAAGGTGATAAAGAGGTGATGAATTGGAGATGACGTCTCCAGTGATATCGCTTCTCCAGTTCCTATGTTATTCTATGGAGTCAATTCACTAAGATCTCCAAAGCTAAAGAATCTTAATGCATAGGTTCCATAGAATGAAACAGGAACTGGAGAAATTATATCACTGGAGAGGTCATCTTCATTGTATCACCTCTTTATCACTGCTTAGTGAATCTCCCCCAATGAATTCCCAAATCACTCACAATCTCAAAGACACAGGGACATGCTCCCCAGCTCATCAAGGCGCTTCACATGATCCACTCTTACTCATGATGACAAAACATGAGTAAAGGGATAGTAATACTTCATTTTATCTTTATCTTATTTTGTAGGCATTAAAAAACATGAAGAATGATATGTCATCTTTCAAACCATTATGGTTTGAAAGATATTCACAAGCAAAGTTTCCCCTCCCGCCCCTTTTATCTAGTGTAAGCCATCTCTTCTCAGATGTGGAATGCAGTCCATAGACCAGACAGATAACAGAAGGGGACAATCTTCTTCCTAGGAGAACAATGAAAGCCCTGCCCCCTTGACAAGTTTTTCAGGTTTTTCCCTTATCTTAATTGAAGATTGTCCATCTCTGCAGTCTACCTGGGCACCTCCCTTCTGATCTGGCTGAGCAGTGTTACATCAGTTAAAGGGGCGGGAGGGGGATACTTTGTCACTGAATTACACTTGAACTACAACTCTGACAGAATTGAAATAACACTCTCCAAAGTACAAATACTATGATGATTAATTAGAGCTGCTTTTATTATGAAACATTGCTATCCCTTTAAGCATGGTTTGTGCGGAACACGTTAATGAACTTGGGAGCAAGTCCCCGTGTCTTTGAGGTTATGAGTGATTTGAGAATTCAATATGTTAACACTATTTGAATACATTTCATGGTTTTTATAACAGAATTGACATTTCTACGTAGTGCAGCATATGTTTCTATTTAACATTATATGGACCTGGGAAAGTCCTTTTGGGTTAGACACAGAGATTTGGTCTATCTCCTGTTTTATGCACACTCTTGGATTTTATGTCACAGCTTTGAGTCCCAGAGCCGCTAAATTATTGTTTTCTACAACCTCCAGGTAGCTCAGTTATCTCCGGAGTGAATGCCATTACCTTGAATCTGGCAGGAATATAGATGATAAACTTCAACCATATGTACAGTCAAAACCAACTGATTTACGAGATACAATCGATTCCATTGATAAACTAAGAATGATTGTGTGGAAATAAGGTTTAATCCCTGTAATCTGTGTTGTCAGTTCACGTTATACAATGTTACCACATAATAAGGGATTAACTGTAGTCAAGAAACAACTAAACCTTTCTTATGATATTCTAGAGACACAAATACATTTTATATTAGAGGGCATAGATTTTATGCTTCAACACAATTAATTTATGAATGAGGGTATATTTTATAGTCAGATTAGTGATGTTGCTACGGGGAGTACATGTATCATCATATGTAGGGAGATCCTGGGTTCCAATTGGCTGTTTTAGAGAATTTGTATACTTTTAGAAATGATTCATAAATCATTTATATTTTATAAGGAAAGGGCATGCCTTCTAACATTTGCAATGGACAAAGAGGGACAATTTTGTCTTAGGTGGTGTTGCTGGGTTCACGTTTAAAAGGTTGCACGCAAAAGAGCGTGCAATGACATAACACAGTAACCATGTTGCTTGGAAAAAATGGTGAAATGAGAATCTCGCACTGCATGACAGCGTGAGATTCTCATGTTGTATAATGAACGGTTGCATTTCTTTAATCAGACCTCCCCTCCTGAATAATTAAAGAGCTGGTAGCCGGTTTGGGCCAGAACTCGTTGTCGTTGCCCCTACTATCCACACATGGGCTTGTTCCCCGCTAATCCAGTGTGGGAAGGATAAATGCAGTGTATAAGTTATACTCACTGCAGTCTAAATCACCGGGAATGTTTCCCCCCTCCGTGATGCTTGTTCCCTGCCAATCCGAGCACCTGCTCTTCCCGCAGTGGACTGCCAGTGGTCTGATGGGTCTCCATGCACAGTGACCTGCGGTAGCAGAATTCTGGATCTTCCATCCGTCAGAGGTCATATGTGGCTAGTAGGGGCAATGACAATGAGTTCTGGCACAAACCTGCTACCGGCTCTATAATTATTCAGGAGGGAAGGACTGATTAAAGCTATGCAACTGTTCATTATGCTACATAAGAATCTCACGTTGTCATGCAGTGCGAGATTCTCATGTGGCCATTTTTATCCATTCGACATGGTTACTGTGTTATGTCTATAATTATTCAGGAGGGGAGGACTGATTAAAGCTATGCATACATTCACTATGCAACATGAGAATCTCGCGCTGTCATGCACTGCGAGATTCTCATGTGGCCATTTTTCTCCATGCAACACGATTACTGTGTTATGTCTATAATTATTCAGGAGGGGAGGACTGATTAAAGCTATGCAAACATTCACTATGTGACATGAGAATCTTGCGCTGTCATGCAATGCGAGATTCTCATGGCAACATGATTAATGTATTATGTGATCACACGCTCTTTTACGTGCAACCTTTTAAAAGGATACCATGGTTGCTGGGGTGTGACTGGTGGGCAGGGTATTGCTGACAATTGTTAGGTTATTACATGACCTATTGACAACTCATTGTGTAAATGGATACATGACTTAGAACAAGACCAAACAATTTTATTTACACAGATTAATTTATAAACACATATCTTGAAGTTTACACAAACATTAATGTGAGTTTTATACTGTGGAGCAATGTGGTACATTTAGATACACACACCATACAGTGCAGAGCTCAAAATTTCCACTCACCACTAGCCAATGGCGAGTGAAAATTTAGCCCTGGCGAGTAGAAATTCAGCCTGGTGGGTGTGCTATGGCTTGCAGTGGCGAATAACTTTTGAGGTCTGGCTAGTAGCAAAGGACTTCACATTTTAAGCCCTGCGGGCATACAGTCTGATCTAAAAAAAAAAGAGGGACATCAGGGTGGGAAAGAGGGAAAGAGCGATTTGGTCGCAAAGAGGGATACTTGGGAGGTATGAAAGGGGATATTAAAACTTCAAATTCCCTTACTTGGATTCATGAATGATAGTGACTGGAAATTGACATTTATGTATAAATATAATGAAAAAGGAATACAGTTCCTGGCTATGGTTATTTGTAATTCAGAGAAGGGGACACTCTATACAAAGAACTTCAGAAAAATAGCAGACGGAATGCCTGTCTAGAGGCTACCAGTGGACATCACCCACAGTATATCTCTGGCGCAAGTCTAAACAGGAGAGGAGAAATTACACATTTGCTGAGGACAATGAAAAGGAGCAAGAGGTGTGAAGAAGAGGTTCATAGAACTACAGCACTGAAATGGTGAATTCAATACAACATGTCGTATCTGTACCCTGGAGAGTTTTTGAAAAAACAATCAAAGAAGAAGATAAATAAATGAGGGGTTTGTAACATTAGTAAAATAATGAAGACATGTCGGCCGATCCGGAAGAAGGACGAATACTTGAGGCCAGTGCTGCCTACAAAGCAGGATATCAGTTTTTAGGAATTTCAAATTATTTTTTGCCCTAGGCATTTTTAAGGGGGATAAAAGCACCAAATGCCTTAAAGGAGAAGTGCTTTCTGCCCAAATTGAGGTGCATGTATAAATACGGGAGTAACAAATGTCATTTATCTCCATTTGCTAAGAAGATTGAGTGGAAAAAAATCAGTATCCTATTCAAATGATGCTACCTACATGATGATCAGCATTCTGACATGGTCACAACGCAGCAAGCATTAAACTGGCACCCACAGCATGTCACCAGTCAAAATGTTGTCAGATGAGTATCTATTTGGTTAGGTTAGGTTGGTGTCTGTTAGGTTACGGTCGTGATCTTAGTATCTGTTAATTTCAGTTAGGTTATGGTCAGGTTGCTATCTGTCAGGTAAGCGTAGGTTAGATCAATGTTTATTATCTGTTAGGTTATGGTCAACTAGGTTACTATCTTTTAGGGTATGGTCAGTTAGGTTACTACGTGTCATGTACGGGCAGGTTAGATCAGCGTTTATTATCTGTTAGGTTACGGTCAGTTAGGTTACTATATGCCAGGTAAGTGTAGGTTAGACCGGTGTTTATTATCTGTTAGGTTACGGTCATTTAGGTTACTATGTGTCAGTTACGGGTAGGTTAGATCAGTGTTTATTATGTATTAGGTTACGGTCAGTTAGGTTACTAAGTGTCTGGTACAGGTA